>JAOWBL010000013.1:5311507-5386597 GCA_028564865.1 Zenarchopterus dispar
TATATGATTAAAGAAAATGACAGCATGTTGATGCCATCAGTATTTTCAATTAAGCATTTTCCCTTATCCAAATTAAAAATACAATTTTTGTACTGAAGCTAAGGTTTCTATCACTGCTTACAGAATCGTGACGTTGATTTCTGCCCTAGATTTCCAAATGCAATCATATTTATTTACATATATTGAAGTTGCTACAGATATGCACAATCAGAACATTCATATGTCGCCATAACATGAAAGTTTTAAAAGCTTCATATCAAGAGGGTCAAAGTGTAAAGCATATCTAGTGTAAAAATATGATTTTCCCTGATCTTGAAATAGTGTTCAAATGTTTTTGATTCTATTAACACATGAGGTTTAACATGAAATGGTGCATTCAATTTGAGCCGTAACTTTGTACTGAGGAGGTTTCTCTGAAACATGATTAGGAAATATTTTTGTATGTTTGCACATTTTCACAATTTAGCATTTGATAAACTGTAAATAGAAAAATCATAAAGGTCTTAAAACACTTGAATATTCATGACAAATGCAATACATTGTTAAAACATAAAATATGTACAGGGTTTTAAGCAGAAATCCACATTTGTTACAACGTTCCTAAGATAAAACCCTTAAAAACCTAAACAGACAAACCAGTAAGTTAGTTTAGTGAAACCTAGTTTGGGGTTCTCTATCTTGACTTCACTTTAAGAGGTGTTTTGAACGTTGATGGTTTTAAATTCCCACAACAGGCACAGACCCAAACCCAATCAACGGCTTCAGATTCAAAGACAGATGGGCGTGCAGTGTTGGTGAGCTCAGGTCACGGTGCAAATCGGGTGCAGCCGAATGTATCATTAATGAGTGCATAAAGCATCAGCAGGTCCAATCAGGTCAGCTTCGAAAATAACTAATCATTTATGCTCATTTTGTCCGCTTTTATAAACAGCAGTAGATAAAATGGAGGGAAAGAGGCTGAGAGAGAAGCTTCAATTATGGCATGCAGGAGTTTTGATATAAAAACTACACATCACCCCTGAATATAATTATATAACAACTCGACTGTAAGTGTCAGAATGAGGAGGCAGCTGCTTATAGATGTGTATTTAACAAAGGCTAATTGCTATATCTAAACTTAATGGCGCCTCTTTTCCCCTACGTCTGAGACATTTATGTCTGAAAGATGAAATCAGAAAGTGCCTTTGCAATATATCAGTCTTTACTTATTGAAAAATATGTATTGTTATTTGGCGAATGTGGCAAAAAGATCCAATTTAGAAAGATGCACAAGTTTGTTTATTAGGTAGGTTAGAAACCATTTTCTTGTCTGGATGTTTAATCATCAAAAGGTCAACCCTGGTCCAGGCGTGGTGACAGTATGCAGAGATGTTTGCTCTATTCTTTGCTGTTCACATAGTTAGAAGATGCAAATCCACCAAGACCAACAGTAGGTGTATAGTATGTCCTTTGCATTTGTTTGCCATTGTGTTCCCTTTGCCATGTTGTACTGCAAGCATTTATGTTTACTTCCCTCCTTGCAACACTGAGGCCGTATTTTAGTTAGACTTGGGTCAAGTCAGACCAGCAGGAAGCGAAGCCAATATTTTTTTGATTTAGAGACTATTGAAGATAGATCAGTGTAGCAGTGCTGATGTTCCTCTCTGTTTTTATAAATTATAGAAGCAAGCACCGGACTTCGTGCTCTAGTGTGTTTTATTTATTCTTAGAATATTTTTCAGAAGGAACAAAAAGGCCTATTTCTCTGAATAACTTGGAGTGACAAAATCATAAAACTAGCTCTATGTAATGCAAAGTAAAGGGCAAGATAATACAGGGTAGCTCTCTTTCACACAGTTTTTTACTTTTTTCCTAATACCTGCACTTGTTTGATGGAGCTCAGGACTCATCCTGGGGACAGCTGCATCACTCCAGATGAGTTCACTGTTAAGCTCAGAAGAAAACACACAATGTGCTTTTAGATGACGGAGCCTCCTGTTACATACTGAAGTTAACAGTGTGCCACAATAGCAAATCGTGCATCCCCTAAAACACGCCATTCTTCCTCTTCTTTGCAATGATGGTGAGAAGATGTGGTCTGAGTAGGCTATGATGCAATTTAGAGTTAAAATAAGCCCCCTGATTGGATTCTGCCGTCTTATCAGTACACCTCAAGCCTCACCAGCAAAGTACCATCTCTGCTTCCAAGACATAGACTTGTGCGAAAAGAAAACCTTAGTTTGGATGTGCACCTGTTGGAGAAAGCCCTGCGAATGCTGCACACAGCTCCAAAACTTGTTCTTTGACTGTCATTGCAGCAACAGAGGGACAAAGAAGGGTAAAATCTATCCATACATATTGAACAGTTTGTTTTTTGTTTTTTTTTTAAACTGAGCTAAGGAAACTGTTCCCATGTCGAACTCTTTGACACAGGGCAGGACTCATGGGTCTGTCTGCGTGGAAGGTGATGGGCTGGATACAGGACACAGAGGCTGGGGAAAGTGCTTGTACATCTCTGGGGCAGGACCCTGAGGTGGCGAAGGGATGGGAGTGTCTGGGGAGGCTACTGGAAGAAAAGCAGTGAAACACTTTAATGCTGCTACATTTATTTTTGTATTAATAAATACAGAACTATTAAGGAAAAGCAAATGGAGGGGTTGTTCTTAAATTGTGTAAAACAGACTCTATTTGCAATCTGTTTTTTTTTTTCTTTTTTCAATGAAGCCAATTTTTTTTTTTTAAATTTTTGATTTATTTCAACACATGGCACAGTTAGATAAACTTTACATACACCTTGATGTTACTTGTATTAGTGAAAGGTTGCCTTACAGACTACAGTTTCCAGTGTGTGTGTTTTTTTCTTTGTTGTTTTTGTTGTTTGTTTGCCTGTTTGTTTTGTTTTGTTTTTGCTTGTTTTCAAGGATCTTACCTATTTGTGGAGTGTGAGTGACAGGCATAGTGCTGATGACCAGTGTGTGTCCAGTCACAGGGTCCTGGGCCAGCTGGGTGTGTGCTGGGTGGTGCAGGTGCGTGGGCTCCGCTGCTAGTCCTGAACACATAACACACACGCTCATGTAAGTCAGCTTTAGAAGCAGCTCCTAAAGGCGTAACCATGGCAATATATTTGAACCAATTAATGCAGATCGCATTTTAGTGCAACTAGTCAGCAGTTTCGTGAACTATGCTTACTTGGTTAAAAATTGTCAAGAATAAACCGCCCCGCTATCAGCTGCATATCCACATTACTAAATATAAGATTGTCCCAGCAACATTTGAATGGCAGAGGGTTTTATTGTTGTTGCTGTTTTGTGTGTACTCGTCCCGCATTCTGACAGATGCTAAAAAAAAAAATGCTGCTCTTTCTGTACACTGTCAAGATGTCATATCCAGGATTTTTTTTTTTTTTTTTTTAAGTAAGCATGTATGGTGAAACCTGGGGGATATGTTGGGAGATGACTTTTACTTTTTTCCTCACATCATCTTAAGCTTCAATTGTCTGCCATGGAACCCCTTGAGTATATAGTTGATGCTTTCTAGCTTAAACTTCAGACTGTATTGTTTATGCATGTTCAAATTTGCAAGCACATGCTCCTACCAGGACTTTGTGTGTGTGTGTGTGTGTGTGTGTGTGTGTTTATATATATGTGTATGTATATATATATATATATATATATATATATACACATATATATATAGATAGATAGATAGATAGATAGATATTGTCCTTCTACATAAACTTTGCTAAGCATGTAGAGTCTTTGCAGCTTTCAGTGCTTCAGTTCATCACATTCACCCATAAGTAGTGTCCCTGGAGCACTTGTGCTGCTGGTTTTCACCTATTAGTACTCGGAATTGCAGATTCAGAAGCTGGTCAAGCTCACCTCCCAGCAGCATCTCATGCAGCAGGTTGTCTATTTTGGCCAGGCCACAGAGCTTAATGAACTGTAGCTGTTCAATCATCTGCCAGGTGATGCTCTGCAGGGTGGGCAGCAGGAGTAAGAGCTCTCCAAAACGACCCCTGGAGTCATACTGACGATCATTAATATAGTCTTCCAGACTCATCTGAACCTGCACATAGAGAAGGACAAGCACTTGTCACTGTAAGCAAACTTCACACTTAGGCTTGTTGAGTTAGTAGAACTATGTGTGAAGATGTATAATGAGACACATAGTGAGGGTGAAATGGGGGTTGTCTTCAAAAATCAGGAATTAAACGTTGTTGCTGAAATTGCTGTGAAAATGAAATGGGATTGTTCTGAATATTAAATGTGTGACCTACCTGCAGACGCATGGCCTTAATCTTTGAAGGGTTCCGCAAAGACTTGGCATCTGCAGATTATAAGGTAAAGCATGTAAGAGGTTGGTGCATTAAAGCAGGGAGACAGAAAGGACAGGATTTAAGGATAGGACAGGATTAAAATTAGACAAAATAAAATAAAACCTGAGAGATTGAATTGACATCAAAGGGTTTGAAAAAAAACTATTTTGGTTAAACTGAGGTATGAACTGTTTTCTAAAAAATAAAGAGACAAAAACATGAAGACCAGGATTTAATGGAGTTATAAGGCAAAGTGTAGATGGGACTGTTTTAGAAAGAGGGCATTTTACTAAATGTTTAACAATATCATACATTTTTTTAATGTAGCATTTATAAAAGCTGCTTTTCAGTTTCCTCTAGTTTTGATCTCATTATCTTTACACCAGAGGTATTACTTTATATTTATAGTATTTATCTGTAGTATTTATCTTTCTACCTATCCATCTTTTCTTGTTGCTCCAGTTCTTTTCAATCCCTCTTTTTCTTTCATATTTTTTTTGCCTTTTTCCAAGTATTGTGAGACAGCACTTGAATCAAGGCATCTAATCAGTTGTTAGTATAATGAATATCAAAATAAATAAAGTACTTGTTACTTCAATAATCCAATCCAAAGCTTTTAGAGAAAAAATGATTAAATCATTTTCACTCTAAAAGGTGATGTAAATTTAAAATTCAGACATGTCTTATTGCTGGTAATTTGTAAAAATATCTCATTAAAAAAGCATCTAATCAAAGCAGACCAGAGTCCCTGTTTGTCTTTCTTTAGCCAGTTCTGAGGAGAAGAAAAGCCTCTCTACAGTCACGGCAAGCCGTCAGTGTTTTATTAGTTTAAAAAAAAAAATCGTCTGCTTTACGTGGAAACATATAGATTGAAATGTAAAAAGATTAATTCTTTTATGTTTGTACCTTGAGAGAATCCTGCTTTCATAAATTACACTCATTCCCAGTGAAGGGTACAATGATTGCCAGCATGTTTTTTTTTTTTTTTTAAAGTCCCCCATATAACTACTTAATGTATTTTTCCTTTTTTTTAAATTACCTGGGTCAAAGAAGACGATCGCCTTGAGAGCTGCGAACTCATTGTCATCTATTTGAATGTCTTGGAAGGGTTGAACAAGCTCATCTAGGACTCTGTTGGCTACCCTGCAGATCTCAGTTTCAGGGCTGTTCCTGTGTATCACACAGCCATTACCTGTAGACACAGTGAACATAGTTAAAAAAGAAAGGTGGGTGTGTATGAGGTGGGGCACCAGTTGTTATAGCCCTGAGTTCCTACTTGAAGGATATTCAAGGCTACGGTAAACAGTTATTATGAATTAATACAAGACAAATGTCTGAATATTTGTTAGTGACACTTTTGTCAGCAGAAATGAATGCTGTCATTTACAAAAGACAACTTTGAAGTCACAAAGAAATTTAAAGCTTTAGTTAATCATTCTCAGCCTTCACACATCAATGCAGACCCACATGATTACACCACACATCAATAAAATGCCCTTCGGGTGGTCAGTTTCTACCTAAAAGGAGGAAGTCCTTGAACTGCATCGACCTTTTGGCGACCCCGAGCAAGAGGTGTTCACCTGCATGAGCCCTGAGCAAGCTCACCTGGGGACACACACACAGTTAACCAAAGAAGACAATTTAAAAAGGGATTCATCACAATAGGGTGTATTTCATAGAAATTTTGTTTAAAATGACACAATAGCTGGAAAGAGGTTTGCACATTTTTAACATTGTAGCTTCTACAAAGTTCTTTATAGACATTTATATGGTGGTTTTATCATATATTTAATAGAATGGACTTAACCCATTAATCAGTGCCTGCCATTGTCTCTGTTGTTGTCATTCCCTGTTTTCAGGGCACTTTTCTGACCAAGAAGAATCTTATTCAAGTCAGACTACATAAATTACTATATTTAAATTAGTTTTTTTCTTTAATTTTTACAAAACAATTAGCACAGCTTGTACAGTCACACCAAGGGGCTACTTCTGACTTGCTTGTCTAATGTAAACCTGGAAGTAGGAAAATTAAAGTCACGTCTTTAACTGACCACTAGGTCAGTCCAGAAGTGGGTCAATCTCCATTGAACTCCATGTTAAAATGTTGAGTTTTACAAAAGAAATAATCATGTTTGCGGTTCAAAAAACTTAACGTTCTTAACGCTTAGCATTTTCAACGTATGTGATATCTGTCCTGCAAATTAAAAGCTTAGAGAGGATAATGACTCATATTTTAAAGATATGCTTGTTGTACTGTTAATTCTGACACCAGGATCTGGGTTTTGCCTTGAAGAGTCTGGGCCATCTTGTGGCTCACAGCCAGTAGCTGGTACTAAAGCTAAGCTGCCAGAAGCAGCTACCTTCGCCAAAGGTCAAAGGTTGCTAGCCAAGGCTAACCTAAAAATGTTTAGCCCAATTGCCTCTACATCATTGGTCACTACCTCTTATAGCAGCTGGAGCAGCTAGCCAATGGGTAGCCAATCACACTACGCCAAACACAACTAAGTGTCCAGCAGAGCCCAACCAGTCATGGTTTAGCCCTGGCAATACTTATTTCAAGTATTGTTTAGGTAGTTACATCTGAGATGATGACGAATGGACAGATTCAATCAGAGTCAGTGTAAGATAACGCTAGTTAGAATCATCACTTAGCATGAGCTAACCAAATCTAAGAAATAAAATTAAAAAAAAATTGTTTGTTGCCAGGTTTGTTTACTAGGCTCATTTGCCTACTTTTGGATTAGCCAGGGTTGAGGGGAATCATCATTGGTCAACATGGTGCAGCCCAGAGACCCAAATAGAAAAAAAGTCTTCAAACCAACACTCAGAAAACCCACAGGTGAAGTCAGTGTGGGTTGTCCAGTTCTTTTTACACAGTCAATAAGTCACACACTTACAAAAATAAAATGTGGCCAATAAAAAAAGTAAATGCACCGTCCCAGAATCCCCCCTTACATGTCATGACTTGTTACCTGGTCATCCAGCAGCAGCTCTCCAAAGGCAGGGATGTATTTGGCCCACTCCACCAACACCAGCAGCTGTTGCCGCATAGAATCACACACATCCCCTACAGTAGCTGATTTCAGCTCCGATATGTCAGCTAGTGGTATTGGAGTAGTGATCTGCAGGGCAAAAACCAAAAAAACAAAGCAAAAAAAAAAAAACCTAGAATTTAGTGTGTTGACAGCTGCCATCAGCTAACAGAACACAGTACCAGGCTTATAACACATAAATGTTAGATTTAAGGGGGATCATTACCTGTTGGGATAATGATTCTGCCTGTGCCAGGATAGTGATGGGTGGCAGGTCTTGGGTGTCAGGAATACTCCTTCGAGAACTGATACGATCTCTCTCATTCTGCACAGCTAAGATATGAAACCCAAAGCTATTGTATCTGATTTTTTTTGTTTCTGAAGCAAAATCTAAAGTAACAAAGAATGTCCTTTAAAGTACTAATATTGATTTTAATATTTAAAGAATAAACTTAAATTGATATTTATCTAAATGCTGAATGAGCCCCAAATGGAAATGATAACAACAGACACCAGAACAGTTAATATTTAAGAAAATAGCCATACAGTCTGGAATCAGCAAGGAGAAGTAAAACGTTAACCAGTTGCAATCCAGAACAACATGTTTGAATAGCTCATGATGAGGCGTCATAAAACACTGTGCCAAGGTTGTACCCCTCATAAATGCACACACACACAAAGCAATCACTTATTTTATGGTTAAACCAATTTCAACTATCTTACAAGCTTTGAGATTATATGAGGACAGTCTTTCTTTTCGTGTCGTCAGTATTAACTTGGTCCTTCTCAATGGCAAAACTCAAATTAAACTTCTCAGAAGCCAATAAATGCACTGACTGCTAACTGTATTTTATGTGAATCTGAGAATTTTGAACATAATGGGTGGATAACAAGTAATGATCTCTTTCTATGTTAATATCACAATCTCTTGTACACTGTCAGTTCAAAGACTGTTATTGTTTCAGATGAGATGTAGAAATATTTATTTCTTTTCTTTTTACCTTCTTTTTTCATGCCAGCACGGAAGCATTTGTTGAGTCTGCAGAAACGACACTGGTTTCTCTTATCTTTATCCACAATGCACTGTCTGCTGAACCTTTAACATGAAAAACATACAATTACACAGTATAGCTTTGCAGAGGAAGACTTAACGCACAGTGATATAATAACATGCCAAACCATTATGTCTGAATGGCATATTCATATAGGTGCACTTTTTCTTCCCTTTTTCCTAGATTGTTGTACCCTTGCTTACACAATATATCTTGGTTGTTTGTACCTGCACGTGTACACATGGCTCTTGCGTATGGAGCGTCTGAAGAAGCCTTTACAACCATCACAGCTGGAGGCCCCGTAGTGCTTCCCTGTAGCTTTGTCTCCACAGATCGCACAGTTACTGCTGAGTCCATCTGGGCCCGAGTGGCTTGGCTCTGTTGGCATGCTGTCTGAAACACAAAGAGACACTTGGACTGTATATTTGTTTCATTTGCAAAGATGCAAATACACAGAAAAAAGGAGCTTTGTATTTCAGCGTATATTCATAAGTACTGTAGTCAAACGCAATCTGCCGTACAAAAATGTTACAAAGTTGTCTACATAACAATGTTTTCTAAGTTTGAAATTGAAGTGATGACATAAGTATCAAATTATCAATATTTTGTTGGATCAGATCTTAAAAGCGTTAAGGAGCTACAAAATGCTGTTGTGATCAATTACCAGTGACTTTTTAGATGATGCAGTAATTCTTGTGGCATGTTTCATTAACTAATTGATAAAAATGCAGTTGTTAACAGCTACATCCTCTTATTAATGCCATTTTAGAAAATCTATCTTTGTGTAATCCTTTTAGCAGAGTGCGGGTAGGGGTTTCCATTACTGTAAAACCATTTGTGTGTCTGATAAATTTATACACCTTTAAATCTGGAGAAATCCCCAGGAATGTGCAACTTTACTGCCAAGGAGTTCATTTTTACTGCTGCGTCTTTATTGTCATCATTATCACCACCATTATCACGTCCTGTCACAGTAATTGAAACTGATCATGAGCGCTGTCTGGATATTTATTGTTCTGTCAAAACAGAGCAAAGCATCATCAAACTGCAAATTTGGAAGCTGAAAATGCCTCAACACCAACACACCGACATCCCTCCATTATCACACGTCTTCCTCTGAGCCATGCCAAGCTGCACTGAGAGATCAGTTAATGTTTGACTAACTCTGTTCAAGTGCTGATGTGACATCATTGTATCACTGACGCGGGTGCTTGCCCTTGAGTAAACTAGCTTTATGACACGTCTCCAACTTCTCCATACTTTTACTCTGCTGCATCTCAGAGACAAAGACTGCAGTATTTTTCCAACAAACACAATTCTAGCTGTTTGGTGAAAACAGCTTAAACTGCGATGAAATAAAATGGGAAAATATTCCTTGGAAATCCTTTAACAGGTCCTCAATTTTAAAAGATGTTTGAAAGATACACCAACCAGATCAATTTTGCACGACAACTTCATCAACTCAGAAAATTATTTTTGTGGAATTGAGTTCATATTAATAGGTATTGTTTAATTTGAGTATTAATATAGCATCACATAATTTTCTTTTCATTTTTCTACTT
Source organism: Zenarchopterus dispar (assembly GCA_028564865.1). Lineage (NCBI taxonomy): Eukaryota > Metazoa > Chordata > Actinopteri > Beloniformes > Zenarchopteridae > Zenarchopterus > Zenarchopterus dispar. The sequence goes on from JAOWBL010000013.1 coordinate 5,321,451, forward strand.
ATTTTTTCCCCAAGAAGAAGAAGAAGAAAAAGAATATATAGTGCAAAAACTCATGTCTAAAAAAGTAAAAATGCTTTGTTTCAAGAAAAATTGAAGACTATTTTGGATGATTTTACTTGTTTTAAGTATTCAAGTTAAGAAAATATTATTACCCAGTCACCAAATACATTTTTGCTTAAAATAAGACAATTTTGATGACATTTATGGAATATTAGGCTTATTTCTATACTGGCTATTTTTTACAGCATATGCATGTTGGCACACACTATAGGTTAGTTTTAATTCAATAGACTCTTTTTTTAGGTTCTCAGGTCATCATTGGACTTTTCTTTTGAGAATTTTGCACAAATTTTAAGTAATCAAAAATTTTCAGTGCTTTTCAAGGGCCATCACAAACCTTTTAGCTTGCATTTTGTGAAGTAGTCACTGTGAATTTAAGATGTCTTTCAGGAAATTTCCAATTAATAGGAACTTTTTGAAATTTGCTTATTTCTGTAGTATTCTGATTAATAAAAATGCATTTTTTTTCCTTGATCCACTGTCTATTAAGAACAGACAAAGAACATCTGTGCATATGCTGCTACACAATAGAGCAGCACATCTTCACTCCAGCAGAGTAGCCTCTTAAATTGTCCTTTGATTGCAGCTTAACAGCGAGTATATTTTGATTTTATTTTAGCAATTTAGTAATCTTACCTTTGATTGCTAGGTTGGATTTGATATTTGTGATGGTTTGAAATTTACTACTGGGTGCAAGTCAGCCACCTCTTCTCCCAGTTCAGGCCTGAGATCATGGTAAATGTTCTCTAAAAGCTTGAAACTAAAGACTCTTTAAAATGATTTGTATTGAACTCAGTGTCTGATATTAGTAGGTATCAGTTCAACTTTCACTTAGATTTGACAGCATAAACATATTTTGAATCACATTTATAGGTCTAAGTTTCTCCTGGTTATGCAGAATAAGGAATTGGCTTAATTAGTGGATTGGCCAGAATGTGCTTTAAAAATGAAAAAAAAAAAAAAGACAGACTTACTAACTACTTCAAATTAGTTCAAGCTTACACAGCCTTCTTTTTTTTTTTTTTTTTTTTTTTTTGAGATGCACATAAGAAGTGGAAATCATTTTTGCTTAAAGCCACAACAGGATCCATGCACTATTGGCAGATATGAAAATACTGTGAATCACCCGAACCCTAAATTTGTGTATGGTATATGTTAAATATCTGTTTGGGAAGAAAAACCCACTCCTGTCTGTAAATAGCAGCTTGTTTGCCTTTAGCAGCTCTCACTTCCCTTCAGTACTAAATGTCTTGTCATATTACTCATCATTAAACCCACAGCTTCATCCAGCTCTGGGTTCAATCTTCCAAATATTCATCCTTCTGAGGTACATCATATCAATGACGAAATTACAGTTTTGAAAAATACACAGCTTAAGGCTCTTCTCGTTTCTCTGTCCACATCAGATTCCTGTGAGCTGTCTGTGTCTGTATCAATGTACAGTACCAGTGCTCATGAAGATGGTGCATGTTTTTAGATTTACCTGATAACGATCTTTAATTTTTCTTTTATAAAGATATTTCTTCCCCTTCCATGAATGTTGTCATTGCATTGCTCTCTTCACAAGCATTCACTTACCTCCTCCATAGAGGACTTCTGCATTCTCAAAGCCCAGTGTGCTGTATGATGGATCCAGGCCTTCACAGTAGTTGGCTATCTCCATATCTAACAGAGATTTACTCTGAGAAGCTGGAGCATACTTCATTACTGATCCTTCGTTTCTCTTTTCTTGTTCAGTCACTCTTTCTTTGTTGTTGTAGCTTCTTCCCTCAGTTTCATCTTACTGTGACAGATATGACAAGGGAGATCCTTGGCATAAAAGATCTATGATCAGATTTGATTGGGCCATGAACCAGGAGAAGGGTGGAGTTGGAGCCAAGACTTCTCACCTTATTACACTTTACTTATCTGTCCTTCTCCCTCACACTTATCACATGGATGAAAAGATAGTGGCAAAGGAGCTATTTCCCCATGTCTTTTTCCATCTTTTTCTACTCTTATCTATGTCTTTATTTTATTTCTTTTCCCCCTTTTTTTAATAGGACAGCTTGTGTGCTTGATGCATTTACACCTGCAACTAAAAACATTTTTTGTGCACATACCTGCATGCTCACACAAAAATAAAGTGATTTGTGTGTGTGTGTATTCTTCAGATTCCTAATCTAATCAATACTAGAGTAATAGCCCTACCACCTCAGCAGATAAAGTCTATAAAGAAACAAAGTGAAGCAGAGAACACTGATAACTCCCTTTAAGTCTTAAACACACACATCTTGATGTCACATCCCTCCCTCTTATTTCAGATGTTCATTCCACATTCTTTTAAAGCAGCATATTTTTTTCTATAATAAAATATAAGATTCAATTTCATTTGAAGGACTATTGAATTACTTTTAGGACGTGTTTTCTAGCTCATGTGACAACCTCGTATCATTTTTATGACAGTATGTCCCACATCAGTAACGAATAGGAGGAAATATGGAGCTACAGTGGACATCTTAGCAGAAGCCACGATTAAAGAAAAAGAAAACAAGAGAGTGTGCAACCAAGAATCCAAACAGAATAATCTCAGACAGTGTCGTAGTAGTGCCCTGACCTCCAGGCCTACAAGGGAACCCTCTGAGCTATAAATTGCAAAACTTTCTTTGATGCTCTCATTAAAATTGAAGCAAAAACAAGTAACTTATTTTCCTCTTTTAGGGTTATTGTCACTGCAGAATACTGTGCTCCGCATAATGACTTGGCAAAGGTTGTTTTTTTTAAATATTAGGTATCCTTTGTGACACAACTTTCCCATTTATCAGGTTGTGGGACAAATGCTTTGAGACCATTGTGACCCCTTAGCAGCTCAGTTGAAAGCAAGCTGGGGTTCAGTATCCTGCCCATTGACACTTAAGCACATGTCAAGGTTGGAGATTGCTCTAGTGACCTTCCTGTTGAAGGGAAACATACATCTGACTTCCCAGCATGCATTTAATTGTATACTCTATACTCAGTATGCAAATGGCATAATCTAATTCAATTACTGAAAATCTTCCAGAGCTGATCATCAACTTATAGACATTTCTCTCAGATCCTACTGAAGAGAAAGGCTTAAATTTAATGACAAACAAGAGGCGTGAAAAAGAAAATCCAAAGCAGAAATAAGGTGAATCACCCTCAACTTCTGCTCACTTTGGAGCAGGGAGGTTATCAACACACTCTAAGCTATCCCAATGGTGCATAGTTTAAATATCCCCTCCCACCCATTTTGCACTATTGTGTGATTTAAAGGCAATCAGTTTGGTGCATTGTGTTAGACAAAGCTATAAATGATAAGAGACAGTATTATGGTGGATTTGATGAGCTACATCAGTGATGAGTGGGTGCCAGTCAGAAAACCAGAAGGTTATTTGAGCAGGCATGAGGATAATAAATTGCCACTAAGGGAACAGTACACCAGAATGCACATCATCAACGATGACTGATGAAGCATAAAGTGGAAAAGCAATTAGCATTGCAGATATCAGTTAATAATAAAAGCTGGAATAGTGGGGTTAAGAGACAAACACAAGAGAGGAGGTTGGGAGATGTGGGGGCGAGTAAAGTGATAGAGATTATATTTTAACTGGGCAATAGGGTTAGGCCTCCTGACTCATCAAGTTTGCAGAAAGAAGAAGAATTTACACTTTACAATCCTGTTCTCAAGTTAACGTTCAGACTCAGTGGCAGCAATTTGAAATTGAATCAGAAAGTATAAAATGGGCTTGTAATTATAAGTACACAAGAGTTAAAGTGAGGCAGTGTTTAGCTATTTTATAAGAGGTCATCATGTGATAAAGCTTATATAAAAGCTTCCTTGCTCATCATACCGTAATTACAAAACAAAAGGACCTCTTGACTAGGATGGCTGAAGTTATAATACTCCAAACAGTGAGTGTGCTTCATCTCCAAAGAATATTCAAGAGAAAAGTTGAAATTAACTGATTTAAGAAATAAGCATTTTATAGATCATCTCAAAATACTTTTATATATAAACAGTGCTATAGCATTCATAGAATCAGGTGTTATGTCCTCTTCTGGGATATAACTGAGAAAAGTTGCTTCCATTTGCCAACCAAAAGCTCTCTGCAGTCATAAAACCCAATGTTAAGAGGCAATCTGTGTGTGTGAACTGGCCATAACACCGCCACCTCTATTTAAACTGGACGATTTAATAGTCGGAGAGGACGATCAGCCACCCAAGTCACTATTGTAAACCCCCGTAGTACTTCCTGAAACCCAGGCAACAGTAAAATGTACACGGTTCAGTAGAATAGTATTCACCCCAAAGCTCTACATCACTGACTGCACATTTGCTTTCAAACTGTTTTGTGCAAGTAAGATCAAAATATTATCCATTTAAACACTCTGTTTCACTCCTGCAAGATTTAAATTGTGGAATAACATGCTGGATAAAAATGATGGACAATAAATTTCCTTTTCTTCCCTCAACAGCATAAATGACTCTTTAGACCATAATCAGCATCCAAAGAGTTGAATTAACCTACATATTTAAACTTAAGCAGCTTTTTCATACGTCTCAAGGTTATTGTCATGTAGTTAAAGTCAAGTCTTGTGAACATACTATCAAAACAGGAGTGTCTTTCCAGGTAAGACAAAAAAACAAATAGCTCTTCAGCCTCTTTTGCTTGAGGATTATTACAGTGATTGCAAGTATAATATAATTTTATTGGCTATTATTTGGTATATTTGGCATTGGTAACCTGTTGCTCTCGTTGATGTTCTTGTGAGGATGAAAGAGGTTATCTGATTATCTTTACAACAACATATTTGTGACAGCGTGAGTCTATCTTATCTACTTTCGCATGTCTCTTTCTATGTTACAGGACAAATCTTAAAGCGGAAACTTCATGGTGTGTGAATGAGGAGTTCCTCTATTACCACCAAAATACAGAACCACGTGATTTAGGAGAATGTGCTAGCAAACTTAAAAACTGATTAAAGTAAGCCTTGAACATCCTCCATGGAAGTCAGAGTGTTATTTTTTTTTTCCTTTTTTTATTGGAAATGTTGTTCATTTCAAAACCAATGTATGTGAAAAGAAGCATTTGACTTACCTGAGTGTCCGTTTCCGTGTGGTATGTGCATTTATTCAAGTGTAACCTGTATAATCCAACAGTGATCAGCCCTCACTGAGCCATCGGGCTAAGGGACACTGAGCATTGGAAAATGGTTAAGGTGTTCGACAACATTAACAGGGAAGGTTGGAGAGCTAAACGGCCCATAATTCATGAAGCAACGCATTGGACGGCGCCACCATAGCCCTGTCATTAGATCGATTTACTAAACAAACTCAAACTAGGGTGGGGATGTTAAACAGTAACCCAGCTCCATAAAAACCAAAAGGGAAAGATTACCAGGTGTGTGTGAGTGTGTATGTGTATATGTGAATGTTTGGCTGGGTCCGTGACGCCACCTCCGAGGAAACAAGACAGGAGATCCAAGAGAACTGAGGTAATGTTTCACAAAATATTGGAGGGGAAAGTAATCATTTTACACTCTTATTTTTTTCTTCTTGGGTATGAAACTGAAATATCTTCTTATGCAAACAGGAGGAGCTCTTTTTTCCTTTTATTTCCATTTCCATTTCTAGTTACTTTGCACCATTTCACATCAATATTCATGGTTAACTTTGTGGTTAATTTAGACATATAATCCACTTATCTGAAGTTACAAAACCCAAGCTTGAATACATGTAGTACAAAAACAGACCAGAAGATGGCATGAGTACATCTATTTTGGCTCAAAAGCAAATTACAATTTTTTTGATGACGCTTGTTTTTAAAATAACAAATGGTTTCAGCATTTTTGCTTCAAAGAAATACAATTCAGAGCACAAATTCAGTCCATTTAATCTGGATGCAGATATCTACTGCAGCTAACACAACCTCAGTCCTTAGATGCCCATTACTTCTAACTATCAGCACAACTTAAATAGCAATAACAATAGAATATTATTTAAAAAAATGTTAATGAGTCCCATAGTTTCATAAATTGAATATACACTTAGTACTATGAAAAACCTTTCAAACAACTCTTCCTGGGAAGCACGTAGTGCAGGTTCTTCTGCCCAAGAATGTGAGCATGTCCAAGCAATTAAAAGTGGTCAGACTCAGAAACAGCTCATTGACATTCTCCAAAGCGAGATGGTTTAAGTAATACATCCGAAAAATGTGGTAGGGAATGAAGCAGACCACCATGATCAGGGCAAAGAAAAGGCTCTTCACCTGAGCCACAAACTCCTGCTGAGAGGTGCATGTCTGATGATACTTCCTGTATAAAACCCATAGGACATTGGCTTGGAGGGCTGTCAGCACCAGAGCCACGACTATGACCAATGAACTGAGAATGTAGTTGAACTCTGTGGCGTCATTGATGTTTATCCCGAACTTGAAGCAAAAGGTGGTGTTCTTGTGGTGGGTCCCATTGTTGTTGCCATAATAATAATGGATGACTAAAGGGGTGGTGACAAGCACAATGATCCACACCAAAACACTGCCAATGAGTGCGTGCATCCTCTGGATGGATGAAACTTGTGCTGCTCTATTGTAGAATATCAAAAGGCGTGAGACCAGAACAATCACATAGAGAACAAAAGACATGTACATATGGATATGGATCATGGCGCTCACCATTTTACACCACTCATAGCTCAGGTTCCAGCTTTTGTTTGCATAATAGTAAATCCTGAAGGGCACAGTGAGGAGGAAGATGAAATGGGCAAAAATCAGGTTGAGCACAGCAATGGAGGTGGTGGACACTGTGCTGGATTTCAGGATATTCATCATCAGGCTGAGGCTAATGGTCCCGCAGAGAAGAACCACAGAATAGATGGCCAGGAGAGCTGTGTTGTAATCTGTTGAAAATTGGTCCAGGATGCTTTTGGTCGTCGTGGTTGTGGATAATGTGGTCTGGGAAGTTGTAGAATTCATCTTCAAATATGAAAAAAAAAGGGAAAGACAAAAGGAATGTAGGAAAAGACAGTGGGGAGAGGATGAAAAAAGAACAGATGACAAAGGTGGATTGCTCAAGAAGAGGTAAAAAATTGGAGAAACAGAAATTTCCAAAGGGGAAAGAAAGAAAATGTCAGTAAAAACATTGATTTAACAATCAATCAATCAGTTACTCAATCTTTAGTGGTATACCTCAGCTGATGTGACTATCGCTAAGGCAAATATTAAAATGGCAAATATCAGGCATTGTGGCTCTCTCTGCAAATTAAACTGCCATGTCTGCATAAGGTTACTATTCTGAAGTCTGAAAAGGGCTAAATGTGTTGAGAAATTAGACTGACAAGAAAAACAACATGGTGCATATGGAATTACAAGGTTCTTGTTTTTTATTTTTTTATTTTTGATTGTTTGTTTGGCTTATTATTCCATAAAATGTGATCTGATCTTCATCTAATCCTCAGAACTAGTGTTTGTCCTAGAACTAGACAAACACAAGGCACTTAAGCTAACAACATCCAATTATAATTTCTTGACTCTTTATTCTTAATTTTGACGGAAAAAGTAAGTGAAACTATAGACTTATTGTGTCAACAAATACTAATCAGTAGTAGCTTTTAGATCAGTGAAATAGATTTGTGAAGTGTGTTTTAGAGGTACACAAACTGTGGTTAGTGACGGAAAGAATAAGAAGCAACTGAAATGATTTTCTTTTGTAGAGCAGTGGGGCTCTCCCTAAAAGATAAGGTGAGGAGTTCAGTCATGCTGGACATGTTGGGACTCTTAGCTGAGTTGCTACTCTTCCACATTGAGAGGGGCCAGAAGAGATGGTTTGGGCATCTGGTGAGGATGCCTCCTAGATGCCCCAGGGAAGATCCAGGACATGCTGGAGAGATTCTGTCCATCTCTCAGCTGGCAGGAGAGTGCCAGCTGAGAGGGAGGTCTGGGCCTCTCTGCCCCCGCAGCCTGACCACCCATGAAGTTTTTATTTTTAAATTTTTCCACACTTGAAGTTTTACAAAGATCGCTAGGAAAATGTTAAGTGGACTGATCTAAAGAGTTGAATTGTTTGGAATGGATACTCAGCACTGTGTGTGACATGAAAAGGGCACAGCTTACCAGTTTCAAAACATCATCCCCACTATGAAGTATGATGGAGGGAGCATCACGCATTGGGCTCGCATCCCTGAGCTATTTGCTTTTTTCAAAGGAAAAACTAGTTGCCATGTTTAACAAAATATCCTACAGGATAATATCAGGGTGGCTGTTCACTAGCTGAGGCTTAGTAGAAACTAGTTGAGTCTACCAGCTGGCCGGCAACGACTCTAAGCAGCTAATCCACTACAGAACGGCTTCATAAGTGTTTTTGTAGAGGTTCGGTCCAGACCTAAACCTCATAAAGACGCTTTGAAATGACTTGAAGATCATCATTCACACCAGACATCCCTTACAAATTTGGGTGCTGAAGCAATTCTGGACAGAGGAATGGTTAAAAATCCATCCTTAGGACTGCACAGATCTGATCCAGAACCTCTGAAAGAACTTGCCCAGTGTCACTACTGCCAAAGGAAGTTTAAACGGCTTTTAGTTCCAAGGATTTGCTTCCCTTTCCCTCCAGCACTGTTAGTGCTTAATAAGTGTGGCAAATAACAACATGAGATTTTTTTTGCTAGCAGCTTAAGTATTTTCTTTTGTTTTTATTTTTATTTTTTTCCCCAATATTGTGACTTAGATGGACATCAGATCACATTTTATGACAAATTATTGAAGAAAACGTTTAAATTCCAAAGATGTTTTTCTTGACGGGATTCAGTCATTTGTCTTTCATTTTTCTTCTGATTTACCCTCCCACCCTATCTCACTCCAACATGTCTGGCAACATAAAACATATTTTGTTAAATCCTGATAATCTATGTGAAAGCAAATTATTATCGTACTGTAAAAACATAACTAGGTAATCCTATATAACATTTCCAGATCATTCCCAGAGCACCAAAATTCCCAAGTGCTTCTCTTTACACTACTAAGTCATTTGAACTCTTTTCAAAATCAAGTCCTGTGTGGATCTGCATTTCTTTTACTAAACAAAAGTCAGCACACCACTAATGATAGTTGATCGAATCTTTCTTTTTTTAGTTTGTCATATGTCTGTTCATTTTAATTTTGAATTCAGTCCTCCAAGATAACAGAGTGATTCTCAGATTTTTCTACTGTAGTTTTTACTGTAGTTTACCCTTTCTGGAGGAGTTGTGCTGTTCTCTCTTTTAAACAGAAAGGGAGAACAAGATGTACTGTTTGCTCTGCTTTAAGAAACTTTTGTTTTGGCTGTGCTCATTGAATCTTTATCATCTCATTGTCTTCATATCATCTTACTAAGAAATCTTATACACATCCAGGTGTAAAATAAGCATTCACCAGCAACTTTTTACACAGCACACATTACATCACCTCATTTATAGTTGAACAAATAAATAAAAAAAAAAATTAAACAGGATGTTGTTTAGTATTAGTTTTCGATGAGCTCTGTAAACAAATTAGCATTATTTAGAATAACTATCCAGCGCACTAGATTATGTTGTGAAGCACTGTATTTTAAATGAAACAACAATCCTTTTGCAAGCCTTAGCAGGTGGTTTTGATGCCTACATCTTAATCAGAACTTGTGCTGCTCGAACCGAACAGAGAAGCGAAGAGTGAGTGAATCCTAAAGAAACAGTGATCTAAAAGAAAATGGAAAGCAAAGAAATGAAACTATCCCTAACTGGTCCCAAACTCTATCACCATTATTCCAAAACCCAGACACATTTGGGCTAATTGGAGCTACTTTTAGAACCTGTGGCTTACGGCAAAAATAAGTGGTATGTGGATGAGATATGTTCAAAAAGGTTAAGAACTTGGCCAAACTTGAGTTTTGGTGTATACTGTACGAGCCAGATGTGGCACAAAATTCATAAGCTAGTTCTGATATAGGATACAGCAAGTATTGTGAGAGCCAATGTTGGTCCAAAAGCTCAAATTAAATAAAGAATTATGCCATACTGGGTGGATATCTAGCTTGGTTTAGACAGCTCCACCCATCTTTAATTAAATGTCATCAAAGCCAAAATGGGGACTGATGAAAACTGCATATGGGTCACGTCACAGGCCAAGCTATCTTTACTATTTGGCCTGTAACTCTTTGTCAACCCCACCCGAAACGAACATTAGGTCCATCCAGTTGTGTAGTCTCGCTCAGATTTACACTAAACATCATGGACCCCACCTGAACCAAACTAATGTACTTTGGCCTTATCAAACCAAAGAATAGGCTGACAATATTCAACATGCTTCAGTGTCTGCTCTCTAGCTATATTGAATGTTATCTGATTGTACTAAAGATCAAGCAGTGGTTTTTGTATCTCTGTGGTCTCTCTTACTGTCTGAACTCTATTAAGTAGTAGTGCACTGTGCTAAAGGTCAGTTTAAGAGGTGCATTACCAATAAGAGGAACTGTGGCTCATTCTATATCTTCTGGTCATGTGATAAATTTATCATGTTTTTACATTTTATTTACTTTTTGATTTTTTTTTGTTTTTGTCTTTTACTTATGTAGGCCAACCTAGATTTGATTTTTTTTTTATTTGAGTATTGGAAATTTCTTGTTCTTTTTTTGTTTTGTATTTGATTGTATGTTAAATAAAACCACTTAAAATAGACAGCATGGTGTCTAGTTTAAGACACCATGTGGTTTTAAACTTTATTAATCTGTAATATGTCTGACTGTATAGAGTATTGTCATTACTCATGTGATGTTCAGGTCAGATATCATGATGCATATTAACTAAAATAATATTTTAATCTGACATGTTACGTTATTACTCATCAGTTTAAAAGGAAATTACTGAAAAAATTACAAAGAACAGGTGGCAGTACAGTGCCTTACTAAAATGAAAAACTACAGTATTGAGGTATTTATATAAGTATTGTTTCCTAATAAATTATTATTGAAAAGAAACAAAGTCAAAAATGAAGAGCGTACCCTCCATCTTTGCTTACCTTTTAGTCAGATGCGACAAGCGGCTCAAACGTTTCAAAACTTCGATGCGTCTGTGCTCCAATTCATGCAGGCACAGCAGTGGTGTGTTTCACGATGTCAGTCAGCATGGGGGAAGCACACCACCAAACACTACCATCGGCTATGCCAATGGTAGATCGAAGTTCAAGTTATAAAAATTAACTGTTCATTTGAATCAAAAACCACCATCCACTTTTTGCATATTGTCTGTCTGCGTTCCCAGATACAGGAGATGACTGCTCTCACACACAGTTGTCAGTATAACCACAGACTTGGCTGCTTCCTCTTTTCTTTTTTTTTTTTTTTTTTTTTGCAACATGAACATGCTGTGTTGTTAAAGAGGAGAGAGAGGACAAGGATGTAATCCATTACAATTATGGCGTTTAACTTTAAAAGAGAAAAAGAAAAGCATACACATTTTATAAATGTTGTGCATTTCAAGAAATTGACCCTGCAGAGAAAATACTCTATACAATCACACCTCTGTAGCAGAAGTCTGCACACTCACTAGAAAAGTACCGAAGTCAAAAGAGAAGAAGCAGCCCAAATCAGGATGTGGTGTTAGGAGCTATGATGTTGACATATGTGTCAATTATTGAACGACCAGTCAGAACTAAACGCTTTAACTCTGGTTTAATCAGAACAGGTTTTCATGGCAAAACATACATTTAGCATGCCATTTCATACCTGTACTCAGACGTTTTCTGTTTTGTATGTTTATACTAATCATTTGACGTATTTTCTATTCTTTGATGTAGGGTTGAATTAATTTTCTGCATTATTTTTTATTCTTACAAGTTGTGTATATGATCTAAAATTGATGCAATAGTCTGACTTGGCCTTAAAAGTCAGAAGTTTTCGAAATATTGATAGAAAATTGGGTTTGCATTTACATTTCAAATAAAACAACATAATTTCCTTTAAAAACCTGTTTTTATTGGTAAATATATAGTTACAATAAGTCAAAACTATACTGCTTTCCTTTACAGTAAACAAGGACACATTTACAGGAAATAGTGGTGAACGCTTCAAGAGTTAACTTATTGGTCATCATTGAATCTCCATTCTTGGCAGTGGAGTTATTGAAGAAGCCTTTAATAGAATTTATCAATGATTAAAGCAAAAAACATACCTGATACCAAGACTGAGCATATTTTCACAAAAGACATCAATACACTCCACAATGTGAAATGATATTGTCCCATTTTGTAAACATTATTTAAAAGCACAGTACTGTCCAAGATCCAGTGTCTTTATTTAAAAACTAAAAAGTAATAATTTAAAACAGGAGAAAAAACTGTAGTACATTAAAACAACTGCAACATGAAACATATTTAGATGGGGGGGGAAAAAGCAATTTCTTTGGTGTAAGTAGGCTACAAATGTAGCACATGTTGAACCACATGTATGTGTTTGTTTAGGGAAAGTGCATCTTGGGTGTTCTCCACAGGAAGAGTCTTTTTGAGGTAAGGACGTGGGTGACCACACTGAGCACCATTAAGAAAATTGTCATCGACATCACTATCACATAGTGGCTTATGCTGCAATAAATAAAAATAAGTTAGCTTTATATGTGTGTGTCCTGAAGATCCTACAAAAAACAGGAAGAATGAGAGATGGCCAGAGTTAAACTATTAATAAGTAATTACTTACCTTGTTCCAATGTCCAACCAGCTGCCATAGTCCTGCACCATGAAGAAAAAATGCTGAGGGGAAGGAAAAGTGAGTTAAACATTTATTGTGCAAAACTCTCAATCAGCCTAGCAGAAAATGGGTTAAGAAAGAAGATTAGTGAGGGAAAATCATTTCAGTGCATCTTTAATCTAGCACCCAACTGACAGAAAAGACCTTACCAAAGCCATCACATCAGAGATAACCAGGACGATGAGAAACAAACTGAAAAGGGATCATAAAAATGACATCATAAGTTAAAGATCTGAAATCCACAACAATGCTTGCATACTTCAAGCTCAGTATTGGACAGCACATTTGTCTTGACATTCACTATATTGAAAATTTGTTCACATTGAATTATTTTCTTTTATTTGAGCTGACAAACATTTTAAGATATATGTATGACTCAAATTTAGCACAATGAGCAGCTCTGCATCCATCGGACCACTAGAAAGATCCTGTAAGTATTGTATACTATTCTCATATTTTGATGGCAACAGTTAAGAGTTTACCTTCTGGATGAAAGCTGTGTGGTAACTTGGATGGTCTCAAACGTACACATTACAATAATGAATGGAATAATAACCTGGAGGAGCAAAAGACAATGTATTTGACAAATAATCCTAAATAAATCAAATTAATTAACAATTATGATGCAAACATTTTAGCCTGTTTTAAATCATGATGAGAAGGAGATGAGGGAGGTTAGGTTTAGTTCAAAGGTTTCAATAAATGTGTAAGCTGATGACTGACAGATAAATGAAAGCTGATGACTGACGGATAAATATATCAGACTAAGATAGAAATAATATAACACATTTATGCATACGTGTCAGACAAAAATAGCTGTTCATAAATGTAAATAGAACTGAAAAAGCTCTGTAAGACCAATTCTTCTTCCTGGAAACAGTGTAGAATGTAAAAAGAAGGCACCTAAAATGCAGTACCTTCCACATCATAAGCCCTCCCATGATGAAGGGGTTGAAAACGGTGAGGAAACAATAAACAGAGGCTGGGTCGAAACTAGAAAAAAAGAAGATGAAAGCAGAGTGAGTAGAGTTGGACAAAACCAGATCTAAATATTTCAGTCGGTCATGAGTGTATTCTGGTTATAGGACCTAAAATCAGTATGGGATGGGCTGACAGGTCTGTCAGATGTCAACATACAACAATGCAAATAACACTCTGTAAAGTAGCTGTTCATTTTTCACAGTTCACTTCTTTCCTTCCTGTAGTCAAATTATGTATTTTTTTTTAAATAGATAAAAGGAGAAGAATATTTCCTCAAATGATTAATAACAGACATTAATTTCTTGCTAACTGAAACCAATGAAAGCCATCTCATAAAAAGAAACTTCCTGGCTTTCACCACACACATTAACATACATGGACATATATAAATAAAACAACAAATATATTTCATACCTGTTAATGGAAGCTATGTTCCCAGTGCCAAAGAAAGCTGTTATTATAAAAAATACCTGAGAAAAGATGTACAGTCAAGGAAAAATGTTTTTTAAATACAAAAGATTTTGTGAAACATTTTAAAGAGGCCATCTGGGTAAAAGTACGGCCTCAGGGACACATATAGATACCACTGTGACTAAAGCACTTCCTTTATGTTAGAGTTAGAGATGTTTTTGTGCTTCAGCTACTGCCACTGTTGCAAATTATCATATGAAGGATACAAAAAAGTACGATCTTCTGATGTCATCCAACTTCAGTTGTCGGATCTTAGTGATGTCAATATTTGCTGAAAAATCAATTGTGGACAACTGAAAAATAACAAAAATTTTAAAAAAAATCATGCCATAAAGCCAATTCACATACCAACGGAAACACAAGATAATGATCAGCGTGGCTTCATGCAGATTATTGTGAAAGGATCGAGATAAAGGATGTTGTCATCCAAAACAGTGGGCAGGAAAACAGTTATAACCAAAAGAGAGCAAGCCAGAAAAAGAAATATATATATATATTAAAAAACAAAAAAAAACAGGTGTGATCTAAATCCTATAATAAACAAACACACAATTTGACATTTTCATCACGTTTCATCATGCACCGTTCTCTACCTCTTGTCTGCCAGAGACACCTAGAGCGAGCAAGGCTTCCTGTTCAATGTTGATCCACACAAACATTAACCAAGACAACACGGGAGGAAACAAAGCTTCTGACCTAGGTGATGAAATAACAAGAAAAGGAAAAGTTGGACATTCTATAAATATACTCTGGTGGCAAAACTTAAGATAAGACTAAACTTGAAGCATTGATGGGTAGATGTGTGAAATGTGGTGCCTTGTCTTACCCAGTGCTTAGCAATAGGAACGTTGACGTGAGAGACAGGAATATGCTGAGGAGTCGGTGGAACAGACGTGTCGAGCTCAGCAGAGGAACAAATATAGAAGATGCTGAGAAGAGAGAGGAGACGGCAGCGGTGTGTTGGATATTGGAGCGAGGAGGGCAAATAACACTGCATGATGCATTTAAACATTTTTACACAACTGAATAATAAAAGCTCAATATATTCCGTTGAATTCATGCATAGTTGAACACAGAGTTCAAGCACGTTGCGATGGATTTCACCTGCGTACCTAATGTGCTCCAGCTGATGATCTGATTAAGAAGAGGCAGGCCCTGTTTCTGCTGCAGGCTGGAGTGTGTGAGAGACGGCACGAACGCACAAACACACACAAGAAGCATCTGGAGGGTGTGACAGACAAGAAATCATTTTTATCATGTGATAATGAAGAAAAAACTAAAAATCACACTTTCATTCATATATCCACCTACACAAAGCGCAAAATGGGAAAAAAAAAAAATCACACATAATTCATTGATACATCCAAAATGCTGAAGGAAGAAAAAAATAATTATTCATATATCCACCAATGCAAAAACACAGATCAATCATGATGTGTATAGTAGAAGTTACCTGGATAAAAAACTGCGGTCTGTCTCCAAGGTGCAGCGGTGTCCTTTGCCGTGATGACCAAAGGTAACAGGCTGAAGTAAAAAGCGTGAGCAGACCTGCACAAGTTCTGAACATGCAAACGTTAAAGAGATGGTCAAACACCTTATTTGTGTGTGCGTGTGTGTTGTTTATAACTGCACATTTAAAAAGCTGTTTATTGTTTTCTTCAGTGTTGTGCACAAAAGTAGAGATGAAGTGCTTGGTTTAATTTCACTTAAGTAGAAACTATCTTGGGTAATCATGCAAGCTGGTTTTTCTTCCCACTCTGAACTGATATTTGGTTGATGTTTTAAGTTCTGATGTTTCAAAAGTATAGTGAAGTGAAATAGTTCCTTGTAATTTGCTTCACATGAACCTTGTTTTCTTAGTGTTGTTATAATGTGGAACTATATTGTGTTAAATGTAATCAAATGAAGGAAGTACGCACACCAGATGTAGGTTCGGCTCTCTACCCACAACCGGCATCAACGGGAAGGCAGCCAGACACAGACATCCCAGAAACCAAGTCAATGAGCGAAACTACACAGAAAGAGAAACAAATATGAGTGCAAGTAGGACTGGCTGACTGTGAGCATTTCTTTAACTTAGTAAGTGTTTGAAAAACAACACACACATAAACTACAGAGTTTACAAGTAGAATTTTGGACTCTAGGAGATCACAGCCCTGGACTTTTGTTTCTCTGGAGAAGCTGATATCCTGTGTCTTTCTTTAGCTTTTGTGTATACTAATATTTTACTGAAGTTTGACTCCACAATTGACATTTGTCAAGAAAATAATGTGCATACCGTCAGGGACTTACCATTTAACATATTGAACACCATATGATCACACATATCAATATCCAAAGAGCGTCTGCATTCATTTAGGCAGTATTTGAGATTAGGCTCATAGAGATTTTATAACAAATGTTAATCTGTTTTGAAAAGTTTTTAAGTAAAGGAATGTTTTTAGAGTAAAGGAATTTGGTTTTAACAACAGGCTGGAGGGAAATAAAACTCTTTCATACATCAGGATAAAAGTTATAAAACATTCCACTTTCTGGGAAGAAACGTTCAGAGGTGAAAGATGCAGAAAACTGGATATGCTGGATATGCATGGAAATTGGATACCGTTTTTTTTCCTTTTAGATAATTTGTGGATCAACATAAAATACATCTTGATCTATATGTATACAAATCGGTGACTAATTTCTGAGTCATCCCACAGATGAAGCGATCACTCTCAGGTCTCACAGGTATGTGCCAGGTCAATAGCTCGGTACCTTCACGAGTCATTGCAATTTTCTTGTAGAAAAGAGCCATACTTATAAAGATTTAATAAGTGCTATACTCAAAATGGACACAGATGTTGAACTTCCCATCATGCCATGTTTTTTTCAAACTCTGACACAACTTCCTGAAGTCTTAATGAAATATCTGTGAAATGATTTGGCAAAAATGCCAGATGGTTACAGAGCTCAGCTCACTTTTCAAGCCGGTCTTATCAGCACCTGTCCACACCAAGTGTTTTAGGAAGTGCAAAAGTTCACTTTACTCCACACCCACAGCCCCCACCCCTCCACTTCATTAGAGTGTGCTTTTTAATGAGATATTAGTCATACAACTCTGTACAAAAATTTAAATACAAATTTGTAAACAAACTATACTCCGAGAATAGTCTGTGTAACACATTAAACATTCTACTACTTGCTCAAGCAAAACCTACAAATGTCCAGACTTTTATTTTATGTTGAAAAAAGTGAAGTGACAGATTCCTGAGATTCCTGTGATGAGTATTTGGAATTATTCACTATTTAGTCAACATATTTTAGGTATACACTGCAATGTAAAAGATATTAATGTCATTCCACTGATGCATCATGTCAGTGACTCGTGATTTCTGCTCTTCATGCGGTGCCAAAAACACTGGAAAAATCAAGTTTGATAAGGAAAACTGGTAGTTCTCAATTTAAAAAAATATATAGCCTGGTTAAACATTAAAAAAACAGTGTAACACAAAAAATATGGCAGGTAATGAACAGAGCATAGGAAACTACCATCCAGTCTTAAGAAGAGACCAAAATAAAAGTGAGATTCAAGACAGCGTTTTTTTCTGACAAAAGGAGGAATTGCCAGTCATGAAATCAAAAAGACACCGAGAGCTGCTTCAAAGAAATCTCATGAAATTGAATGATAGTCTCATCTATCATCAAAACACTTGTCAGTCTTATATTTAAAATTGGAGAAACATGTTTAACTGAGCTTTTACATGTGTCCCTAAACTATTTCAGTTAAGAACTACAGTGATCGAAGTAAAAAGGGTTAGTCTGGAGCCTTGCATTGAATAATTTTACCTGACGACTCCGACTAGTACACACAACTGAACACATTAAACTGATATTGTCAGTTACTTTTAGTCTCAAACGTTGGTTTGGTTTGGCTGAAGACAGTTGGTCCTTCTTTTAAGCACAATCTAGTTGTAAATAATCAGCGGAACTATCCTTGATTATTAACAAATTACTGCAGATAGTAACACTAAAGTAAGGTAACGCCCAACAGGTAGATTATAAATAAAGTCATCACACATTGATTTGACAAACTGTATGCACTAGGGTCTTTTGTCCACCTTAAGCTGTTACCTGATATGTTTTGGTCACATGAATCAAGATGGAATATGGAACAGGAGAGTCCAGGATTTAAATGTAAATAACAGAGAATTCTTTTTAAATCCTCTTTTAGTGAGAAGACCAATAATGTATAGGTGCAGACAAATTCAGAGATTAAAATCATGAATAACTACTAAACTTTACCTAATCTGCTTTCAAGATTACTGAGGAAAAGTAACTTTGAGTTATCGGCTTTGAGTAGTGGAAGGGTCTTTGGGACCCTGTCACAAAGTTTCACATTCTGAGATGTCATAGTTTAATCAAATACATTTTTGTAATCACAATCAAGTTTTTTTATTTCTATGTGTGTTTATGCTATCTTCATTTAAAACTCATCTTCTACAGACGTCTTGGAGAGGCCCTATTTTCCGTTTCCAAGTAGGGTAAAAATGGAAATTAAGACCAACATTGGTTTTACTGAATTATTATTCACTGCAAGAAGATTATCCACTGCACAATTACCTTGGCTTTGCCAAAAAGTCCCGACAGGAAAGGCCACAGAGAGAGAACAGTCAGACCCACAGTCAGCACGGCGCGATTGAAGAAACTCACCACCTGGGGGCAACAAAGACAAACAGTCGTCCAGGTGACACAGAATTCTAACACTGAACATGCCAACCAGCCCTCTCATGGATGGCTGATTTTGTCCCTCTAAACTGAAACAGTTATAGTGTATCTCTTTGATTGTACATGAATAGAGACAAGAGATTTAAAGATTCCTACCAACAGCTCAATCCCAAACGCCACCAGCACAAAATAACCAAAACATTTCAACAGCGGCAGAGAAGGTGCTGACCGTATCAAATCTGTTAGAGCACCAGACCTAAAATAGATCAAAAATAGTATTATTTTTCCTGTAGTACAACAAAAAACATAGTGGAAAGTCCATCTTTATTCATCTACATAAGAGACATGTCACTTCAAAGGATGTAATTAACTTCTTAGTGTATCTGCGATGCAAATGGAAAAATATTTCATTGACTGTTGTGACTGGTAGCATGTGTTTCTCATTCTTCCATCATCCTCATAGAACTTCATGCAGGAACTAACATATTTTTATGCTTATATTGTGGTATGCATTGCTTATAAAGATATGCATTGCTTTGTTATCTAATTCACATTTGTTTAAATTTGTTTGTTACTCACTCCTTAAAAACAGAGTACCACACGGGGACGGGAAGCAAGCAGTAAATATAGTAAGTAATCGGGCTTTTTTGAATAAGCAGGAATGCTGTGATCACTGCTGCCACACCTATGCACAGCCTTGCCAGGTTGAGGCTGGGAATCTGTACACACAGAGGAACAATTCCAACTGAGCAAGACATTCAAGTTTCAGAGAGTTGGTTTTCAGGGAAAAGAATCTCAAAAGGGAAATATGCAGGAGATAACACTCTACTGTCCCAACCTGTTTAGTGAGATTCGGATGTCTGTTGAGGCTGGCGTGAGTCTTCAGTATGACTAAGATGACATATGAGGTCCAGCCTACAAACCCCAACACCACACTGCAGCCAAGAAAGAACCTGTCGTAGGTGTGGTAGTAAACTAGGCCTTCCAGAGAGAGGGATATCAGCGACTGGCACAGTGAAATCTGTCAAGAGACAGAACCGGGGGAAAATAAAATGCAATGCTTTAATAAAAGCAAATATGACATGGAAAAAAACAGATGAAAAGGAACATTATTTATACTCAGGCTTGCCATCACTTTAAGCAGCACATCGAAAGATCAGCTTGATGCATTAGATTAAATAAAACAAACCTAAATGTGGCTTCAGCTCTGCTCTCAGGTGTTTTATTACCACATAGACACAAGCTGATACTTACAGCGTCATTGTACTTTTCTAGTTGAATCAGTATTCGGACTTTGTGGGTGAATTCTGCTTGTTTTGACTCAGTCAGGAGTCTGAGAAAACAGAGAAACAAATCCATACCCATGGAAATGTTGTCTTTAACATGCTGACAGAGTAAAAAGACATTCTTTGCCTTTACACATACACGATCTCTAAGTTACTCTAACTGACCTGATAAACCCTTGTTAAAAAAGTTAGATGGATTTTGTAAAGACTTTTTCAGAAATTTTAAATGATTTCCTCACTAAGATTAGTATAAAAATATCTTTACTTTTACTGCCTCCACACCAAACATGACCTACAAAGTAAATGTATATTTCTGGCTTATTTGCTGATAGTAGAAAGAGTTAATTCACTTTTTTCACTTACTGGTAAGGTGTGAAGAGAAAAGATAAGGTTGTATCCTTTTTCTGGCTCATTTTCATCTATTGAAAATATAGATATACATACAGCTCAACCACAGTACAACCATATTATGTAATAAATGATGTATAAATACTAAGAAGTTACCAACAAAGTTTTCAAAGCAGATCTAAACCTGGCTTAAATTCCTTTGATCAGAACAGGTACTGACCAACATGGCAGTTAGTGCACAAAAGAAACTGAGAACTCTGATACCTTGAACTGTTCCAGTACTTGAATAGCATTCGTGTTCATGCTCTCTGCCTTGAACTCGTCACTGTTGTTAAGGTACAGGAGAGGTAACACACCCTGATAAGACACAAATACACATACAGACACATGGTCGTTCAATACATTGCTAAATTTGGATTGTGAAACGAAGAGAACATTATAAACGGTTTATAAACCACTTAAGTGTACTTGCATAATCAATTTTGAGATAGTTACATACAACTTCATACAGTAAAAAACACAATAGTTTATAAGTCTTTAATTCATTCTCTGACTCACCACAGAGTTTACAGGAAATGGTAAACCAACAAGAGAAGCCATGAGTGGAGCAATATCCGCCTGAAAAAGAGCAAAGTAAAAATATTAAAGCTTTACAAAAAACAAAAGTTGTACACATGTGGACTTACTGATGCTCACTTATACAAAGTTCCTTTGTTGTGATCATTACCTGGTTGACATCAACTCTACGAATGTGCTCCAATTTCCACTCTGACAGAAACAGGAAGACAAATATGAAGTGTTAACTCAATAAGACACATAAGTGTAAAAGATGAGTATAAATAAATGTTTTTGGTGTACCTTGTAGGTAGCTATCTTGATATGGTTGGGGTTCTGTGACTCTCTGGGCATTATTAACCCCAGCTCCCCAGACAACCAAAGGGGTGAGTGTCTCAGAAGGATGTCCAGCACCGTGGGAACCTAGAGGCATATGAATACAAACATACCAAAATGCAAAAACTGCAGTAATTTATATGGGTTTTTTTCTTCTTTTTTTGCAATATAATAGACAAAGAAAAAGTTTTACCCCAGCTTGTCATGCCATGATCAGAGGTAAAAACATAAGCTGTTCTGCCATCGTGACCAAAGAACTCCTCCACAACAGACACGAGCTCAGCTACACCCATGTCTACCAGACCAATATTGTCCAGGTATTCCCTGCAAAATAATTTTTAAAAAGACTAGGTAGAGCCATGTCACCAACTCAGTGCACAATCCATGAAAGTCTGTTGTTCAAAGAAGTACAATAAAAGAAAATGTAAACAAAATTACTACCAAAGGCAAGACAAGGATGAAAAAAAAAATCTAAATCCAAAGTAATCAACTCACTGTGACATTGGTCTGTGAGCATGACCATTTGTGTCAATGCCCAACAGATGGAGGAAGAAGATGTTCTTATCCTTGAGTAAATGGGCCTTCAGAGTAGAGTTAGACTTTGCTGACCTAAAAAAAGACTGTTACAAAGAAGAGGTATTGTTGGCTTTAACTTAGACATAAGCATGCAAACCCTCACTCATAGCACCAACAGAATCAAGCTGTTTTTTTCGTGACAATTTGCCATGAGAGAATGAATTATTTGCAAAGAAAGTACCACAAACATGACAAGGATAATATGTGGAACACAAAGTGCATTTTTTGAAACTTTTCTGAAAGCCTAATAAATCAATAAATTAATCAAAACAGTCATCTTTATTGTTGTTATTTCCACAAACATACTTTGACTTGAGAGAACACCCAGCTATCCAGTCTGGATGCATCTGTGGAAGCAAAGTCCTCCTCCTGTGCTGGATATGTGTGGGTGTATACGTGATCCCCACTAGCACCTAAAAGGATCCAAGACAGTAAATTCATTTGATTTTTGAGATTAATTGTTGTTCAAAAAGGCTAATCTCAGATAATTCCTCCTGTCAATACATTTTCTATATTGTATTCAATTCTAGGGTCTTCTGGAGTGATATAATCATAACACTTTTAAAAGGCAGGAGCATTTTAAGAGATAAAATTATAAGCAAATTGATTAAAAAAATACAAGATGTTATCTGTGAACTACTTCTTCTGGATTAAATAGTTTAGTAGTTCAGTTAGTAAAGACTGTGAGAGAGCATGAGCATGTGTGTGCTTGTGTACCTTTGGCAAACATTGGCAGAATATCAGGGCTTCCCCAGCACCAGGTGTATCTGCTTTCATTAAAGACTGAATCAAACTCAACAGGATTCTCCTTCCAGCCTAAAAATATATGCAAAAAAGTCCAACTGTTGTCACGAAGAGCCATAATGGTAAAATAGAACAAAGACACATTCAATATCAAATGAGAGAAAAATATCCCAATTCATTTTGATTCTTCTTGTACCAAAAGTCCCAAGATACACCTACCTTTAGCGACAGCACTAACGTCTTCATAGAAGCCTGCGATGAGAGCAACATGACCAGGCCGAGACTCAGTAGGGACACGCGTATGGGACACACCCCAGGTACCAGTCCCCTCTATTACACTCCTGATGTTGGAAAATAGAAACATGTACATAAACGGATATGACAAAAAAACGGTAGAACACACATACCAACATAATAATAAACATAATAAATGCAATATCTCTTTTGTTACTGTGCTATTAAATACACATGTAAAGAGTGCACATCTAAGCTACCTTCTCTACCTTCATTTTCTAACCTCAGATATGGAGTTCTAGATGAGCCATTGGGTAGCAGGGTGAAAAGACTGTCTGCTCTGAGGCCATCTGCCACAAATAGAAACAATCTGGAGGCCGGGGATTCTAGTGATGTGGACTGGGGTGTCATGCCATGGACCAATGGTGATGTGAAGTAGATGTCAAAGATAGACAGGAAGAAGACCACATGGACTGCCAGTCCAACCAGAAAAAAGGTGACCATCCTCATTTTGAATGTCCACACCGTCTCTGAAGAACAGTCACAAGAAAGTTGTTTTAAGGCTAAAATAAGAGGACAAAGACATAAAGGGATTTTTTATTTATTTATTTTTTTGCAGTATGGAAGTAAAGGCTAACATAGTGATACTCTGACTTTAGGCACAAGATTAAGAAGTTACATCAAATTAAGTAGATATTAACTTAAGAATAGCATTAGTTAAGCCAAAGTATGCAGTGGAAAGGCAGCTTAAGTACAGAACTAATCCGTACACCATATGCCATTAGCCAGTGCAACAACAGCAAAAATAATAATAAAAATGTAATTTTGA
Organism: Zenarchopterus dispar; assembly: GCA_028564865.1. Taxonomy (NCBI): domain Eukaryota; kingdom Metazoa; phylum Chordata; class Actinopteri; order Beloniformes; family Zenarchopteridae; genus Zenarchopterus; species Zenarchopterus dispar. Next base: position 5,345,325 of record JAOWBL010000013.1, read on the forward strand.
TTTTACCTATTGTGGCATCATACAGTCAGCATATTTAACTTGTGAGACTTAGAATCAGAGATGATGCAGTAAAAATTAAATTTAAAAAAAAAAAAAAAGTCGTCTTACCTGATTGTAGAGTAAGTTGGACCAGAATTTACAAAAGTGGCATACTGGCTTCTTAAAGAATGAATGGCAGTGCGAAACTATCTGCTACTAGCAGACAGTAACTTTATCAACTTGCACTTGAACCACTATATACACACAAAGACCCAGAGTTATTGAGGTTCAGCTGCTCGAAACGAGATCACCTTATCTATACGTGGATGGTTTTATATAACCCAGTGTCCCCCTTTCTAATAAGATTACTACAAGAAATACAGGCAGCACGAGCATTTACTTCCTTGTTGTGATTTTGACGTTGATCGTTGACGCATGTGCTGCTGTACAATTGAATTGTGGGTAGTGTAGTTAAACTACACAATTTTCCTCGTCAGGTTCTCTGTTGACGTTAGAAAATGAATAACATGACGTTTTTCTATTTAATATTTTTAATATAATAGTATTACAGTTTCATTTGATATTGTTAATACTATTTTTTCCATAACCATAACTAAGATACAGCTAATATAAACTGTCAGCTGTCAAATGTGCCCTGCCCAGTTACCTAAGAAATATCCAATTATATTCTATTATCCTATGAAAGAGGCGGGCTTTGGAATAACGTCCCTCTAAGTTAGCCAATCATAACCTCACATTCCTTTCCCTTGTAAAAGCCATCTAAACCACTATCCATTCAGGAAGAAGCGGGTCTGATTAGCTTAGCTAGTGTAGATTGCTAAAAATCTTTATAGTGGAAAAATGGCGTCCGTTAACCCGTTTAATCTCAGTGATTCTGAAGAAGAAGCTGAACGGCGTCCAAATGAAACGGTTGACACAGAGAGAAGCCCAAGCGAGGGGGCGCCAGGTCCACCGCCGGGAAATCCTTTCTCTCCGCCTGCAGAAGCCGAGCCTCCGACACTGTTGCTGTCTAGCAACCGTACGAGCCCCAGCGTTGAGGGCATCTCGGTGTCGGCCGCGGCCACCTCCACTATGGCAGGCGGCGCCGAGACGCGGGTGTCTGTGGATGTCATTGCAGCTCAGCTATTACGGGACCAATATATCCTAACGGCCTTGGAGTTCCACACTGAACTGTTGGAAGCTGGTAGAGAGCTTCCGCGGCTGAGGGATTATTTCTCCAACCCTGGCAACTTCGAACGGCAGAGCGGGACTCCACCTGCCAAAGACCAGGTTCTCGGACCTGGAGGACCGCTGAGTAAGTGACATTAGCTGCTCGTGATGCCACAAGTGGCAGTTGGTTTGCTCTGTCTTCACCGCCGAATATCGAAGGAATCATCCATTAGCTAGCTAACGTTAGCGTATCCGCTGTTTTCGTGAGTCAATTGATCTTGAGATATCAGTTTGCTGCTCTTGCTCTGCCGCTCGAGGGCCGCAATCATCAAACGAGTTTTGTGGGTCATTTGTCATGGTAGATAGAAACAGAGCACTACAGAATCACAGAGTGTGACTTCACCATGATATACGCTGTACTAGAAGAAATAAGATGAATTATGATCAGTAATACTGTGATAATGAAACTAAGCATTGTTAGGAAACACCCCTTTGCTCAGTCCACAGAGAGGTCAGTGGTTCTATCTACAGAAAGAGAAATGTCAGGTAACAGCAAGAGAAATTCTTGAACAGCCTACCTTCCCTTTTTTATTATTATAATTATTGTTATTATTATTATAGCTATGCAGTTTATAACAGTGATCCTATTAAAAAGTCCTTTTGAATATGAAGAAAATGGATTGTCAAGCTTCATTTACTGGCTTTGGGGTTTGCAGGATATGTAAATGATCACAAACATATCCATATTGGTTACAGTTGAAGACTATATGTCTGTCTCCATTCACTTCTATCTCTTTTTACAGAATAAGTAGCACATGATGGCTAGAAAGAATCCAGGCACGTTAACAGACATGTCATGTCAATGGTAACCATGACTACAGCTCAACCCACAAATAAAGCTTGCTGAGGAGTTCAAGGAGGAGCATGAACTTTATCTCTGCTTTAAATGAGCATGAGGTGTTTTGACAGAAGGATGTATGAGAGGCGAAACTGCACAAGTGGCTCTATTTCACATAAGTAAATGAAAATTAGTCACGCTGAACTTCCAACTATAACAAAATAAATCAACTAAATGAACAGAAGAGATGTGAAAAAGAAATGCACCCACGAGGATATTGTTATTATGAGGAACAGTTTTGTACTATATTATTATATTTAAAGATTGGATTTGATTTAAAACTGACACATTTTAAAATACTACACTAAGAAAAGTGTTGACAGAACAGAATCACTTGCTCTACTTTTTTCTTCCTCTTGAAATTCTCACTGCAGAGGTTATATTGAAATACCTTTAATTAGTGATAAGGTAGGAACATTTTAGTTGCATTGCAGAGTCATTTCACTCAATAATTTCAGGCGATCGTCCTTGCAGCTTGTGTCTGTGGATAAATCTCAAATAAGGTGTTCTCAGCTGGAAAGATGGAAGTGCAGTTCAGTTGAGTGTGTTCCTCCACACCATAAAACCTGTTGCTAAGAAAAGGTGTGTAAATTTGTGGTTGAAAAGAAAGCTGTTGTTCTGTTCCTCTGTGACATTTTGGCCAAAGCATCTTACTGGCATTAAAATCTTTTGTAGCTACTTGCAAAAAGGCCAGAATGTGTCTCCTTTAATGGAAGAGACAAAAAAAAGGGTAAAGAAGAACAAAACAAGTCTGAGAGGTCCTTTTATTTAAGCTGGCCTTTAAAAAATAACTTAATAGAGTGAGGATCACTAAAGAAAATAAAGTATTTTGAAACTGTCAAATCCCACAGATGAGTTAATTTAATTTTCATTTACTTAAAAAAATGAATCAGGCTTGTAGTTACAGATTTTGGAGTGGAAGATGGGGATCTCCTGATCACAGTAATGAGGGATTTGATGAGGATTTTACTGATGAGTAATTTGCAGGTGAACTTTGCTATACCTGTGGATAATTCCTCAACAAATCTTTTTGTTGAGGAATTGTTGAGGAGATGGATCTGAACCCACTGAGTGGAAGTGAAGAAAAAACTGAGAGAAAGTCTCTCTCTCTCTCCTGATTTTATGACACCTGCTATGTTTTACATTGAATTATTTTACAAAGAGACACTTAATTTGTATACATGTAATGAAACATCTGTCTTGGGTGAGTCCAGATTTTGATGTCGTTTCCCAAGAGCAGTATGTGTTTATAAATTTATGACACCCAGCTTCTAAAAGCAGTCTAGCGCTAAAGGCCTACTTTCGAGTCATTAGGTCAGAAGTTCCTTTTGGTACTTACCTTTTTTCAGGATATCTCACAATTGTCTGGTGAGGGATATGCACACATGTTCTCAAATTCAGTCAGACTTAACGATACATGTACACTAGTACATTTAATAAATGAATCAATAAAGGAGATCAGATGTCAATAAATTAACTTTTCTAAATTAAAAAAAAGGAAAATTCACCTAAAAGTATGCATCGATTTTTAATTTTATTGACCTATGTTATTACATGCATTTAAAACACATTTTTCTGTTTTGTTTGAGGACTGTATTATAACCTTTGATTTGTTAAAAAATTCATGTTCTAGCATTAGCATTTGATTAAATCTGCTATATAATACTTTGTGACAGGACACTGTAATAATTCAGTAGTTAAGATGAAATGACGAAAAAATCCATCCTTCGATGATACTTTGCTTGGTGTAGCTTTGAGTAACCCATATAATGCTACAAGTAGCATTATTCATGAACAATAAGGGTAAAGTCAAAGTTCCAGGAATCATCCTCCACTTTATAAAAGTAATATATAAGCAGAAATCATCTTCCAGCAAACCATGCACGTATGAGATATGATCATTTTGAATAGAGAAGTTGTGCCTGTTTGCCTCAACCCTTGATTTCAGTGAGGATCAATATGTGTACTCACTGCATTGCAACTGTTGCTCCGGGGCACATGACAAAGCCAGACATCTCCCACCATCTCGCTAATTTGCAACAAAGGATGCACTTACATCCTTGATCACTGGTCAGTCAAACATCTACTCGGTGAAATGACGCACGTTGTGGCAGTCTTTTAGATTATTTGCACTGACAGTAAACTGCCATATTTGCAAAGTTTTTTTGGTTTCAGGGAAAGAAGTGAATATTAGTTGTTATCTCTGTCCTCCATGTCTTCCACATGTTTTAAACAGTAGATGCTCACACGGTAGGTTCTAGGTTTTAGTCAGGATTGGAAAATAAAGATTATTAAACACCATTCCTTACTGACTTTAGAGATGATGCGCATTTTTTTTGTGTGTATTTTAAGAAGAAAAAACGAACAAACATGTATTGACATTTTGTTATTCCTCACCACATCACATTAGCTTTTAGACAGTAACACTCACTTATGTTTTACCTAAATGTGTGTGAAGTGGTCTGGTTATTTTAGAGTACATTTGAAGTATCCTTTGCCATATCTTTAACGCTCTCTCTGACCTTCCTTCCCTTTTTTTTTTGTCTAGGGAGGGAAGAAGGGAGTTGGTATTGTGTGAGGAGGTGATTAATGATGTTGTCGGAGGACCAGCAAAGCTCCATGTAATCTTGTGCTGCCTCTGACCGGCTGCTTCTTCATAACTCTGCCTTTAATAAGTGTGTGTCAGAAGAAGCAGGTGGTCTTGTGCAAGTTGGGCTGGGTTCTGTGGACATTTTAGCAGCAGTGCACTATTGCAACATGAAGTATTACTGCTGTTGTAGTAGTAAAGTACAACAAATGAGTAATAGGATTAAATGTTATCCAAACAAATATATTTCCTAATTCAGGCATTGAGACACAAATGTGCATTCAGCTTCTGTCATGATTTGCATTCCACTTTCTCATTTTCATAACTCATCAAAAACTGGACTTGGTCCTTGACTTTAATTAAATGAGCTCATTGGCTTGTTCCTAGTAAACCATTTTCTTGTTGTCTGGTATTTGTGCCCAGTCTTTTGAAATATTTCTTTTTGTTCCAGGTCTGTATTATTGACCTCCCATGATCTTAAAATGAGCTTTTTGGTCTCACTGCACCTGAGAACCGATTTGAACCTTTATGTGTGCTTCTGAAATGAAAGGTCAAACTCACATTATACAAACAAAACCTGTACCTGAAATGTTCATGGAAATATTTTTTTCTTAATATTATATTATTTTTACTGCAACATTCACTCACCCACCCCACCCCCTAAAAAAAAGGTGAGAAAAAAGGAAAAAAAAAACCCAATAATTCACAGTTTTACTGAATGGATTATCGTCACAGAAAAAAATGCTCAGACATTTTGAGGAAAAGATACATGAAGCATTCTCCACAGATAAACCAGTTAAGTTGAAATCAGTGTGAACAACAGGCCCACAGACACAACCACAACACTCACTCCATGGTCACAGGACTGAGGGTGTGTGTTCTGTGTGAAGCTGCATGGTTATTCATTTAAACATGTGATACACACACAGGGTAAAAAAAAAGTATTTTATATAGTACATCACTTTTTTGAAGGTTTAAAATTCTATATTTAGTGAAAAAAAGAAATGTAATAGGAGAAAAGGTTTTATCTTGGGTATATAGTAAATAAACATTGATATAACTTAAGATAAGAACTAATTTTCCTGATGAGTAGTAGCAGCACTAACTTTAACACGTACATTATTTCTTTTTCTTCCATATGAACATGTGATTATTTATCTGGAGATGAAGGAAATAAGGCTTTTTTCTCCTTCATTGCTTACTTGTTTTCTACAATGTTGATTTAAATTGGTTACTTCTTGAGAAGTGAGAACATTTTGTTTTAGCCTGAAGTATGATTCTGCTACTCAGTTTATAAATATGTCTGCTTTAAAAAGTTTTAATAAAGGTTGTTAAAGGATAGTAGTCATCATTGTCCTTTTTTTTTTTTTTTTTTTTTTTTTTTTTAATAACTGCTCAATCCAAATGCAAAATGTCGAACACAGAGCCCCTTCATGGCGGCGCCTTTGAGTGTGAATGAATTAATAAGAAATTAATTGCCAAGCACCTCAGATGCAGCTGTGTATAGTCTAGCTAAAGCTGCATTAATCAAGGATTTCTTTGATCCTTCGTCACATTTGTAAGCTCTGTGATTTTTTGGGAACATTTGAGTTATTACTGCAGGTGAATGTATTCGTGTCTCACGGCTGCTCCTCTGTCTGTGTCTCTGTTCAGATCGAGCAGGAAGCATCAGCACCTTGGACTCGCTGGACTTTGCACGGTACTCAGATGACGGCAACCGAGAGTCAGACGAACGGGTGGCAGGTAAGGTAAACTGTGCAGTCAGGACTCCAAGCCAGAGAGCCTGCTTACCTTGGGGAAATATAAGATCAGGAGAAAAGATGACGCCTAAAGGGGAGAGTTCAGTGGAAACAAGTTTCAAAGTTGCATTAATGACTCCAACAGTAAAGTAAGGATAGCAATGTTTTATTTTGACACGTTTTCTTAATACATAAGCCCTCTTCAAACATGAGCGACATAGCATTAATAGTTCTTTACACTGTTATATAGAAATAAAGTGACAGACAAAGCCATACATGCATATTTCCATTCACAAAAATAGTGCAGCATATTGAGTGAAATATATCACTTCTCTTATAACTTGTAATCACATTCAATCAAGATAAATGAAGAAGTAAGGGAGCCTATGAAGTATTGTTTTGTGCGTGGGTATATGATAGAGAAAAAACACTTAATAATCCAGAAACACTGTATGGACCAAGAAAGTGATGCATGAATTTGGTTTGTAAATTAAAAGGACTTTGACTCGCCATGAAGACTAGAAAAGTGCATTTAATGCAGTCGATTTACAATATCGCCATGACGATTAACATACTAAGCGTGCAGTGGTTGTGTAAAACATCAGCAGTGGATATAAGCGTATAAAGCATCACTTTTCTGCATGTTTTTGATTATTATAGTTGTTTTTTGTTTTTTTTTGTTTTTTGCACTGCATAAAAGTTATAATCAACTATGGTGGATTTTTCTCAATAAAATGTTGATGGATTGGAGCATTTGGAAACATAGCTCTGTTGTCTGAGAGCACAAGCAGCTGCTCAAACACCTTTAAGCAAAGTTCGCTCCCATTCATGTGGCTCAGACATCAAGGACAACAATGACCAGGTGCTGCAGCCAGTTATTGTAGATTTCTATCTCAGTAGTTATTTTATTAATCAAACGAAGAAAAATATTCAGGTTTTCAATGGATCCTTAACAGTTTTCCATTATAATATCCCACTTACAGACATGCAGTATGTTTCTTTTGTCACCTTGATTGAGGTGATTGTGCCTCCTATCAGCTGTCAGACTGTGGAGTCAGGCAGTGGTATTTTTGGTGCAGCATCTGTCTCAGCATTCTTTAAAATCACTCCTCTTTTCCCCTGTGGCTCCGTCGTGATACACCATCCAGTACGTTTAGTCAAATACGTTATCATTTTTGTCTGGCACTAGTGATGCATCGTCACACAGTGCTGGCTTTACCACTTAAATGTGAGCATGTTAGTTGTTTTTTAGTTGCGATGAGTATTTCAAGGCCTTTGGGTAAAGAAAAACAAAGTAGTCTGTCATTGTTTTATTGCAGAATACATAAGAAACTGTCTCATCATGCAGATACCTTCATTTTACCTACATGTAGTCTTGATTTGATGTGATTGTTTCATTTTTGCTAAAATTGAGACATTACTTTTAAGCAATTGTCATTATACAATGATTAACATTAAGCATGACCAGTTTTTTTTATATATCCACACATTTGGTTGTTAATTGTTAGTCACTGAACTCTAAAAAGCCTCAATCCATATCTCCAGCATGGATTTATGGAATTGTGCACAAACTGTGGTTAAATGTAATCTTTGGGATAACAAAAGCATGACAGGGGTCTAAATCTTGACTTATGTGTGCAAATACACCTGATATGTTGACATAAGAATGGTTTGCATATGGTTTGTTGCTTTTATCAGTTGATTAAAAACAGACACAATATTACATTATCAGGGCACAGTTGAAACCATGCAGCAGAGATGTTGGTTTTCTCCTCACATCTGTTGTAAAATATGCATCTTATTAAAATGTCTTCTGTTCACGTGCATTTTTCGTCTACCAAATTGGCACCCGCCCCACCCCACACCCTCCTCTCGTCACTTTTCAACCATCCCTATTCTCATCCCGCTCAGTCTGTTATTGTCTCAAAGACGCCTGCCCCCCCAGCTGTCTGACTCTGGGTTTTCTGGCTTTCTCCTGACGTTGATCAAACCCCAGTGAAATTCTGGACAAGTCACTCTCCATCCAGACTAGCTTTTTGCTGTTTCTTTTCATTTTTTTTTTAAATTTTGTTTGTTTTTTTTCTCCCCCTTTATTCAGTTCTTGGTTTTCCATTTTGTTGTGATTGCAACCTGTGCACTCTTGATCTGCTGGAAAGGTTATAGAGCTTAAACGGGTGTTTGTGTCTTCATGATGTTGTCTGGGCAGAAATATAGCAATTTTTAATTTAAAGCACTGGAAAAATGACCCTGTGAATAAATTAAGATGTACCCTGCACTATCAACAAACATCAGTAAGAAGATTTCTGTCCTTTTGTTTTTTTTTCTGTGCCAGAATTACAACCTTAAAACTACGGAAAGTACCACACCACCTGTTGAAACCACAACCTTGCAGACTCTCAGTGCACATCTATGCAACATTGTTCCCCAGCTCCATCGCTTATTACTTCTTGCGTGTGTTTTACTCTCTTGTGTTTTCAAATTTTGTGACATCAAATTTCAACAAGCAAACTGATATCTTCATTCAAGCACCTGCTGCTTCTGATTATGTAAGATGTCAGAAACGGCTTGCTTGTGATGCTGTGATCCATGTTTTTTGAGATCAGCTCTAAAACAAAATCTTGTTCTTGTGTTGCAGCTCAGAACTGAATGGTTTTGTCGGGTCAGTTCACCGAGCAGTGGCTGTCCGTGGAGTGGCTTGAAACCAAGTGATTATTTACTTATTAGAAAGACATTTGCTGGGAAAACGAAACCTGTGTCAGACAGCTCTTAGATAATCCAGGATGAATCTCAGTAGTTTGAATTGATCTGCATACCTCAGCTACAGTATAGGTCAATTTTGACCCGTATTTACCAATTGAGGCACATCAGTGCTTATAAATGGGAGGAAAACAAGGGCAGGAGATGTGTGTGTATGAATGCATCACACACACCTGTTGAAAAAAACCATTGAGGTGCTCTGCTGCATGTGTTTGTTGTTTTTTTTTAAACCCATTATTTGCATGCAACCTTTTTTTTGTTGTCGTTTCTTTATTATTTTGATCTCTACTGTCATCTTTTTTTTTTTTAGTTTTTCACAGCCATCTTTGTTTTGTTTGTTCCCTGTCTTTGGTTGGATCCACTTCCTGTGTGTGTGTTGTCATTTCCTGTCCAGTGCTGGAGTTTGAGCTACGGAAAGCAAAGGAGACCATTCAGGCTCTGCGCGCCAACTTGACTCAGGCAGCAGGTGTGGCGTACTTTTAACTTTTTCTCCACCTGAACCCTTTTTGTAGCTTTCTCTCTCTCTCTTTTTTTTTCTTGTTTACTATGAGAATACTTTAGATAACTAATGCTCAGTTTACGTTCAGACATCTAATGCATTCTGAATTTCTCAGAGAGCGAAGTGCCATCCCAGGAGAGAAAAAACTTCAAGTCAAACCCAGAAATTCAGGTGGGAAATTTTCTCTTTTAAAATGAATAAAGAGATTCAGCTCCCATGTGACATCAGTCAAGCTTCAATAAACCACTTTAACGTCTTGTCTTTTTTTTTTTTTAAATCTATCCCAGGAGTCCATACGACCACTGGAAAAAAGAGCCTTAAATTTCCTTGTGAATGAATATTTATTAAAAAATGAATACAAACTCTCATCCATCACCTTCTCTGATGAAAATGACGACCAGGTAAATTATTTGTCTTGCTGCCTTGTATCTAGTGACAGAGTGAAAAAATATCTAGATGCCATTCCCTTCATTCAGGGTTTTTAAAAAGTTTAATCCAAAAGTAAACATTGGTGTCTTAAATCAATTCTTCCTTTTAGATTAGCTGTATTGTTCTGTTTTGTTTTATTTTATTTATTTTTTTCTAGGACTTTGAGTTGTGGGATGATGTCGGCCTCAACATCCCGAAACCCCCCGACCTGCTGCAGCTCTACCGGAATTGCGGCAGCAGCCTCCCTTCGCCTCGGGACACGGTTGATGTGTCAGTGGGAGTTGACTTTAGCGACGTTCCAGGAAACTACGTTGCACAAGAGGCTCCATTGAAGCCTGGTCTGTCGCAGCAGGTGTGTGTAGAAATGAGTCTGTCATGAATCTGTCATAAATCCGTCCATTGCATCTCTGGTGTCACACACGTACAAAAAAAAAACAAAAAAAAAAACAATAAAGACGTGAGTTGCTGTCCATTCAAGATTTTGTCATATCAACACACATTTATGCAACACCTGGAAATTAATATCAGTTTTGCAATTTTTTTGCACAACTTTCTAGTATATAAGTGTTATTTTTACTAACATTACTGTAATTATATCACTGTTTTCCTGGCAATTATCCTTCAGCTTCTCACAGACTCTTTTACAATCCTCCAACTATTCAACTGCATAAGTCACCCATTCTGAGTCCACTCTGTGGGTGACTATAATAGTGGTCTGAGTGCAGCTACTGTAAGGTCAGAGGAGGAGAACAGTTTACATCTACCTCAGAGATGACTCCTAACATCATCCTGCCATGCACAAACACATGCACGGTGTTTTGTATCTGTCTTGGTGGAGACATCCAGTAGTGGAGTGTGTGTTTTCTTATCGGATTTCCTCTGTTTTGGGCAAGCTGCTTCTCCCTCTTGCAGACTAAAACTGTGGCTGTAAACACTGGGGTTTTCTTTTTTTGTTTTTTGCTTTTTTTGTTTGTTTGTTTTTTACAGGTTAATATTTAAACCATGGTTCTATCTTCAGTTATCACTTTCAGGTGGAAGTAAAACTTGGACTGGCTAAACTCAGAAAAGCTCAGAGTTGGCCCTTTTTTTTTTTTTTTTGAAACTGGGCTGTACTAAAATATTTCAGATTGTGGAAAAGCTGGAAGGGATTGTTTTGAACTTCTGCATTTATGTTGAGAATTTTCTCTGTATTATTTAGACAAGTTATCACCTCTATCATTCAGTAGTGAGCTGTTTACTGTGACTGTATAGTTGAGGCTGAGAAAGGACCAAGTGTTTTATTTCAATTTTGTGATTATTTTCCACTGTTATTGACACCTATGGATGTTCTCAGTTCGTCATTTTTAAACGATGCTTGCTGTTTTCATTTTCATTTTCATTTTGAGCTGAAAAAACCTTTTACTCACTCAGATGCACTTATTCATCTACACATAAAGCACATATTAATAAGCAACTGACATTCTGAATGGCTTTAAAAAGAGATGAGAAAAGGTGTTTTTTTTTTTTTCTTTTGCATTTAATTTGTAAGCGTGTCACAAAGGCTTAAAAGGATATTTACTGCAACATTTTAGAGATCCCGCTGCAAAAGTACACACAGCACTGATTAAAACCATGTGAAATTTAAATTATGGCCATATAAATTGTATATCTTTTTTTTTTCAAAATATTTAAATCATTATTTTTAAAGATTTTAAACTTATTCAGTCCTTTTTGTTTGCTATAAAACTATAACATGAAGATTTGACTCCACACTAGCTGAAGCAGCCCACAGAAGAGTACTGTTAAAAAATCTTTACTGCTACCTCTTTATTCACAAAAAAGGATTAGATATTTGAAAATATCTGAAATGACCTGTGTGGAGTTTGAATTTTTTGAACACATTTGTATCACTTTCCCTCTTCAACAGCAACAAACAGAAGTCGTGCAAGAGCTGGAGTACCAGCTCCGCCTCCTCAACAGTGAGAATCGGAGCCTCACAGAGCAGATCAAGAAACTGCAGAGGTAGGTGCACAAGGGCATGCTTTTGCTCATAAACTCATCTGAACGTCAGACTTGCTGAGCCGCAACATCCTATCATACTGACAAGGTTTCCTTTAGCCATATTGTGCACCTTGTTCCAAACATGAGCATTAATTTTACAATAAACACAAACTCTGCATTGTAAAGTACCACTGCTGCATGAAGTTTCAGAAAACCCTGCTCTCATACAGATTTTAAAGTTTTTCTTGCATTGTAGATGTTCTCATTTTTGATAAGAGACATATCTCTATTTTTATGAACTCCTTCATCTCATCTGCCTGGCAGTGAGATTCAGACTCTGAAGAGGACTGTTTCATCTCCACCTCTGGCCTCACTGGACCCGGGCTTCCAGAATTCCCAGAACCACTCCTCCTCTTCCACCACTGCATGCTCTGCCGACCCTCCCTCTGTGGTATGTGGTCACTTTAAATATGTAGTGCAGTGACGATGTTACTGGCAGCAATAGACAATATTAATAGAACCAGTGTCTTAAAATTAAAAAAAGAAAAAAGCATATTTAAACTAGCTGGAGCTATTGTATCGGTATTTGACTCACTAGTCCTAATTTCATCTAGTTTTTCCCTCAGCCTCCTGTAGATAACGGCCAGTATATAGACATCCGAGGGGTTTCGGAGGCTAAAAATGACATGGACCCTCCCTCTGCTCAGAGTGCATCACAGTCCCACCTACAGTCCTGCAACAAAATAAAGAGTCAGCCATGTGTCCAGTTCGATCAGCCGAACAGGTGAGTGGAAATTTATGTATAAAACAGAATAATTCAGTGTTCAGTGGAAACAACTCGTGGTTATTGTGTTAGTCCATTTGCAGCTCCTTCATGAGGGAACAGTTTGTGACTTGAATTTTAATTTGTGTGACATGATAACTAATCAGTCACAAGTTCTTTCTCAGTGTACCCTGATTTTCTGTTTCCATTGCAAGAAACTGACAGATTTAGCTGCTTTAGCTTTCATCGTTGTTGTTGTTGCAAATTTTAAGGGAAACTCACCTTTTCACCCCCATTTTTCTATCATTCCATTTTATGTAATTATATAATTATGTCATCAGTGTATATGCGGTATCTGTCTCAAGTAGAAACAGGCAGATCATGGCTCGACAAAGTATTGGGAGTTCAGTAAAGAAAATAAATCCACACAAATAATGATTATTCTTTATGTTGCTTTCCTCTGTGATTGTTTTTGCTCTGATTATTTTGAGGCAATATACATGTGAAATTTAGGATGGCAAATAGCTTTAACAATTCTTACTAATTTTCACTAAAATCTTGTTGCCCATCACACTGCAGTTTCCAGGAGTAACCACTAGATGGCGGTAGTTATATGTCTTTAAAACCAAGATGCACGGAAGCCGTGTTCTTCAGTGAAAATGCAGGTTTTCAGACTTGTTTTGTAACCGTTTTCTGTTAGTATACCGAATAATTATCTCTTAGTTTTTGTTCACTTTTCAACACTTCTTACACATAACTAGCCCGTGCTGTTGTAAGTTTAATCCTCTAACTACCAGTGAATGCTGATCAACTGAGTGCTGTGCTTTTGTAATGTGTCCTCTGTTTAATATTTTATATTTATCACTTTGAAATTTCAGATTCATTTGCAGTTATAAAAAAATATATGTTGTATGATAATGACTTTGTGTACTCTGAACAGACCCTATATTCATTACTCTGGAGTGCAATGCAGTTACAATAGCAAGAGGCTGTGTTGAGCTCTCTGGGAGCGCGATCAGTCCAATCCTCTGTCATTCAGTGGTTAGGGCAGTCTCCAAAGTTCTTGTGGAGTTCAAAGTAATGACTGCTTCCCGTCTTTGGTTTTGGTGTTCCAGGAAGTTATCCCCAGCCTTCCAGCAAGCCTTACTCTCCTTCTGCAGAATGTGCTCCGACAGCCGCCTTGGGGCAGAGGTCAGTGCTACTAAATGATCGAAATGAGACCTATGCACGTAAGGATGGCAGCAGCAGCAATAAATGATATCCCTCTTGAATCCAGGTGTCACGCATAGCAGACAGCGAGGAAAGTGTGATGCTCATGCTGGGCCGTTGCCTTCCCCACATCGTCCCCAATGTCCTCCTTGCAAAACGAGAGGTAACCCCACTTCTGCTGCTTTTCCTGCTCCCCTTCCTCTCTTCCCTGTACCTCCTTTATTAATGTCATCATCACAGGCATCTTGTCTGAATGTCTGATAGATACACACAAGGCAGCAGAGCAACGCAGGGTGAGAATTTGGCAAGAGGTTCTGAGAACATGGTGAACTATTTCTAAACCAGCTTTAAGTGTCTTTGGGATGAATGTGCAGATTTATTGTTTGTTTGTTATTTAATTCTTTGCAAGTTATCAATATTATATTTGTCACAGCATATATTTTAATTTCAATATTAAATTCCATCTTTATTCACAAACTTTAGCCAGGTTTTATTTGTTTATCCATAATAGATGCATCTCTGTCACCCATTTCATCTTCAGAAGTTCACCCTTTTCTTCATTTGGCCTTAAGGTATTCCCAGAATCTATTTTTAATGGGAAGTGTTGAGACACACTGTTTTGAGGCTCTCATTTTCTTATGAGGAGTCCTATCTGGCAAAAACCTCATAAAGCTACACAAAGCACCTTTATCTTTATTGCCTTTTGAAAATTGTGTCCTCTGTCTGAAAATCTGCATAGACTTGATACCCGAGTTGAGAAATCTGCAGTAACAAGAGTCACCAAACTTGTTTTAACCTGAAAATCCGCTGCTGACTTGTGTCTTATCTATTTCTGAGAAATTTAACCTTTCTTTTTACACTGGCATTCATTTCCACCATCCAACCTTGTTTCTCCTCTCCTATTTTTTTAATCACCCACTCACATTTGCTGCCCTTATGCCTTCACTGGTTTTATTTTATTCCTCTCTTTTCGTCTCACTCATTCTCTCACTCTCATGCATGCCTCTCTTCTAGAGAATGGTTGCGCATCTTTGCCAGGTGAGTCTTTCACGCACTCATCTGCATGGTTCTGACATGAGCTTTAGATCAGAAATGAGTAACCAACGACCAGCTGCGAGAGCTACAACTGCTGACGTGGGCATTTCTGGAAAGAAAATCGGAAAAATCTAATCAAAACTTGAAACAACATTCAACATAAGCCTCAGTTAAGCAGTTTTAGCTTCACATGGTTCAGGGTGTTTTGTATGCCAGTTAATCCGATGTATCTTTTCTCCCCTTTGCTGATTGTACCCTTGCCTGTTTTATTTGCTGCAGCTCTAAATGGCAGAGATTTTAGGGTGGGTTTAGTTAATCGGATAACATCCTTGAAACCAAACAGGATACAAACAGGATAATACAACGTTTCTAAAACTGAAGGAACATATTTTAAGCTGCTCCTGTAGACTGTTGTCATTTCTGTTCACTCAACTAAACGTAAACCAGCTTTTTTGCATTACCAGTTTGTTTTTTTTTTTGTTTTGTTTTGTTTTGTTTTCAAGAGCTGGATGTTAATCCCTTCTAAGGGAGAAAGAGGGAGAAAAGGGGTGAGGTTTTGCAGCAGATTAAGTATTAACAAGCTATTGCTCCCTCTGAGCTATAATGTAGACACCTGCACAGGTGGTCTGTCAACACTAACTGCTTGCATGCGATTTGTGTTGTGTGGGTGTGTCCGTGTGTACACAAACACAATGTGCCTGAATTTTGTGCAGTGTTGAAACTCGATAAGACACAAAATTGACTGGTAAGTGTGTTTGGACGAACCCTCGGTTGGGCTGCTTTGCATATCGCCATGGTTTTATAGTCGTCATCAGCTGCGGGCCGTTATGGGGAACTTAATCTTTTTGCTAAATCAAAGTAAACAACCTGCAGCGGCTGAGAGAGAGAGACCCCAAAGCTTTGGGGTGGCTCTCTCGATTGCTGTGGACTTTGCACGACGTCCGTTAGATTCAGAGACCCGTGACGCTGTCTACCCGTACACATGCAGCTGCTCTCACTTCCATCTCGCAGTTTAAAGCTTTCCAAACAGTGCAAGCCTGGAGACGCGCCTTTTTAGTGGTCTGAATTTGACACCCACTAAAGAACAAAAGACGTTTAACTTGAAACGGTAGAACGATAGATTAAGACTGGCTGCCACCTGGTTGTATTATCAGAGCCTGTAAATCATTAAACACAGGTTTCTTAAAGACACAGGGCTGCACTGTAGTTGTGTAATTATATTTCAATTCTGTGTATTTTTTGCATAAAGAAATAATTTGCTATGATGATATTCTCTTAAATCCATAAAAAAAATATGTTGAGGCTCTCACAGATGTGATACATTTTGTAAAAACTAATGAATTATGACCTTTAATTAATTGTTGGCAAAAAAAAAAAAAAAAACGGAACACTAATACTTTTATCAGAACTGTTAACTCATGATAAAGTTTAGTTTTGCACTAAAAAATGCATTAGGTATTGTTTTAATGGATTAGTGAATTTAAGCATAAACTGTCAAGTTGCTGTAGCTCAGGAGGTGGAGACGGGGTGGAGACGGGGTGGAGACCGACAGGTTCAATATGAATGGACCAGAAAGTGTTCCCAGCTAAAACGGTGAACCTCCACTCTCCCTCCAAAGACATGCCAGTGCCTGTTTGGTAGCTCGACTACCTGCATGTGTGTTTTGTGTGTTTGATGATACAACAACACTGGGAGGCACTTTGGAGGCTTTAAGGTGATAAAGGCAACATACGTCCAAATCCATTTACCTGAGAAGAATAAATAGGGAATTTAGAACCTGAGATGTTACAGCAGGGTAGTTTTAACTTGCATATGAGGATTATTGGAATGCCATTTGTGGTGCAGACATTTGGTTTTGGAAAGTTTAAAAATATGACCTATCCATCATTCAAGCTGAAGCATCTAGGATTACAAAAACCATGCAATAAGTTTTGACAAATTCCACTCAGAAATAAATGGCATGACATCTGTACCACTTCCAAATATATATGAAATAGTTCCCATTTTAAGCGAGAACTTTGTCGGTGAGTGGCATCTCAGGGAGGCCACCGGCCCAGCATCCTGGCGTCGTTTTGTCCGCTCTACCTGGCCACAATGTTTACCCAGGACCGGTCAGATGTTTAACTTTCTGAGGGAGTCTTCACATCAGAAACGCTGGGGTTCACGCTGAAATAGACCAGGGTCAGCATGGTTTTAGATGTGTGCTCTTTATAAATTCCTCCACTTGTTTTATTAGGCTAGCGATTCAGACTCTTAAAAAATGACTCTTGTGAAGTTTCATGATATTTTCAGATACTAGGGGGAAAGATTAGTGAATGTGACAGCAACATTTGATTGAACTTGGTTCTTTGCAGGTTTTTTGACACTTCAAGTAATTTCAGCTAAATTGAACTTGTCATTTAAGACTTTAAATGACCTCCTGATACATTTATGTTGTGTTTTTCTTTTTTAAAATTTCGCCAACCTGGCGCTGGCTTCGGAGTACTTGTCCAGCGCTGAAGCGGGTGACTCATCACAGCCTTACCAGAGCTCTGTTAGGGCCATTTCTCCGTCCAGTGTTGGGGTTTTGCTTGTTCTTCCAACACTTGGCAGGAAAAATAAGATATCTTACTGGAAAAAAAAGATGTAAAAGAACATATTTTTAACTCTGTGTGCACTCTCTAATTTCGGTGTGTGTGGCGGGAATGTCGGGCTGACCACAATTTGGCCATGGAGGCCCTGTATCAAGGGCAGCTGAGCTCTCTCCCTTCTGGCTGGAGGGCCCACGAACTCTGACTGAACCCTGGCACAGAGCTCAATTCCAGGAGGGGGACTCGTGCATTAGGCATGTGTGTGTCTGTCGGTATTTAGTCTTGTCTGGGTGTGTGCATGCACTTCATAAGCTTCTACAGTATGTGGCTTTAATTGTGTGCATCTTCAAAGCCAAATAAACTGATGTGTTGCATCAACAAGGTATTCAAGGTAAGGCTGTTTGTTTTCAGAGGTATTGATGGACTCTTGTTGGTTTTTCAGAGGTGGCCCCTCGTGTTTGTTTTCCCCTGTGACGTTTCCATTTTTATCCTCTTCTTTTTATAAGCGTGTTCTCCCTCCATCCTGTTCCTGCTACTTGATAGATTAACAGGCACAAGTGACTCCTATCAACTGTTCTCTCCAAATGTGTTTTAACCACATCCTGCTTTTCAAAGTTACTTCATCTCATGCCAGCTGTTTGTGTTTTCTCTCTCTCATCATCAGGAGTTGATTCCACTCATCTTGTGTACTGCATGCCTTCACCCAGAGCCTAAAGAGAGGGACCAGCTCCTCCATATCCTCTTTAACCTAATTAAGAGACCAGATGATGAGCAGAGGTGTGTATGTTTCATACAATACTCTGCTGATTGACCTTTTAGATTGGGGGGGGATGTGGATGTGGATGTGGATGTGGATGTGTTTATCGAGCAATATGTGTTTTTGTGTGTATGTTCGTATGTGTGTTTTTCTTTCCAAAGACAAATGATCTTGACGGGCTGTGTTGCCTTTGCGAGGCACGTGGGTCCCACTCGTGTGGAGGCCGAGCTCCTTCCTCAGTGCTGGGAACAGGTACGACACAAACACTGCCGGTCACGTTTCTTATTGATTGTCTCCTTAAAGTTATATTATAAATTTATAGATATCATCAGGCAATTCTATATTTGCTTCTCTTATACTTATAGTTTAGTTGTACATTTTTTTTGTTTTTAAAAAAGGAATGAATAAAATGAAATAACATTTTGTTTGAAACAAGCAAAGCTGTTATGCAAAAATCCGACATAGTGAGAAAGGCTTTCAGTGTTGTCAATACCTCGTGAGTGTCCCTGACATAAATTTGATAGCAGTTTTGTTTATATTGCCATTTGTATCACCACATTAATGATAAACAAAAATCTGCTGCCATGGTAACGGCAGCTGCCAGAGGTCTGGAGGCTGAGAATCTGCACAGAAAGACAAATTGCGGTTTCCACAGGGTCAGCATGTTGATGATACTCGAGTTGTTTCCATTCCTCGGTGACTGCACTCCCGTCAGTCTCCCTTCCTTTTAATTTCTGTTCCTCTTTTACATTCAACACGCTTTTGTCTAAATCTGTCCTTCGTAGATCAACCACAAGTATCCAGAGAGGAGGTTGTTGGTGGCCGAAGCCTGTGGAGCCTTAGCGCCTTACCTGCCTGTAAGAAGCTGTTGCGAATATAATTAAAAATAAGTTGTGTGGAAATGTAAGTGAATTAAAATAATAAATGAATTCTGTGTTTGATTCTTGTCTTTGTAGAAAGAAATCCGAAGCTCCCTGGTGTTGTCCATGTTGCAGCAGATGCTTGCGGAGGACAAGGCTGACATGGTCAGGGAGGCTGTGGTCAAGAGTCTGGGTATTATCATGGGTTACATCGATGACTCTGATAAATACTCCCTGGTATGCATCTAATTCTGCAGGGCTTTGTAACAGTTTCCTTTGTTTTTAAACTGTACTGTCTCAGCATAGATTTGTTAGTGACTCTACATGCTGGTCTTTTGCAGGGTTTTGAGCTCATGCTGCTGTCACTTGGAGATCCATCGGAGCGGGTAGTCAATGCGGTCCACCAGGTCTTCATTCCTGCCTTTGCTGCTTGGACCACTGAGCTGGGCACCCTTCAAACTGCACTCATCCCTTCTCTGTTGGCACGAATAGAGAAGCTACTTATGGTGTGTTACTCTGTTAGTTTTAAATACTCTTAGAACTTGGAAATCGGTTAAGGACTGCTCTAGTTTGCTTTCCATACTAACTGACACTTTCTTCCTGCAGCAGGGAGAACATGGTCTGGATGAACACAAGCTACATGTATTTCTGTCGGCCCTTCAGTCTCTCATCCCTCCTTTGTTTGCTTTGGTGCTACAGAATGCACCTTTCACCAGCAGAGCCAAGCTTCACGGAGATATACCTGCAATAGAAGGTACCGCAGCTGTCCACGCTACCACACCGACACAGAGATTTTTGTAAGATAGCAGATTCCTCGGCAGGAACAGAGACTTGTATTAGCTCTTTTATTCGAGCGGCGGTTTCCTGTGTTTTTGTTGTTGTTTTTGTTTTTAACAGCACATTTACCGAGCTTCCTCTGTGATCTTTCATCTTGGTCCTCCAGTAACCCGGTTCCCCAGGCCAGCTTCTTCCCTCCAGGACTTGGCGACCATCATCGGCAGCAGGGACATGCTAAGTTCGCTGCTGCTACTCTATGACCACCAGCTAGAGCATGAAGGAACCACAGGCTGGGACAGCCTGCTGTGGGTGGTCAACCAACTGTAAGACATGCTCACACTCTCAAACTTGGGTTTCCATCACATTGACTTACAATAAATAGAACATTTTCACTTTCTACATCCTTTCACTTTTATTCCAGCCTACACTAAACCTCACTTTCTGTGACTTACTTAAAAAACGGATCACTCGGTACATAAGTAGTCAGAGGTGGACTATGACCATACTTATTTTTTTTTAAACACTAATATTTTTATACTATAAAATTGTCATGTTTTGCTATTACAGATTCTGTACAATCTGTACAGAAAAAAAATTCAAATTCAACTGGTTAAAATGCAAATATTAAAATAATCAGAAAAAACAATCCTACATCGAATTTTTTTTTCAAAAACAATGAGTGAACGCAAATAAAAATAAAAGTTCAACTATAAACAATAACTATTATCTGAAGATAATAGTTTTTTAATTTCAATTTCAAATGAAGTTGTCAGACTTAGATTTAGACTGTTACACGATATTCACACTGGTGTTGCAAAGGGAGGCACATTTCCCATAGCATCATTTTACAAAGAAATTACAAAATGCTTTATTTCCCAGGAGAATGGTTATCCTAATATTCACACACATAGTTCCACATGTAAATGGAAACAGTCAGTTATATACACAGTCATTCAGCATTTTACTGAAGTTGATAAAGACAGGTATACCTGTTGTGATGTGCTCAGACACTGACTTCTGTCTGCACACTTTTCTTCCAGCCTGCCTCAGCTCATAGAGATAGTGGGTCGCATTAACGTCACGTCATCGACCTGCGTCCACGAATTTTCTCGCTTCTTCTGGAGGTTCTGTCGCACGTTCGGCAAGATCTTCACCAACACTAAGGTACCGCCATGTCAGGTGTTAAAGTGAAATATTCCTCCGAGTCCACTGCAACAGTTTGACCCCTAAAGTCACAGATGTTTCCCTCAGATTCTCATTTTTATATTTATATAAACTTAAAAGAGGTGTTTGAGTTTTTCAAAGGCAATGTCAATCCCATCTCAAAATCAACTTCTGATGTCTTGTTTATCCACGTGACCTTTTTCAGGTTAAACCACAGTTCCAGGAGATTCTCCGACTCTCTGAAGAGAATGTTGGTAAGAGGGACTTTATTTACGCACAGATGTAGGACATTTTCTCAGCTCTCTCAAGAGAATGTTGATAGGTGGAGCTCAGATGCAGACACCATTGATGTAAACAAGCTATTTGGAGTCAGTTATGGGTGTTCCCCTTCTTTGTCTTTTTTTCCTTTTTCTTTCCCAATTCCAGGCATGTTTCTGGAGTTATAAAGGGGTGCTTGGTCTGACTTTTCTGCCAAGTGATTTAGTTTTTGGCGTTGTGGCCATTTATGAAATGTTTGGTACTGTGGTCCTGTCAATGTTGAAGTGATTATGATCTTTATATAAGAATTGCCCAATTCAGTTGTTTTTTTGTAAAACAAAATACCACAATATAATGTATATAGAGGCCACATTTCTAGAAATATCGTCCTGTTGAATAAATGCTGAGAACTAAATGATATACTGAAACTTCTCTCTTACTCCCTCCATGTTTGTGCATTTTTTAAATTTCTTATTAATTTATAAATTGACTGTGTTAAATCACATTTTTGTGCATGTAGGAAAAAAAATCACAAAATGTTCATTGCTGCTAGATTTTCTGTGTATGTTCTTTTAATAGTCACCTGTATAATCTTCATTCTTTGCTTTCTTCAGTATTCTTCGGTTGGATCTTTAAAGCTGTTTAATTCTGGTTTTATTTGTCTGTCAGATGCTTCAGCAGGGAACGGGATTCTCACTAAAGCTACAGTCCCCATATATGCTACTGGAGTACTGACATGTTATAACCAGGTAAATGACCAGCAGCTCAGACGTCAATGGCACGTTTGAGTTCATAAATTTAAGTAACTTCTACCGAACTTCAATTACTTTACATAATGTCCAGGTACTGTTTTACACTGTATTTAACTAGAAATTGATTTTATATTTTCCTTTAATTATAATAGGTGTGGAGATGGAGTAGCTGTGATTTGAGGAAATGATGTATCCACTAAGTAAACAATAGCACTCTAATTAAATCCATTATCCATATGCATTTATTGTAAAAGATAAGTAGACACGCTTAAATTGACAAATAGTATATCAAGATGATTCTTAATTTTATTGATCTCTTCTGTTGAAATAAATTCTGCTAGTATTGTTCCTTAGTGTACATAAAGCCATTTATTAATCAAATCAGTTAAACTGGAAATAATTTATTAGTATAAATTTAACTAAAATATTTACCAATTGCCAAGAATATAAAACAGATTAAAGTTTTAAAAGAATAAATCATAAATTATTTTAAATTATTATGAGATAATTTCAACATCATTGTTTGTCAACATCAGCTAGAGTCATGCAAAAGTTAGGGCCCACCTTGTAAGTTATAATTTTTGTTTGTTTTTTCCAAATTACAAACTAAGGCAAGCAACAACTTTAACTTGCCCTCTTAAATGTTATGGAAACAATGAGGGTGTACTTAGTATTGCCCACATCATCTTTTCTTTGTGGCTTCATTTTAATTAAATAAATAATAGCATCATTAAAAAAAAACCATGTGTTGATCTTCTTCTGTGTTTGTATTTGCCTAATACTAAGATCCACCATGATGAGATGATTTGTTATCAAGAGATGATGTTGCTTGCATGGTTGTAATAACAACTATTTTTACTTTCCTACTGCATTATAATTATTATTCTTTTATTTTCCAAAGTTCAAATTCAGAAAGGGGCTGCAATTAGCAAGAACAGTTGCAAGTGTCTTCTCCAGTGCTCATGATTGAAACCACATGATTATCAGATAAATGTCCACTGATGTTCCATAAAATTATACATTTTCCAAGAAAACAGTGGGGAGGAGGCCTTAATCCTTATGATATTGGACTACTCTCAATTGTATTGAAGAAGTGAATAACATGACATTTTGGGTTTTTGTTTGTTACCGTCTGGGAAAGTCCAAATGAAAACAAGTCAACTTGCCACACAGCTTTGTTTTCAGTTTAGGTTTGCAAAATAATGCAGCACTTGCAAAACATGGTGGAGCTCAGGAATGTTTTATTGTAAACTTTAAACGCGATGTATCAACAAAAAATGTTCAACTCACTTGTACTCGTGTCAAGATCACTTAAAAAGTTTCCTAAAACAAGTCACGGAGGTGTATGAACGAACATTCACTTGTAGTCATTAAAAACACCTTTGTGAGATTAAAATGATGATGATGTCAATTCTATAAAGGAGGAAGATCGCAAGCTGTTGGTGGGCTTCCTGGAGGATGTTATGACGACTCTATCTCTGTCCCATGCACCTCTCGACAGCCTGAAGGCCTCATTTGTAGAGTTGGGGTGAGACATGCATACACACACACCCCCACACACACACACACTGAAGGTTAAATTGAAGTGTCTTCATACATGTTGAGGCAGTATTTTCTTTGTTTATTGTCTTTGTCAGAGCAAACCCAGTTTACCATGAACTGCTGCTCACCGTTCTGTGGTACGGCGTGGTCCACACGTCTGCTCTGGTTCGGTGTACTGCTGCGCGGATGTTCGAGGTATAAAACACACACACAAGCACTCTCACAATGCACTGAATACATCCTAATACTGCAGGCTTCTTTTGCAATATTAATACATTTATTCTTATGTTTGCTTTCATAATCAGACTTATGAACAGTTGAATTTAATTCTGCAGCAGACTGCATCTTGGTCTGTTAAATCCTGCACAAGTTTGATAAAGTAAATTGTAATTGATTAAGGTTTTTCTATATTATGATTTGTAATTCTATATTTTTTGATGGCCTTTCTAAGCAGACGTTTGTTAAAGTAATCTTAACCTATTCTCCTCTAATAGTAATGGCATCTACTGTTTCATTAAGTTTAAATTGTCTTCTGCAGTTATACCTACTGCTTTATTTTTATCGTACATGCCACATACTATTTTCATGTGTAACTAAATGCTGTACATGTGCCAGCTCTGCTTGCTTGCTGCTGCTGCTGCTATTAAAGATGCAGTTTAAGACTATTCTGTTCTGGTTTTTTTTAACTGTAAGAAATGATTTTAATGATAGTTTATCAGCCCTCTGGTTCCGACTGTGTAGCTAAACCCTCCATGAGCTAACTTCCGACCTTCACTGTGCACTCGTCTCAGAAACGACTGCCTAAATGTCTGCCATGTCTCAAAGAGGGGCTGGAGTCAGCAAGAGTGGAAAGCCTCTCACTTTTTAATGTTCCCAGAAAGTCTAATTTAATCTGAAATGTTTTCTTTTTGCGTATTTGGTATTGTTTCAGTATTTCAGGGTTTTTGGAAACATTCAATTACTATGATTTTAAGGGAAGACAATGGCTCTCCTGTTTTCTTTGTAATTTTATTCAGCTCATTGTAACAGTTTAAACTGATGAAGGCCATGAGAGGTGTGAGATCTGTGCACACTTTGGGTCAGACGTTGAGTCAGGATGTAGGCAACACAGTGGGGCCTGCTCTGTGTTCATGTATACCCAGGGGAGGAGGAGTGGTGGGCTGTTGTTCATGTCCCTCTGTTTTGTGAAGTACTTTTCCTTCCCCCCCAAAAAACCACTTCACTGTCACCATTCCATAGTGTATACTTGTTCACCATTAAGAAAGAATGTGGATGGGAAAGGGAGCTCTCGACCACAAATACCAGATCAAATTGGCTTTCTCTCAACTATTTTCAGGGTTTAAACTCCATGAAATGATCTGATCTGGGGTCTGTGGGCAGAGGCTTCAGCTGGATGTTTACCTCACTGTAGAAGTACTTGTGCAGTTAAGCCACGCTGGCCTTGCCTCGTCTTACCTGAGAGTGCATGTGTGTGTGCGTTTGTTTCCATGTGCGCGTGTGTTTGTGTGCGTGTGTCAGTCAATTTGTGTGTGCACACACGCTCGAAACATGCAGTACCGTTTTGTGCCTTGCAGCTATTTTCATAGTATATCACCTTCTTTCTATCTTTTTTTTGTCCTTTCTTTTCCCCCCTTTTCTCTTTCTTTTGCTTTTTTTTGTTTTTTTGTTTTTTTTTTTAATTTTCTCTCTGTCTGTTGGCGGTGTTGCTCGCTCTTGTCCCAATGCCCCGCCCACGTATGTGACATCACGGCTGGCTCTGTCCAATCCGATCAGCTGCTGGTGAAGGGGGTGAATGAGACGCTGGTAGCTCAGAGAGTGGTGCCGGCTCTCATCACACTGTCCTCCGACCCTGAAATGTAAGTGGAACGACGACAACAATAAACCGCGCCGCGTCTCTCTCCCCCTTCTCTTTGCCGCCTGAGAACTTTCACACAAGAACAAATCTGAACCTGTCAGGAGCAAATTTCACAGCAAAACTAACTGTTCAGACAAATCATCACTGACAATTATAATCACTCTCTTGAAAATCCAGTTTTCTTGTTGTGTCTAATTGGCTTTGTTTTAGTAGTTTGGAGTGGCTCCTTCGTAGGTTTAGGCTGTGCTGGGATGGTTCTTGTGCACAAGCGCCATTCACACTAATACTGTGCATGTCTGCATCATCAGCCTGCTACACGAACTAACTGCCAGCTGTCATCGCCTCATCGGTCTACAACACTGACCAGATTGTTGAATGCGCATTATTCACATCTCCCAACAGCACAATCCCTGCATGTTTATCTGTAACCCACCCCCTCCTCCTCCTCCTTCCTTCCCCATCCCTCCTTGTTGAAGCAGGGCCACGTCTTCTGACAGACCCATCAGCTAGTGGTCGGTTATCTTTACCCCATTTCTCTCCAGTTATCCTCTCACCCTGTGATCCCCCTCCCCTCTTTCGCTCTAACTCTTCTATCCCCTCCATCTTTACCTCACCTCTCCCTTGACCCCGTTCCGCACCATACCTCTCCCACTCTCATCCTGCTGTGTGGTGGGTTTGCAGTTGGTTCTCCGCGGCATGAGTGAAGCATTAGTAGATCGCCGGGCGGCTCCAGCCCTTATAACTCTGTGCAGTGGGCCTGAATTGTGAGTCAATCCACACAAGAAAACCTCTCTGAAAACATTGTGACTTTGTGGGCTGCATCCCTGCAGTGTGAAATATAGCGAGAGTTTTTTAAACCTGCAGCGCTGAGCTTTAGTGGAGGAAACCACAGTGATGCAGGACACTTGCGTTGTAATATTTACACTAAACAAAACGTCAGTGGAAAAGAGACTAATATAAGAAGAAAAATCACTGTTGGGATGCAGTCCTTTTTAATTTCATCCTTTTTTAAAATAAACATGTGAGTGAATACATGCAGTTGTCTGTTTTTTGTTTTTGTTTTTTTTTTGGTAACCTCTTAAATTCTTGACTTGTTAAATGTCACATCTGGCTCCATTCACAATCAACCCATGTTGTGAGCTCAAAAATGATTAGATTTAAATATCCTGCTAAGGTACATTATCAAAAATAGTCTTTTAGTCATAATAATCTCCAGTTACTTGTGTGTATTTTTTTGGTCTTTCTGGTCCTACTCACATCAGAATGATTATCTAACATCCCTCTAACACCACATTAGCCATGCTTAATGCCATTAATTTCAATCATTGATCATTATCGTTTGCTTTCATCACCAGTTTAGTATCTAGGAATTAAAATATCTTTCATGAATGTTAGTTGTTGATCTCTCAACAATTTAACAATGTATATAATTATTTGTGTGAAAATGGTAGACACTGATTGAAGAAATAACATTTTACATGATGATTTGAGTCACATATTATCTGCAAAAGGTTGCATTTTTGTGTCTTAATTGGCAGAAAGTCACTGCAGTTTGTTTAAGGTTATATCGCACATTGATCATTGCAGCTGAGTGAAAATTGTAGCTGAATTCAGTATCACTTGTAATCAGATTATAACTGCAAATGCTCCGCTAGAGATGAACTTGCTACTATAGGCCAGGGAAGCAGTTAGAAAGGCCCAGCAGTGGAATATCTGTACCAGTGAAGGGTTGTGTAGTTTGCACTTACAGTCAATTTAGCTGAAACGTTGCTGGCCGTGTAAAAGGTTAGACAGATTGCAGAGCTCAAACTGGCAATAAAATTACCAGCTCTGTCATAACTGTGGCTGCCAGCGTGTTATTACTATACAGTCACTATATTTGGGCAAAATGTGTTAACCAAAGTAGCCCTCCTTTGTGGTTTTCGCATAAATATTCACTGCAGTCTAAATGAGCCACTGGAATAGAAAATGTTCCAGTTTTCTGCACTGTTTGAAGACCTCAGAGTGGCCGAGGAAACCTTGGCGTTTGCCTCCCGGCTGATGACGTGTCAGCTGTTGTCTGCATTGTTTTAATATGGTTTGACTGTAACAACATTTGTTGCAAACATTGAGAAATGTATCTTTGTGCAGATAATATTGGAGTCATTCTGATTCTGGCTTAAAGACATGCTATGAAGAATTTGAAAAGTACCTGAAAGACGGATGCAGCGACAGATAATGGTTGAAGTGTTGACTTGCTTTCCTGCTCGTTTTAGCTCAGTGAGGATCTCCACTATTCCAGCCTTTGGTACCATCATGGAGACCGTCACACAGAAAGAGGTGTGGAACCTTCTACTTACAGCTCAGAACCAGTCTGTCTAATATCCAGATGATGGTTAATTGAGGATCAGTTTCCAAATCCGGTAAATTTCATACTTCTGTCTGTGTGTGTAGCTGCTGGAGCGTGTAAAAATGCAGCTGGCGTCATTTCTGGAAGACCCTCAGTACCAAGATCAACACTCTTTGCACATGGAGATTATCAGGACGTTCGGGAGGGTTGGACCTAATGCAGAGCCACGCTTCAGAGATGAGTGTACGTATCAAACACAGTAGATTAAAAAAATCCTAATACCACACCATACCCTTTCTAATTTTCTCATTTGTGGTTTTTTTGTTGTTGTTTTGTTTTCTGTATTTGTCAAGTTGTCCTCCCGCACCTTCACAAGCTTGCTCTAGCCAACAACAGCCAAGCAGTGGAAGGCAAGCGGATCGACATCGCAACCCAGCTGTTTGAGGCCTACAGTGCCCTCTCTTGCTGCTGTATCCTTGTTTTAGTCTTGTCTAACTGTTTAAACTGAGGTGTATTTTAGCTCTACCTTTCCATATGTTTATGCCAACATAAAGTAAAATGTGTTCTCAACCTTTTCTCATGCTGTTGTAACTACTTTATGTACGATGCTGGAAAGAGGGCTTTTTTTAGCACTGAGTGTCAGATTATATTACTACTGGTTAAATGACCTGATCACCTCCGAGGTGCCGGCAGGTTTACCGTTTGTTGGTATGTATCAGTGTGGCCCCGCTGCCTGAGAGTACGGCTCACTGTGTGCATTGGCATAGTTTGTCTTTCAATTGGCAGTAAGAGAAAGGAAAAATAAGCTGTCTCCATTTTGGGGCTAGATGTAATTACATGGTTGGTTGAGCAAAGGAAAGGACAAGAACAGGAGAAAGCGTGTGAGAGCAGGAAAGACGGAACATCAACGCCAACCCTTGAAAATGGCTTCCAGGATAGGGCTTGTGTTGTTTTCTTTTTTGTTTTGTTTTTTTTCATGTTACTTCTGCTCATCCCTGTCATCTTTCTCTTCTGTGATTCCTTCTCTTCTCTCTACTTTGGCTTTCCTTAGTCAAGTGTGCCCCACCCAGGTCCAAAACACACACACAGACGTAAAGGATGACTGGTCTGAGGTTCATTCCTGTGGATTTTTGTCAGGCTGTCATTTGCCAGCGCACTAGTGTCCAGGAGGTATAGCCCTAACCTCAAAGGCTTTACCTCCCACTGCATTTTTTTTTCATGTAATCAGTGTGACAACCTTTGAAACAGTACCCATCTGTCCCTCTCTCTCTCTCTCTCTCTCTCTCTCTGTGTCTATCTGTCTGTCTGTCTATCTATCTTTATGTGTGTGTGTGTATATGTATATATATATATATATATATATATATATATATATATATATATATATATATATATAGAAACAGACATACATTCATATTTCCAAGAAATATGAATGTACATCTCTCTTCGTTTGTTCAAGTCTTTCTAACGACATTCTAACCTATACTATCTTAACTTCTGAATAATAGAGGGTCTAAAATATTATTTTTGTTTGGTGTAAATTATTTTAAAGCATTCAGACCTTACACTAAGCGCTTCTTTAAAGTACCTTTAGCTAGAATGACAGTCCAATAACATCCAGTGATTGTTCCTATGAGCTAAGCATACTTTTCCATTGGAAGTTTATTCTGTTTTTGGAAAAAAAAAAAAAACTGCATTATTTCCTTTTCAGTGTCTTCTTTTTCGAGTCAAAATGTCCTTAAAATGCCGACCTTCATCCCAGTCTCAGACCCTGACCACTTAGGGAACTGTTTTCACTCTGTATTGCTCTGCTGTTCTCTGCATCCACCTCACCTTTTTCCTGACTAGTCCATCAGTTCCTTTTTGCAGATGGCTATCTATTCATTATCTATGCCCACTTATTTCTATTTACGGTCACGGGGATAGCCATCCCCACAAAATGATGTTTCCAAAACCATGTTTGACTGTAGGGATGCAGTGACTTGTGCCAGGTTTCCTCGGTGTGTGTTCTTTGGTGTTGTGGCCTAAAAAGTTCATTGCTTGTTTCGTCTGATCAGAGGATTTTGCTCCTCCGGGTTCTTGTTGGCAGACGGCTCATTTGGATTCGTTTTTAGTGAGGGATCATTTCAGTCTGACCACCGTGTGGGTATGAACAGTGGAAAGCTGCACTGATGGGATAACATTACAGAAGGATAACCATCTCCATCAAGGGTTAGGGTTAGCTGGACCTCACAACCACTGGTGGCTGGTTACTGGCTTCATCAAAGACTTTCAGAATTACTCAGTTTTTACTTGGCATACCAGATGAGTGTTGTTGTCGCCAAGCTTTGGAAATTTCCATTTAATGTAACAAAAAGTGTGAAAATGTTATGTGCTACAGCTTTTGTGACACACCTCTGTATTAACTGTGGATTCCAAAGTTCTCCACCCTTTTTTTTTTTTTAATTTTATTATTATTGAATATCATCAGCTTTGAGACCTTTTCCAGACAGCTGCAGAATAATTTAAATCTTTATGAGGTCTACTGCATCATTTCCTGATAGAAGTTAGAAGTAGAATTCTGGAGAAACCTTTAAAGGGTGTGACAAGTTTTTGCATCATTCCACATTTATTTTATGCTGTGTGGTACTTTTGCGTAACTCGGCATTACTGCTGGACCTTTTTTTTTTTTTTTCTCCTTCTAGTCCTTAACTCTCCCTGCAGTCATTTCAGAGGAGGTGATGGTCAACCATTTCCTGCCGGGCCTCAGGTGTCTGCACGCCGACATGGAGCAGCTATCTCCAGAGCATGAGGTCAGCAGACGCACAAAGACGCTCGTGCTGACAGTTTTTCTCATGCTTATCAGACACTGACTTCACATTCTCACATGCGTGCGCAAGTACATTATCATATCTGCATGATTGTGCGCCACTGCACGAGGCCAACTCCCGTCTTCTGTCCAATTATTCCCAGAGCAGCTTGTGTAATGACTTCACACAGTCTGATTCTTTTCCTCTTTCATGGACACACTCATATGCACAACCTGCCATATTTATTTGTGTCCCTTAGTCTCACGCGATCCATTTCATGTGAGCATTTTCCCAAGGTGACTAACAATCATCTGACTCTTTTGCCCAAGACATGTCCAGCCTGTCTGTACGCTCAAATGCACAGATACATGCCAAGTCTTTATTTTATCGTTATTGGTACCCAAGCAGACTGCTTTGCTCCACTTCAGTACTTAAGAGTATCATGTTAATATATCTTTTATATTTGGCACAGAAGTCTTGGAGATAATGTCTGCTACACATTTCATACAATGTTGGGTAACAAAAGGCTGGAAAAGTAAGTGATACTAAAAAGAAACTCCTGGAGGAACTTCTCGCAAGTAATTGGGTTCATTAGCAACAGGTTGGTACCGAGAGTTTCCAAGATCTTTGAAAAACTGTCAGAATAATGTTCCTCTGTGTAAAACTGCCAAGACATTAAATTACTGATCATCGACAGTACATAATATCAAGAGATTCTGAAAATATGGAGAAGTCTCAACAGATAAGGCCAAAAACTGTATTTGATCCATGTGATCTTCAGGCCTTTAGGCAGTTTGGCTTAAAACTTATGATTCTGTGCAAATAATCACCACATGGAAAATCACAATCTAAAATAGCTGCTTTAGGGCCTAAAGAATTGGCAACTTCTATATCTGTTAAGGAAGCGTGCATGTGCTTCAAACATCTTTTTCAGGGAACGCTTTGCAACTTTCAGCAAGACAGTGTTAAACTATTTACTGCATCAATTCCCAAAGAATTGCTTCGTAGTAGAAGAATAGTTCACTCCAGACCTTTCATCAAATAAATCATTTGACATATTATAGGACAAAAAGATATGACAAAAGAAGACCCAGGACTGTTGAGCTGTTCAACTCCTACATGAGACAAGTACGAGACGACATTCCTCCCCCAAAACTCCAGCAGCTGTTCTCCTCAGACTTATGCACTCTGTTGTTTAAAGAATAAATGCTACACAGTAGTAGTAAATACTTTGTCCCAGCTTCTTTGTGAATTGTAGCTGCCATCAAGTTCAAAAATGACCTCACTTTCTTCTTAATATCCTCAGTTTCAATATTTAATATGCTTCTCTGGGTTCTAGTATGAATAAAATGTGGGTTTGTAAGATTTGCAAATCAGAGGTGTATTATCTTGGACAGGTTATGTGTTTGCGCCATCTCAGATCAGTCTGTCTCATTTCCAGGTGATTCTCAGTTCGATGATCAAAGAGTGTGAAATCAAGGTGGAAAACAGAGGCATGGCAGATGCACAAGGGTAAGAAACACCAGAGTCACAGTCACAC
The DNA here is from genome assembly GCA_028564865.1 of Zenarchopterus dispar. NCBI lineage: Eukaryota > Metazoa > Chordata > Actinopteri > Beloniformes > Zenarchopteridae > Zenarchopterus > Zenarchopterus dispar. Next base: position 5,377,563 of record JAOWBL010000013.1, read on the forward strand.
ATCACCTACTGTCAAAAGATTTTTTTTTTTTTTTTGTATTGTTTGAGACCATAATGAGTGGTGTGATTTAGTTGTGGATTGTGGAGCAGTTTCATGCCAGTGTTACATGCAGGAATCTGTCCATATTAAGAGTTTAGTCCTTGCTGGAACAATGTAAAGGTGTGTATATCTGCAAATGCACATGCTAATGTTTCACTCAGAGAACTCTGCTATAATCAATCCTTACAAAAAAAGAACCGAAAGTGTTTAAGTTCTGTTTAGATGTCACAGATTAATATACATTCTATATACAAGTGATAAACCAAACTATGCAAACTCCACTCACAAGAAGACTATAGCATGATCCATGGCATACTTGTATTGATGTAAAAGCTTTAAATGCCCACCACTCACCAATGTCCTGGATTCATTGTTTCTGTTTAAGTGTTTCTGGTAAGATATGATGTTTGTCCTTCTATTGAGCAATAAAGCGGCTCAGCAGTGTGGTGTAATTTGTCCGTCGTATCACTCACAATGCTAACTAACTCAAAAGAGGAACTAGTAGAGCCGTTAGACTGTAAAAAGTGGGAGAGCGTTGGATTAGCAAACAGCATTCCCTCTAAAAAAGTAAAGGGTGACATCTGATCATAGAGCCTTGGGTTTAATTCAAGCTTTTGTGACTTTGATCTTTCCTGTTGATAGATCCATATCCATCGCATCTAGTTTGGTGGGTGAGGACGCCAAGACCAAGTTCCTGAGCAAGATGGGTCAGCTGACCACCTCTGGTGCCATGTTGGCCAACGTCTTCCAGAGAAAGAAATAATATGGACTGAACGGTCATCGCGATGAAGTGACAAGCTCACACTGTCTTTGGGAGCATTTCATTGTGCTGGAGAAGGTCTGCGTAAAGTAAAGGAAATCCCAGTGTAAAGTTTAATCGAGTTCAAATATGAGGCTTTGCTGGAAATTTGAATAATTACACATATTTGACACAGCAGATTTACCTGCTACTTTTAAGAGAAGAGTGATGTCTTTTGCAGTGAAAGCCTATGAAGTTTTTTTTTTCTTCTTCTGCTCATTTTTCCTTTCCTTAATCCATCGCCATGACCAAACCGTCGTCAAGAAGAGGGGATTGCTTTCATGAGTCAGTGTTCACATTGTCATTTCAGAGAGAGAAGAGGGAGAAAGAGAGAAAAAAAAACAAACACTATCGACATTCACCCAAAGTCATGACGAGGTCTTGTTACCTGGACATCACTGGACTCGGTGCCGCACGTGCTCTCCTTTCAGAAGAGATCCACTCATGTCTAGGAAGCAAAACTCTGAGCTTAGCCCGCTGGATTTCAAGTAGAATTTTTTTTTTTTTTTTTATGGCCAGCGTTTTGGTTCAAAAGGTGGTGAAACAGTTGCATAAACTTGAAGCTGGGAAGGAAATTAAAGTGACAGTTGGAACCACAAAATCGCTGCGTGTCCGCTCAGAACGCCTTGTGTGGCGCATCTGTGCAGCTCAGAAGTATTGCCTACTTGAAACTATAAATAATGGTCTTGCCTTTATTTCTTTCAAGTCCGTTTCTGGTTTTTGTTTTGATAGCTTCTATTTTATAACTTATTTATGTCTTAATGAAGGAAAAAAAACATTCTTTATTCCAACTTCCAAAGAAATTTGCACTTCACTTTACTGTTTTGTTCCGTATTGTGTATTTTTGTTGTTTAAATTCAGAGTCTATTACTTGATTATCACTACTGTTAATGTTTTTTTTGGGGGGTTTTTTTTGTTAATTTGTTTTGGCAGTGTGAAGTGGAAGAGAACACTGATCTTAATTATTCCTCCTCTGTTGCATCATCTCTCAGTGTTGCAGTATCTCTGATCATTGTATTTTTTTAAGTGGGTATTTGGTTCTATTTTCTTTTTTGTCTGTTTGTCTTTTTGGTTTTTTTTGGTTTTGTTTTTGAGGTTATGCTTGAATAGAAACAGTAAATGAGTGTATGATATGCTGAATTCAGGAGGAAGGTACTCATTGTGTATTTCTGAAATTTGTCTCATGGTGTAATAAAAGATGGAGATCAGTTGTGTACCTCGATGTCCTTCACTGACTGCCTGCACACACTTCTAGACACTTTGCTGAAAGCAATGCATACTATGACTTTACTGCTAAAATCTATAAAATAAAGGCATCTTGTGTTTAAAAAACACACACACACACACACATTCCTACTGTCCATCCACTCCTATGATGTGGCCTGCTACAGTCTGCTTGGCACAAGCTTTAAGCCCTCCAGGCTAACTTGCAGCACAGTCCCGTACACTGACTGCTGTTGAAAATTTATGAAAGGATCCTTATGAGGTGGTTGAACATCTCTCAATGGCAACCTCTGTGATAAAGAGCATTATTTGCATATTCAGGCTAATATTCAACCACCATCACTGATAAGTGACCAGGTGGGCAAATACTTGATACACAACTGGGTGGAAGGTTATATGGGTGCGGCTGTGTATCTGCAGATACCTTATTTGTGGAGACAGATGCCAGATATGTGTGATTTCTGTACTAAATGAGAAGTTTGGTTCTTAATGTGTTTTTAAAAAAAAAAAAAAAAACAGCTCAAAATGGACTTGACACACTGCCGGGTGTAAACCTGTATTTTTCCTTGCATGTAATAAAAATTCTCCTGGCATATTGGTTATACGTGAGAACAATGTCGACAGTGAGCTTTCATGCCGGTGACTAGGGTGACTCACTCATCACATCTGCCTCCCAAAGCCAGCCGAGGCAGCGCAGATCCAGTCCTAAAACCACCGGAACAGACTGGCCTGGGACTGCATGTCATTATTCCACTCTGCTCTGCGTGTATTTGAGGGCTAATGTGCATGTTTTCCTGCCCACTGTTCTTTTCACAGTGTTCTCAGGAAACCAGGCCTAACCCTTAAAGCGTCCTCCAGATTTTTTTTTTTTTTTTTTACCAAAACAACCTGCGGCTGCTTTGTTGTATGGAATGAGGGTGTTTTAAACTAATCAAAACCATTCGCTGGCTTATATCATCTGTGTGCATTTTTAAGTCGTCTGGAAAAAACAAAACTTAATTCATGAACTTTGACTTATTGACTTGTGGTGAGCAACAAGGTCTGTGCTCAAGCTATTATAACTTTAATGCTTATAAACCTGCTGTGGAGTCGCATTTTCATACGTCAGAACCAGCTGCATCTAATATGACGGTTTGAGTTAACACTGACCTCTGTACTTCGACGATGTCGTCTTGCTGTCGGGATGTGACCCAATTTTGACTTTTCCAGTACATTCAGAGTTTGGCTGTGGCCTCTGATTGCGAAAAGGGTTAAAACTTAATTGCTGCTATGCAAACTGCCAGGGCCCCACCGCAAAACAGCTTCTCTCAGCATGTTTCTACAGGAAGAGGAAGAGAGGGAAGGTACTTCATGGGCCTAAATGCTGGCAACATTTAACTCTGCATTCTTATTTTGTCCACTCTTAGTTCTTAAAGAGCAGATAAGTTTAGATCATTGTTAGTTTTACTGCTAATATGTCGATTTATTCTTTTTATAAAGGAATGTGAAAAAGTTTTGGTACCCTTTGTCTTGTTGTTTAGTCTCACGAAGATACAAGCAGAAAATATAGTGATCGTGATATAGAGAGCTTAGATCATTATTTGCTGCTTATATCTTTGAGAAACTGGAACATGAAATAAGGATGTCACTAAAACAAGACTTTCTTAAGACTTCTGTACAATATTGAATGTAAATATCTTGGGTAGGTATTGCACATAAATCCAAATATCCCAGAGAATATATTTTTAAAGGGCTGTATTTACCTCCCTTTTTTTCCCTTTTAAATGGAATTTCATCGCTTTGTACCCACACCTCCCTCCACCTCCCTTTTCAGCAAACCAAGCCATCCAGGATGTTCTGGACAATTTAAGATTTGCATAACTGTCACCTTAAGGGAAGATGTTGCTCACTCTTTCCCACATTCCCTCTCTTCACTTGCCAGGGTGGGATGACCTATGCAAATCCAAAAGGGGCAAGGGGGTGGGCGGTGGAGAAAGAGAAAAAAAAACACGCATTGCTTTTATTCCCCCTATGTAAAGCAGGGCTGCAGCATTTCCTGGAGGCATCCACACTCGTACTGGGACCCACGCTCCAGGAACAAAGTTGAATACAGTTTTATGAAAGTGCGTCCAGTGAATGAGTCTTTTGTGACAAAATGACGTACACACGTGAAATCAACTTGAAGTCACAGGAGCAAAGTTTTTGTCTTGTGTTCATTGAAGAAGTGTGACAAATTGTGATTTGAATACCTGGGCATATTTTTTTGGGTGGTTGGGGGGGGGGTCACTCTGTCTAGCGTGGATTTGTGATAATAGTCTGCATGTGCATAAAAGGTCCACGCGTGTTTTGATAAAGACGTGGTGATCAGGCCATCAGTGAGATAAGGGGGATGGGTCGGTCATACATAAATTGGGAGGAGATGGGAGGAGTTCCCTCTATCCTTCCCACCCTCCCTCTCACACACAGTTTTTACAAGCTGTTGCACGCAACTCTCTCCACAGCGCGTGGGTGAGCGCAGAGGGAAGATGGGAGGAGGTGCGGGAGCTGCAGCTGCCTAAATGAAGACCCCGAAGTGCCCCTTGAGAGGTGCGGAAGCTCTGCCAGCATTTGCGCGCACAAGAAGTAGTGAGCTGCTGTGAATATATTTGAAGACGACTGTGGGGGAACTGAACTTGGCGTATTTCACTGAAATAAGGAGAAAAGTTTACCTCGGAAGCAGTGTCCATAACTCGCCAAAGATGGGGATGAACCTTGACACCAGATGGATATTCCGAGGCTGGATAATGTGCGTCGTTTTCGCCTTTTACGCACAGGTAAACCATGCCTTCTTTATAAGGATTTGCCACATAATAAAGTTTCTGAGTGTCTGAACAGTAAATGATCAACATTTGAGCGCAAACCTCTTGGAGTTGTAATGTTTCATTCAAGCGAGCCAAGATTTTGCTTATGCAAAACACTGGGATTCATAATGATTTGGTTTGCTGAAACAGAAGATATGTCTTATCCTACCGGGTTATTTGCATGAATTGTTTTGATAGGGAATGATGAGAAAGGAACGAAGGGGTGGGGGTGGGGGGGTCACTCACATTAACTGGAAACAATTTGATTTGGGACGAATCCATTTCTTACCCCAGTTATGACCACAGCTGGCTGATGGATGGTTCTCTCCATCCAAAAAGCGTCCCCTTTGGTCTGAAGGAAATCCACAAATGGCTCATCAGGAAACCTCAGTTAATTTTGGACAGATAGAGGTGATATTTATATATCTGTGGGGCTTAAGAGAGTTTAAATCATGATGAGTGGTGACTTTCTATCCAGAGATTTATCGGTGCCAATTAGGCCCCAGTTCTAATGATTCTTGACTAAACTATAATGTCTGTGTTCAGCCACAGTTTAAAAGGGAAAACTGAATGGAGGCTATGACTTGTTGTCCATGTTGTTTAGTCCAAGCAGTTAACGGCGTCCAGGTGGAGTGGTTTATAAGATGTGGTTGTGGTGGTGGGACTGCTGGGCACCAGTGATCTATCACTGCCTAAATTACGGTAAGGCAGTTGTGACTTTGACTGGAACAGACGGCCTTTTTTCCCAGTGTTTTTCTTTTTCTTTTTTTTTTTTTTGTTCTTTTTCCTCCTCTGAGCTCCACCAAGTTTTGTTGAAACAGAACAAGTTTGAGATGTCACTGCGTTTGCTCATGCATGGATCCAGACAGTCAGTGGCACTGCAAAGATCGGAAAATGTTTTTCACAGCTTGTGAAATGAGCAAACACCAATTTGATGCCTGGAAAAGGAGCCGGAGCGAAACGAATGTTTTGTGTGTGTGCGTGTGTGCGCGCGCGTGCGTTAAGGTGACTCCGCGAACCTTTGACTCTGGTTTGCTCTCACCATGGTTTTGCCATCACTGACTCACTGTATCCCCAAAGAATTCCCCTTCATTTCGCTGGTTTTCAACCACTTCATCCAATTCGCTCCAAATTCATTTCAAGCCGTCCCGAAGACATTGAGCAATAGGGAATTACTTCAAGATGTTTGAAGCTTAAGGGACGAGTAAATCAAGAAAATGCTGCTCGTTTGCGGATTGGTTTACTCACACGGCCACAACCGTGGCTCCTGTATGTTTTCACTGGCCATCTTATCCAACCATCCCAGCATTTCTGCATTCACCCATCCGTCAGTTTTCCTTCAAACATCAGTCGGCACCGCGTCACTGCCGCTGGTTCACAATCTTTTCATCCAAAGCGAGTCGTTTCTCCTCGCTTTCATTCAAAGTGCGCTCCCTCCTTTAAACGCTTGCGCGTCCATCGATCCACCCGCCATCATAACAATAATTAGAGTTATGTCTGTCTCATTCTGAGAGCGCGGGGCATTGCCTCAGACCTGCAGATCCGAACTTGAATTGAGTGGAGTCACCTGAAACAGTCAGGGAGAGACAACTCAACTCCTGTAAGGACAGTAGAGCTTTGTGTGGAGAAGGGCGGAGGAATCGTAATCCGCCTTTTGGATTTGCCTGCCCCACCTACATCAGGCTCTTATCAGCCTTAACTAATAACAATCATCACAGATTGTAGCCCCTTCAACAACAACAACCCCCCCCCCCCCCCCCCCCCCCCCCCCCCACCCCGAATCTTCAAAGATTGACGGTTTTCACAGTTTTCCCATCGCACCCTCATTCTCCTCAGGATTTTGTTTCCACGAGGGGGTAGAAAGAAAAACAAGCGTCAGCGTTTTTTTATTGACTTCATGATTAATCGAGTTGGCAGAGTTAAGAGTATCAGATGTAAAAACCTAGAGTACCTTTGCAGGTGAAAGGAATTAATCCCAGGTGCAAACACAACACAAAGATTCGGTTGTTGTGCAATATGCTTTTACAGCACCTTATCGCCAATCAGTAACACCCCCCCACACACACACCACCAAACACACACCCCAAACACCCACACCCACACACAGACAGACACACTATCCCAAAGGCTTAAAAGGCACACCATGCCTCTCTTGGCTCTGTGCCTCCAGCTGCTGCAGCCGTTATGCAAATTCTCTTTTTCTCTCTGGAAGCAAATGGAATTCTTTTGCATCACGTGTTTGCTGGGATCATACAAGGGTTGAAGGATTTAAAAAATTTTCTTCTTAAAAATACAATCAAAACAGGTTATAGAAGCCAATGAAAAAGTGGCAGTGACTAAGTGTGACTAAAATGATGGAGCTCTCAGAGCTTCTTTGTTTTTATTTCTCCATGTTTCCTACTTCATCCATCCACTTGACTATTTTCCCTCTCCATTTCCACATCTCCTTGCAGTTTCTCCATTCATAGCTGTGTATTTGAGTTCAAAAAGTTAGCTTTGAGCCTGGCTGTTCCTATTTTTACACTATGATAACCTATAATCTCATGAGGCGGATCAGCCGTTTTCCCTTTTACACATATATATTTTAGTGAGTCAAACCGCTTCAGACATCTCAATGTTTAGATTTGGCAGTAACAAAAGTCCAGTTCCCAGCATTCCTCTGGCTTCCTGTGCAATTTGGATCAGCTGTGGGGACTAAAAGCTATTTATCTCCGTGTCTGTCAGTCCATCCGTCCGAGCGTCCTCTTTGCATGGGAATCTTTCATGCTTGTGTCACTTGGATCTGCTGCAGCACATGGTCCTCGTTAGAGTTGTGGTGTGAGCTGTGAGCGCCCGTGCATCATTATCCCTCTGGTTAGATTATGAAACAAAGGCTGGCTGATGTTTGACTCTTGGTTGGAGGTAGTTAAATGCGAGCCAGGGTTCCTGTTGTGCTGTTGTTGCCTGAAGCCACACAGACTGACATGTGGGATAAACAGAGTTCAGCATGGAGAGATGTGAGACACCGGAAGAAAGAAATAAGATCTATTAGTTTTATGCTAAAAACTGCAACATTTCAGAAACTAGAATTTATTAAATAAGGAGTCCACATCCTCATTGTAACAAAGATGCCTTGCGCATTGAACCTTTAAATGCAAACATAATGTTGTTCACTGTGGGAAAGAAGAGAAAGCCATGAGACTGGACTTGATGACAGGTGAGCAAATTCGACTGGACTACATCTCAATGTTGTCTGTGGTAAAAGCTGAAGCTCAGCATTTCTTTTCAGTCGAATATACAGCATGATTGGCTGAGTTAGTGTGGAGTTTCGTGGGAAAAAGAAACAGAAAAGGGCTGAATTAAAAAATAAAAGGGGTTGGTCCGAGGTCAGAGTGCAGTCAGGCCTTTAGGTTGTATTTTCTTACACTTATATATAGACTTTGTGGCTTTGGCAACAGCTCTGTCATAACAGCCAGATTCTGTAATTCAGCAATGTGGCAAGGAGGTAACCAGCCACAAATTTAGGGTGAGTGAAGGGTGTGCACGGGATGCAGATGTCAAACTGTGTAGTGTGGGTTTTGACTAGATTTCCCATTTATTGTTTAAAAAATGCAGATGTTTCATCATTATGGAATGTGCATACTTAAAATCTGAGCACCAGTTTTATAACAGAGTGCTAATGTGTACCAAATGAATATATTCAAAACCCAAATAGAGCTAATTTCTTTGATAATTCAAGTTGGTTTCTCTTGATTTGTGAAACTGAACAATATAAGTTTAGTGTGCTGGTTCAGAGGCCACGGGGTCTGTGGTCAGGTGTTTCTGAGCGTGTGGAAAGAACTCCTGGGCATGTCCTGGAAAAATTTTAGCCACCATCTTCCCCTCATTACAGACATCCCAAAGCATGATATGTTGACTGAAAAGATGAAATAGGATAGAGCTTCCCATGGCAAGCTATAAAATAAATGAATAAGAGATAATAGGCACAACGCTTGTCTTTTGTCTTTGTACTTTATAGATTGTGAATTCTAAATCTCTCCAGTGTGAGGAAACACAATATTTAAAAAAGTCCAGATGCTGCGAGAAGTGTGGACCAGGTAATTACACACACACACACACACACACACACACACACACACACACACACACACACACACACACACACACACACACAC
>JAOWBL010000013.1:5388733-5401369 GCA_028564865.1 Zenarchopterus dispar
GTGTGTGTGTGTGTGTGTGTGTGTGTGTGTGTGTGTGTGTGTGTGTGTGTGTGTGTGTGTGTGTGTGTATGTATGTGCATGTATGTGTGAGCAGACGAGACATGAGCTGTGAGTCACGGAGGGTCGGCTCGTTCTGTCGGCTGGAAAGTCAGACAGAGGGTGGGATTAAAATAGGAACCAGAGGCTTTAAGTGCTGAAATGTGAATTGTAAAAAAATGATTAACTCCCAGATTGAGTTAAATCACAGGGAATAGTATATAACCACTGACTTTTACTAGGCCCCTGAATTTTAACCTTTGAATGAGCAAATTACCATATTTGGAAACTTTAACAGCCATTTATAAAACGGAAAACTCCACAGACACAAATGTTTTTACAAAAGTAAGAAAGTCGAGCAATACCTTTGGGTTGAAATACATAAATTAGTTCACTGGGTGCCCTGTAAAGGCTTGAAGTAAATCAGTGCTAAGTCTATTAATAGGTGGAAACTTTCATCTAACTTTTGTCTGTGTACAAAAAGTGTTTAAAAAGAAATGTTTGTTCAGGAATGTCGCTCCAGTTTGCTGCTACGTTGTCATAAGCCTGTTGATTACAAATTGATTACCTATATTGTGTTAAGTACGCTCAACACAGGTAAAAGGAGGAAAGATAATGGCTTCTGCCATAGACTTGGATAAGTACGTGTGTATTTATGATAAAATAAGCAAGAGTTAGAAGCAGAGGTAATGGATTCTCCTTCTTTTGCCTCTATGACTGAAATTTAAACAGTATCAGTAATTGACTTGTACAAACTTATGACAACATATCAGACACAAAGATTTTTCCATACAAACAGTCCTTTTTAATATACTTTTTGTAAGTTAAAATTACCTTGGTTTGTTTGTGGGGTCCCATTTTTACACTGTCGCTTAAGTGGAATGACTTATTTGAGTATTGTTACAATCATGATTTTGCCAGTAGCAATGTCAGAACTGGATCAATTGCTTTTGTGTTGCAGACATATGTTCTTTTCTAACTCACAACTACTTTGATTCACACCATTTTGCTCACTAATGAAAATTTAAACTCATTACCATCTATTAAGAGACGTAAAAATGATTTAACTTTGCCGTATTTCTTTTAGGAATCAGAGAAATTCAGTTTGACTGTTGAGGCTGCCATTTGATTCAAAAGCAACTCTCGATTCATAAAAAAGATAGCTAATTTCAGCATCTGTCTAGTTTGCACCTTCGGAAAGCAGAAGTGAACTTGAAATCAGAGTGATGTGGATATAGGTTATTTTTATTGAGTTACATTTTTAAACAAAGTTTATTAAGAAAGGTAAAATGATTTTAAAGCGGTAGTTAATTTCAACACTAAATACTTGGGTCATTAGTAGTAATACAAGTTTTTTCATTGAAAGAATAAAAAACATGGAAAGGAAATGAAAAATACTGTGTTGGATATCCATTTTAATATGAGTGCTGCATTACCACACTACTCTTTTGAAAAATATTGGATATAATTATGTTATGTGTCTGACATGTATTCAAGCATTCATGCCTAAAATATACTTAAAGACGTATGTGAGATGTGTGTCATCTCTTGTATTTAGGGATGTGCTATAGTTCTGACGTGGATGTTCAGTTATGGTTATGTGCTCTGAGGCAAGTGTCTGTACTAAAAACTGAGCACTTCCTTGTTGAGTCAGCTCTACATTCATATGTCTTAGGATGAAACAGTTAGATTTTTTTTTTTTTGCTCCATGTTTGGAATTCATTGGACGTTTAGTCACATGCAACAATTTACAAGGTCAGACACTTTACGTTTAAATTCTTATCAACTCTGTTAAACTTATTTCAACTGTAAAGGACGGCAAATGATGTGAACTAAGATATTAGTGCTGTTCCTGACTCTTTTTTTCCTCTATCTCTCTTTTCAAATCATACATTTTCAGAGTAATGTTTGGATCCTTCTTCCCTGGAATATTGTAGACTCCAAAGTGCCCCCAAACACTCATCTTCTCCAATGACAGGACTGGTTGTATTTCCTGGTTGTATCCTTGCCACTTGATATTGATTATCAAGTCTAAAAGCTCATTTAAAAATCTTTTATACACCAGCAGTCTTGGCTAGCAAGCTTTGGATAATATTTTGCATCAACTAACTTTTACACTGGTTCTTCCTCAACAACATTACTAAACCTGAAAAGATTATCAACAGAAACGCTTAGTTACAAGTTTTCTAATGTTTAACTTAATTTTTAAAAAATAGGAATCATGGTTCCTATGCTAAATTACTTTTTTTTGGTAACGCCTGAGTCATCACAAATGTATTTAGTCAGATAACTCAACATATTTTAGAGGAATGTGGTTATTAGATGGAAGACGGGTGGAATAGAAGTAAAATGTCACCATGCCAAGTGTAAAACACCGAAAACACAAGTTGCTTGTCTTCATAAGTCTTGAAGTTCTCATGATATAAAGTGCTGGACAAACCAGTGTGGCTGGAAGGAAATGACATGGTGGACAGTGTAGCTGTGGCCTGTCTGTGGTCATTGTGCATTGTCATTGCACCCACTGTCCATTAGTCACCCATGGTTGGCCAAGATTTTGTTCCTTCTTTACTTTCGTCATCGACAGGGGAAACTCTATTGGCTTGTGCTTAGGGAGAAGTGGAAGCCTTACATAACCACAGCGTATCTATCATATGTCCTCACAGTTCCATATAAGGTTTTATTTCATGGCCACAGTTTTCAAAATAATTCAGAATTTTCCTAAAACACTAATTCTGCTCCTTCTAGTTCTTTCCATCTACATGCATATTCTTCTGCTCATAATCCATTCTGTTTTTCTTTAGGCCTGGTGTCGGGGAACCACAACACTACCTTCATCTCCAGTGGACAAGTAATGAACTTCAGCAGCGATGTCATCGTTGTCTACGTCAGCCAGATGTCTCACGAGAGCGACGGGGGGGTGCAGGGTGGTGCTTTTGGGAGCCCCGTCCAGGAAGAGGCCAGTGAGACAGCACCTTTTTTCCAGAGCGGCCTGCGATCACAAGGGAACTTCATTTCCCACAGCACCTTGCCAGAAGAGACACTGCCAGTCCAGGAAGTGATGGAAGAGCAGCTACTGGGGAAATGAAAAGGGACTCGAGGTTGTGATTTAGGTCACAACAGCAACCATCTCCACAACCATCAGTTAGACCTTGTACAACTGAACTTTGGTGGTGTTTGTTGATTACATCACCTTAGTAGTTTCAAGTAAAGTTATAGCAGTAATTAAAATAACACAATTTGTCACACCATACCAGCTTTCCATGCAAGATTGAAAAAAGGGAAAAAAATAGCTTTCCAGTATTCAGTCTTCTGTTTCTTGTTTCCTTTCATGCATTAGTGACTGAATTTTGCCTGACATTTATTTCTAGTGGAAAGCTGCAAGACCTTTTCAAATGGAAACTCCCTTCTTTCCATGCAAAGATGGGGAATTTTGTCGAGAATTGGATGTGGAACTAGAGTTCAAACTGGAAAAACATATCTTTAATGGCATGCGGCAATTTCAACTGGATCTTGATACATAGAGCTACTACGTATTTAGTTTCTCACATCTGACTATTTAAGAACCCATGTTTGAGGTTATGCACTCCTTGTTTCTAAATTTGACATCTGGATGACTTTAATACTTTTCTTACATGAAAAATATCTACCATGTGGAAATAATTTTCAATTTTTGATGGTAGAAAATTCAATTTACTCAAGATAATAAGTTCTGGCTGGATGGAATCAAAGTCTGTACAAAAATGGTGATGAAATTTAAAAGTTTCACTGAGTAAACTCTTCTTTTTCTGGTGTGCAAGATCTAACAGAAGCTATTTTACATTAATGGGACACATACAATTTTGGTATGAGGCCTGTTTAGCTTGTGTGTAGACTTGGTTTATTCTTTTCTTACTGCACCACAAGTGCAGTCTGGTTTTAAGAGAAAAAAATGCTATGCATTTGATAAGCTATTTTATTACTGGTTTGTTTTGTTTCATTATATGTACAAGCTTTGATGAAGAAAAGTAAAATGTAAGTGTTTTAAATAAATTTGCTAAGTAAATTTTTAACGTATAATTTCAGAAGTTGCATATGTGATCAATGCTTGTATATATTTCAAAGAAGCATAATGCATTTTTGAAAGAGGAATTAATATTCTTTCATTTTTATATATACACCTAAACAATGTATATGGTGTGGATGTGTTAAAGGAGGCGACACGTACGCATTCTTGTTCAATCACAACCTTTCCATATGTATGCAGTTCTTCAAAAATCATGTACATATCAATCAAACCTTTTGCAATGAATAAATGAAAGACTATTTTGATTGCAATAAATATGTTTTGCATTTAATTCTTTCATGCACAGCTGGCATCTTGCACAGTGTGGTTTCTCTCTGTCAACTTTACTATTTTGAGATGGACAAATTACAATGAAAGAGTCGATCTCTCGTGATGATCTATAATCTCGGTGAAGCAATGCTAATTACATATGTGGCAAGGCCTCTCTGTCTTTTTCCCGGTTGTTGACAGACAGACAGCCTTTCATCAGGCCAGGGGATGGCGAGCAGCTGTGAGGAGAAACTGCACCAGCAGTCAGACCAGCTAGCGTCACAGAGAGACCACATGAGAGGAACTGGCAGTCCTCATTTAGGCCTGGTTTGGGTCAGCAGGAGTGTGTTTATATATGTGTGTGTGTGTACATGTGTGCATGTGTGTATGTGTGTGTCTCATCTCAGCTTATTTTATGGTTGTTTGTGAAAACAGGAAGTTATGACTAGCTTTCATATGGTTTACATGAGAAATGGCTGGCTAGCCAACACAGAATCTGACTGCAGGGTTAAATGATTTCAGCTTTTTTTTAGCTTTTAATGTGTGACAAAACAGGATGAAGATACATAGGAAGTGTTAAAATGCTGCTAGTTGGTGTAGTCTACCCCCTAGAGGAAAGTGCATGTTAAGATTACAAACAAACCATCAAGTGTTGAATAAATACGAGATTTTTAGGAATCTGGGATAAGATATTTACATATATGTATGACATGTATGTCTATGATATTTATTGTAAAGCCCTAGAATGGTAATGTTGCTTAATTAATTACACATTATAATTCAGGAAAGATTTTTCAAAGATTTTAGATCCAGTTTCAGAAAAACAATTTTTTGGTCATATTCAGAGCCAGCTGTAAACAGCAGTGGCAATACAGATGATATTCTTCTGGGACCATTGATATTTAGACACAGATTTATTTAGACACAGGAGTTATAACATTTTTAAAAAGAAGTGTACATGATACAATTCAAAAGCAACTGTCTGCATTCTTTTTTTCATTGAAGGATACGTTTTGTCTTGGTAGCATTCAAAACAAGTTTCAACTCATATAAATGATAGAATTTTGAGAGCAGGTCGCAGCTCCCAAAGAGTCTGATTTGGTGTGGATGCAGTACAGCATGTCACAGAATCATCAGCATAAAAATTTAGACCTTACATTATAAGCCTTTTAATCTAGGTTTTTCATATAAATAACAAAAATAAAAGAGGCCCCACAACTGATTCTTGAGGAACTTCTGAAGTGATATCAAGAAAAAGCCAGAAGTGATACTTTCTGCCTGAACACCCTGAAAGCTGCTTGACAACAAGACAGCAAAATCCATATTCTTAAGTCTCTCTATCAGTAAAGCAGGATCAAAAGCTTTTTATAAATTGGTAAAAAGAGCAAAGGGCTAGACTCAACCAAGGCTGCTCTTTGTCACTAATTTTGTTCATCACTTTTAAGGAAAGAATTTCTAGGTGCAGCTGAGGGATGAAGGGGGTTAGTTTGGACACCTCCGAATTGGGTCTATGCTTTTTGCAGATGATTTGGTTCTGTTGGCTTCAGTGGGTCAGGACCTTCAACTCACACCAGAGCAGGTCCCAGACAAATGTAAAACAGCTGGGATGAGAGTCACTTCCAAATCTGAAGCATCCGGGAGGGGATCAGAGTAGAGACGCTGCTCCTCCATGTGGAGAGAAGGCAGATGAGGTGGCTCGGTCATCTGGTGAGGATACTTCCTGGACTCCTCCCTCCTGAGGTTTTCTGAGCATGTCCCACCGGGAGGAGACATCGGGAAAGACTCAGGACACACTGGAGGAGCTATGTCTCTTGGCCAGGGAACTCCTTGGGCTCTCCCAAGATGAGTTCCACAAAGTGGAATGGGAGAGGAAAGTCTGTGCCTCTCTGCTTAGCCTACTGTCCTCACAACCTGACTCTGGATGAGTGGTAGAAGATGGATGGATGGATGAAGGTTTTCTTCTCTGCCATTAGACAGACACTACAGTTTGCTGAAAGAAACACCCACCAACCTCACTGAACAGTTTCTTTCCTTAGATCATTCATACTCTTAAACAACTGAAATTATAACATATTCTTTATTTTGCATTGGTTTTGATACTTCTGCTGACTGAATCAATATGATATAGGTCTGACACCCTAAAATATGTGTCGGTAGCTGTCAAGTATGGACACGCTTAAAAACACTAATTTTCTATTTATAACAGTTTAAAAGGTATAGTCTCCAGAAGGAAGATGGAATCATTCTTGAGTAATGGGGATGACTTGGCTGTCAGCACTTTTCAGGGCTGAATTAACTGGCACCCTCAACCCAATCAGCAAACTGGACCACAGCCTGCCATGTTCAGGGAAGGGGATAATGCAGACCCACGGAAAGCACCAAAAAATCCACACTCATGAAAAGCTGAAATTACAGTCTTCTCACCTGTGGAAACAGGTTTTGAATTTCACCTGCAGCCTTGCAGAAGATCGTAGACAGATAAGATTAGGTAGGCAACTCAGGTTCTGGTTACATCGCAGATGAAGATTTACCTCTCAGGTGCTTTGACAATCGTGTGGAGTAAATATACCGGTGCTCAAGATTACCAGTAATTCTCAAAACAGTGGGTGAATTCATTTGACTTGACAACACCTGGGCTATTAGGTTACTTTAAAGTGCTCCTGTTCCTGTAAGACACCAGTAACAACCATCCTGATCTGTCACAGTTAGAATTGCTTTGTATTTATTTAATTCTTTTTTAGGATTTTTTTTCCACATTCAATTACTACCTCCTATATTTGTGGCCAACACCGTGGGCACATACAGTGGTAGTTCCACATCAGGTAAAGTGGGAAAGAGCTGCATCACATCACAAGAATTCTTTTGTCCAACATTTAGTTTCCTGAGTCAGAACTTGTAGTCTGTGTCACAAGCTTTTATCAAACTGGAACAAGACAAAAAAATTCCTTCTCAATTAGTTTCATTGAAATTATGTCTTCGTCACTCATCATGTGACTGCTCATCAGAATCCAGATATAAAATTCAGCTGTAATTGATTAGTTGCATTAACCGACTTTGAACAGAGGGATGTTTGTACTTAATGACGATTGCTTAATAACTTAAGCGCTATTTAAAGAGGGAAAGACAAAGTGGTTGTTCCTTAACTTTCAAATTTTATCCCCTCTTCTCTCTGCCACATCTTTGAACTTGAGTCTTGAAGCAACATCAGTGAAAAACTTTGGGAGTGATTGCGCCTTTTTGCTACAAACTCCAGAGATGCAAGCTATCAGGTAAGCTGTTTTGATAAAATCCTCAGCAGAAAAACATGAAAGAAGAAAAATCTTGTGAATGAATGGTTTTTACAGATGGAATGTGATTTTCCTTTTTAAGCCATTTTAATATTTTTTGTGGGAATAATTCTCATATCTGATTCTTCAGGTCTCTGTTCATCCGCATGTGCCCTTCGGATGTCCGCCTGGATGGGAAGACAGCTGTGGTAACAGGGGGCAACACTGGAATAGGCAAAGAAACGGCCAAAGACCTGGCTGCAAGAGGCAAGCAAGCACAGCTACATATCTGAAGATCATATTCTTGTATTTCATATCTCAGTGTGCCTGTGTTGGAAATATTCAAAGCTTAAAAAGTTTAGCAAATAAGCAAAAAAAAAAAAGAAGAAAAAAAAAGGACAATACTGGTTTAAAGTCAGTCAAAAACCTGAATCTTGTTCAGATTTCACCATGCATGTACATGCAAACCCCTCTAACATGTGGAAGAATGAGTCTCACTTGTGTTTAGGTGCCCGGGTGATTTTGGCATGCAGAGACACAGCAAAAGGAGAAAAAGCTGCCTCTGATATTATGAGGGAGGTGGAGGGAGCTAAGGTAGTTGTCAAGCAACTGGATCTGGCTAACACCAAATCAATATGCCTGTTTGCTGAGAACGTTTACAACAGTGAGTGGCTCTCTTCCTCTCTTACAGACACATTACAGCTGTCTTGCAAAAACTGTAACATATATGACAATATCCTGTTTTCTAGCGGAGAAGTATCTTCACTACCTGATCAACAATGCAGGTGTGGCTATTTGTCCTTATGCCAGAACTGCAGATGGATATGAGATGCAATTTGGAGTCAATCACTTAGGTAGGACGTAAAAATGTTGAAAAAAAAAAAAACAGACTTGCTTGGAGAACTTGTGTTCTTCGTCAATGACAGTGATGTTGCATTTCATTGTGTGGAAGAATGCAGCTTTTATTGTATAATCCCATTACTACTTTTCATCCATCTTCTGCTCTGCTTCCACTCTGTGTCCTCAGGTCATTTCTTTTTGACTTTCCTGCTGCTGGACCTGCTGAAGCACTCTGCTCCATCTCGGATTATCAATGTGTCATCAGTAGCTCACGCCATGGGCAAAATCCAGTTTGATGACTTGAGCGGGGACAAAAATTATCACCCTGTCAGGGCCTATGCTCAGAGCAAACTGGCTAATGTGCTGTTCACTCGAGAGCTGGCTAAAAGGACTGAGGGTAGGATGTGTGTCCTGGAGACAGCAAGACTAGAAAGACTGCATGTGTTTCTTTGTGCCTCTCTTTTTCTCTCCTTGAGCATTAAAAAACGATCTGCATGTCTTGCCAATGTGAGAGTCTCATGCCTCGACCGCAACCGCTCTGGGCTAGAAAGAGCAAGTACAAACATTTTATGGAAAATCCAATGATCCTTCCACCAATTCAATATTGTTTGTCAGTTGTACATTTAATCTGACCAGTTAAAACAAAGGGGAAAAAAAGTAGTTCAGGGCTTTATTTTTTTTTAGTTCTTAGCCATTTTCGAAGAAAGCCTGCGTGTATTTTATACTGCGTGAAACCTATAAAGGGTTTCTTTTCTTGTCATGTGTGAAAAGAATATTTACAAATCCATGCATCTGACAGTGACCTCTGTATCTAACCCACGCGTTCCTCTCCAGCTCTAGGTGTCATGGCTTTCTCAGTGGACCCCGGCATAGTGAACACTGAAATTACAAGGCATTTAAGGCGCCCTCTTGTGGACATAATCAAGACTTTCGCTTTCATGATCAGGACCCCTGCAGAGGGAGCTTACACCAACATCTACTGCGTTGTCACTCCTGAGAGCCAAATGGTCACTGGTGGATTTTACAGGTCGGTTTGAAATGCAGTTGAACCAGCAAAACCTTTACTTCTGCCAACTGAAACCAATCTCTCACATAATAAAATCAGACACCGGCTAATAACATTACACAAAATAATGTCATTCTTTTGACAACATGGGGTATTGACAGAATATTTCAAAGCCACAACATAAACATCTCATGCACTTTGACAGTGGATAGTTTCATGTCATGTTGTAGAGGAATGTGATTCCTTCATATAAGGATGTAACACCTTCTTTTTTATTCTGTCATTCCCTTGTTTTCTGTCTCTGCGCAGGGACTGTGCCAGTGCAGAGTGCTGCAGAGCAGGTCAGGATGACGGCACTGCACTGAAGCTGTGGGCTGTGAGCTGCCACATGCTCGGGATCCGCTGGAGATGAATAACTCTCATACATGCTGTGCAGCAACACACATATGCAACTTCAGAGATGCCCTGAAGTTTTATGCTGAAGCTTCCTAGTTTTACTGAATGTCATGCATTTGATAGGCAGATACTGTGTGGGCAGATAAAAGGCATGCCAATCCAGGCCTAAAATTAGATGACTGTAATAGTTTAGAGGGATTAGAAGATGTAACAAGGCTGATACTTTAGTATGTGGGTAAAAGACATGAAGATAGCTGCTTGCAAATAAAAAAAACTCACCAACCCTTCTTGTGTGTTTAACTGTGATTAATCATTTGTTCATTTTGATTGTTTTCAGCAATATCAATCACTGCATTTCCCTTTTACCACCATTTAGCATCTTTTTTCAGCCATGGTACATCCTTTAGTATTTGTGTGTCTGTGTTTTAGTTTGTTTTGTCATAGTGTGCTTTGTTTTAATTATTTTGGGCCTTTGCCCTTGCCATACATCTCTTTTTGGTAATTTCTGCTTCTAGTTATTTTAAATATTTTGTTTGGAGACATTTTTACATGTCTTTAAAATTGCTTTGCATCTTTCTGTGTATTTAAATGTGTATTTTTATAGTTTTCTGAAGAAGTCTTGACTAGGAGTGCCTTTTTAAACTTATCAAATTGATTATTTTGTTGTCTTGCAATAACAGTTTGTTTTATTTTGACATCCATTTAATTTATTTTTGCAAGACCAGGAAATAGTCATGGAGAACCTAAAAATGAGTTTTCAAGATGTCTGTTGTGACTTTCTAAGTCATTAAGAAATTTTAATTTTTTTTAAATTTCAGTTAGAAGAGAGGATTGTACCACTCCTTCCTTAGTAGTAGGCAAATATGGGAGGTAGAGTGACTCCCAAGGACAACAGCAAGTCCCCATTCGCTACCCGACAATTTCATCTTAAACTTTATATATTATGCTAATTTACAGCCACCTTATTTAAATTTTTGGTAGCTCTAGAGGTGCCAGAAATTGAATATCAGAAACACTTCCTTAAAATAAGAGAATTCTGCCACAGGCACAGCTCAGTTATTCTCAGTTGAGTTAAGTGTGTTCAAGTGTCTTCTGACTGCAGGAAATACACAACATGGAGATCATGACCTTATCAGGAAAGTCCTTCAGTTTGTGAAGGAGGGTTTTCTGGGACCAATCTGTAGACTGCATCACCAAAATCAAACTTTGGGGACATTGTCCTTTCAACCATAGGTTGTTGTGTAGAATGTGTTAAGAATGATGTATTACAATAAAGAAACCCAGTTAGAGATTTGATCTTTGTGCCTTGAATGAGTGTGCTGTCAAGATACCCAGATACTCAAAGCTTTTGACACTGTCAATCTCAGAGTTATCCAAGTAAGACATTTTGAAGGGACACTCAACCGCTGGTACATTTTCATTAAAAACCATCTTTTGTTTGCAATTAAAATTAATTATTGATTAGAAAAGGCAGGGTAGATGTTGTTGAAAGTAGTAGTAGTCAGGGAGGAACTACATGTATAAATCATAGTGTCAACAGCATATAGCATATGTATATTAGAGTGGCTAGTGACCTGTGTAATATTATTAACATATTATGTTAAATAATGTTGGACCCAATATGGATCCATGTGGAACACCTTTGAGTAGGTAATCAGAAAGAAGACCATCAGCCTTTACTGGCTATAAATGATCAGAATGATAACTTGTGAACTAGGCAAGACATCCATCAGAAAGTCCTATATCTCTTAGCCTAACAACTGTTAAGTAAGATAATTAACTTCTACAATATTGTAAATCAGTATTGAAGATTTTGGAAATGGCTGTTTCTGGCTTCCATTGTTTTGTGCTCATCAGGCACCCTTGTTATCATTTCATGCTTCTTTGTGGTTGCTTTGGCCGTGTATGCAGCTGCTTTATAGCTCTTTGTCTTAGGTTTTGTAAGAAAATCAAATTATTCACCCACACACAAACCGAGTAATTTAGGCACCTTAGACAGATAGTGAGAGGCGCGAGGTACCTCTATCTATCTGTCTGTGAGGGAACGAGCTGGTCAAGCATGAGGACACAAATATTTTCTGCAGAAAAGGGTTTTTATTCACCCAAACAAATGCAAAAATATCCAAGTTGACAAAAAAGAGGGCCCTTAAAGGAGGTCAAATTAACAAATCAAACTCAAATTATAAAGAAAACTTGAGTAACTTCCAACTGCTTAACAAAAATCAAACTTACCTGACATACACCAAACACAGGGACCTTAAATACTGGCTGATCAGACCACTCTGACTCACAAGCAAAGTTAAACTATCTAAACAAAAGGATAAACAATTAGTTTAACAGTCAAGTTACTTATACTTAATAAAAAGCACAAAATCAAACATGTCACCCAAAACTAAGAACAATCAAATATTTAACACAAATAAATATATAATTTACCCCCATGATGCAGCTGATCGTGGTATGGCCCCTATCTCCTCATAGGAAACAGCTGCCTCATAAGTCAGTAACCCTCATCCAATGGATCCCCCAGCACCGGTAACACAAGAAAGGAAATTAGCAAAGAATTTAATTAACTAAATGTGTGTGCTACAAATAGAACCAACACAGTTCAATACCTGCTACATAAACAAATCAAACTGTGAGAAACTAATAAAATGTGTTTGTGCATGGGGTCACTGACTTTGGTTGTGAGGATGCAGGTATAGCCATCTATCTATCTATCTATCTATCTATCTATCTATCTATCTATCTATCTATCTATCTATCTATCTATCTATCTA
>JAOWBL010000013.1:5401469-5466314 GCA_028564865.1 Zenarchopterus dispar
GTAGTCTTAGCATACCTTAAAATCCTTTGAAGACCAAAAGGAATCTGCAGAGTTTCATCATGTTAATTGAATTCACCACCTTGCCTAACATTTGAACATTTCACAGTCTGTGTGACAGACAGATGGCCGTGATGCAAGAAGATGGGAGTCAGGAGCACAGAGAGAGCATTGTGAGGGTCTGCTCCCATCCTGAGCCAGACAGCCAACAAAGAGAGTTGGGAGGGTGCAGACGCGCACGCATGCACACACACAGTAATATCAAAACTGGCACTGCATGCATGATTCAGTTTGTTTATTCATTCAAGGCACAGCATGAGTTACAGCCCTCCCCATTTAATGAAAGCAGCCATCGTCTTTTTAAATGGGTTTTACTGTGTTTATGAGAGGGCAAGTAGGACTAATTTTTTTCTTACTTGATGTTATCCAAAAGATAATCTATTCTCTTGTGAAGGAAAATGAATACATGACAATGTGACTGATGAAAAATGGAAAAACAGGCAGGAGAGATAGAAACAATGATCTCTAGGATGCAATAATCACACTGTGTTTCTTGCCTCTGGAGAATTAACCTTCAATTGATGCTATCATATTTCAGTAAATGAGATTATGCAATGACATGATGACAACATGATTCGATTTCCACAGATTCATAACAAGCAGTGACACCATGGGGCATCCACATCCTGGATGAGGAAAATCAAACTGAAGCACAACATCTTTTATCATCCATTTCCCTGGTTTAACCCCACGTGTGGCGGCCCATTCAGTATCTTGATGAAGTAAAATGTATATGGAATGTATTGATGTGTGAACGCTGTGAAGTCCGAGAAGACTGATTGATTATGTCAACGCTGTGTCATCTGCTGGTTTATATTTAACACGATACACCCCCTGTAGTCTCAGTGTTTGTTTGCTATGCTACTGAATTAAAAAAGAAAAATAGACTCCTCTGAAAAGTGGGAACAATTAAGTTTTTACAACATGGGAACATGGAGACAGACACAAAGACGCAATGATGGGACACAGATGCTTTTCTCCGACTGATTAATGGCATTAATGACTCATCTTTTCCTTAATTGCTGGGTGCAGCCACTATTTTGCATATGTGTGTGTGAGTCTGTGTGGTGCTAGGTTGGTGTGTGTATGTGGGACTGTATGTCTATATGGGAGCGTCACATACTTGTGTGCATGTGTCTGCAATGCGAGTGGGGAGGGCATGTGTCCTCAAAACCCCTTTCTGTGCTCATTAACAAGAATGCGTGGTGATTTGTGGCAGAAGCGAGCGAGAATGACACAGTTGAGAGGGCCTTGTGTTCCTGCAAGTGGAGCATCTGGCTAAATGAGATCCTGAGTGGAAGCTTAGAGATCATTAGAGGATGATCAAAAGTACTGTGACATTTAGGAGCTTCATTACTTTTATGATGGTGGTAACTTTGTATGTCTGCAGACAAGTAAAACTTTGACAGATTCCAGACTCCTCTTTGTAAATTACTTCACTGTACTGCCTCTTGACTTTATAATCATTTGTTTTTGTAATTCACTGCAATTTGCTTTCTTGTAAGTCTTTTTTTTAACCTGATGACACATACAAACAACCCATACCCAAGCATAATTTACTCCTGATCCCATTTCTACTCTTTAGCCTATACTATGTCTAGTTGAACTCAGCTGGGCTGAAAGTGATGTGGAATTGGGAGAAAGTAAGATTTTCATCTCATCCACCTGTTGCTGCTGACCCTTGTTTTTTAGGTGCACGTGTCATCATGGCGTGCAGAGACCTGGAGAGGGCGGAAGAGGCACGGAGTGACATTTTGGAGGACACGGGAAATGAGAATGTGGTCATCAGAAAACTAGATTTGTCTGATACCAAGTCCATCAGGGGCTTTGCTGAGATCATCAACAAAGGTAGGCAGCTGCCAATCAATACATGACTGATAGCCTCCTTGAGAAATCCCAGCACCAAATGGGATGGTTAAAGCTTAAATATTTGTAAGGAAGACAATGGGCAGTAAATTTCATCTGACTGTTGGGTCATTACCTTGTACGGTAATGCTGTAGAATCATTTACCAAATATCAATCATTTATTTAAAATAATAACTCTTATTTTTATGGTATTTTCTTTTCAGAAGAGAAACAAGTGAATATCCTCATAAACAATGCAGGCATTATGATGTGTCCCTACTCCAAGACAGCTGATGGGTTTGAAATGCAGTTGGGAGTCAATCATTTGGGTAAGTTGTTCTGCATTTTTGTGGTTTATGTCTTTGCTGAAATTTTACTTCCTTGTCAGAACAACAATAACGCAAAACACAGAAGACCTATACAGAGTCCACATGACTGCAGATGCATTTCTCCTGCTCATTTGTTTCCCCACTCATAAGCTAGAAGCCAAAACTGTCAAAATAAGATGACAAATACATCAGCCCTGACATAAATCAAAGTTTCTTCCTTGGCAGTGGTGGCTTCCTTCTCGCATTATTTATTAGCATAAGATGTTTGTGTGAACAATGTGCTGAAACACCCACACATATAGAGACCCAGATGCCACATATAGACACTTATGTGCATCTACATACATACATTTATTAACATACTTTTTATGGCTAAACTCTTCTGATATTGCAACAGTAGAATCAAAGTGTGTGTTTCATGACTTTCCTCAGGTCATTTCCTCTTGACCTACCTGCTGCTGGACCTCATCAAGCGTTCAGCTCCGGCCCGTATCGTGGTCGTGGCGTCAGTGGCTCACACCTGGACTGGGCTGCGACTGGACGACATTAACAGTGAAACAAGTTACGATACCATGAAGGCCTATGGACAGAGCAAACTAGCGAATGTCCTCTTTGCACGGCATCTTGCTAAACAGTTACAAGGTGAGGGGAAGTGTTTTCAGACATGAATGAACAAGAAGAAAAAAAAGACAAACAGTCTCTGATGTCTTTCATTTTTTGCTGTGTGCAGTTGATTAGAATGAGTAAAGAAAAGGGCAAATGGTGCATCTGAAGCTGTGTGTGTTTCACAGATACAGGGGTCAGTGTGTTCTCTCTACACCCGGGGGTGGTGCAGTCTGACCTGTGGAGGCACCAACACCAGTGCATCCAGGTGGCAGTCAAAATCTTCAGGATTTTCACCAAGACGACGGAGGAGGGAGCGCAGACCACCATCTACTGCGCGGTAGAGCCCGGCTTGGAGCGACTGAGCGGCGGGTACTTCAGGTGACCATCAGCAGGACCTGAGCTTTTCATGACATTCCAAGTGTCTCCCTGCTAACCTCTGCGTCCCTGTTTGTGTCCAGTGACTGTGCCCCTGCGAGCTGCTCCAGAGCTGCTGCTGCTGATGACTTGGCCCATAAGCTGTGGGAGGTCAGCTGCACCATGCTTGGCATCACCTGGCAGTGAATAAAAAAATAACACAGTATTCTCCGTGTAAACGTCACTGATCAAAAGCACTCTCAAGCACTTTCTCTTAGATCCATTAATGCTGTAAATATGGTCTGTTTTATCACTCAAAGTGCAGTAGAGTCCAAAAATAACTGAACTACTCCAAAGTTCGTCTTTGCTTTATATTAAGAACAAATCATATGTTATCATGAAACAGTGTTATCAAAATGTTTTTATCTGTTTTTTTTTTTTTAAGGATTCAGTATTAGAAGGATTTTGTAACGTCAAAAGATTGTTTAATATTATCATCTTTTTCCTGTTCATGTACTAACTGATGAGAACATTATTTGTTTAGTTGCTCTTTCCTGTCAGGCGAGCAGATGGAGCGCCTTTGTGAAGATACAGTAATTAGCATAATCTCACACTGGGTAAAGATAAACCGAGGTGTCAAAATGTCTCATACATGCCACAGACTTTCACTTGACAAGTTCTCTGTCAGAGCAGATTGCATTTGGTGAGTAATTTTTCCCCCAGCTAGAATCCCTTGTACCAGTGTTTGGCTGCATTTGTTAGAAAAGTTCTCGCATGAAATTCCCTAAAGTGCCCGCCTTATACTGACATGATTTAAATAGAATTTTTTTTTGTTTGCATTTTTGTGGTAAATTTCTGAACCATTTTCAAAAAGTTCATTGTCTTTATTTTATTTTATTTTGTGGCCAACAGTCAGTGGAACTAAATAAAACTGATAAAAATGTAATTTTTTTTTTTTTTTAAGCTTTCAAATTCCATTGTGTATTGGTGATGAGGGTGAGACTTTTGTCTGTGTTTTTTCAGATTTCTCATAATCGTCTCGTATCCACTGAGGTCAAGCCAGTTCACAGCTGTGGAGTTGTTATTGACTGAGCTTTAGGTTGTTTCATAGTGGGTTAAGATGTTAAAGTGCTCAAACAAGAGATAATATGAACTGAGTTCTGATAAAGTCAATCCTTGATCGAGGAGAGCATGTACATCAAAACCCTGCATTGACTAATGCTGCGCCTTTTGTTACTCATTAAATCCCAGTGTACATTTGTTGATCATAAAATATTTAGGTTGTTTAAATGTCATTGATGGGTTTTGTTGAAATTAGTTGTGTCACACATTCTCCAGTTTCAAATGTTATTCATCTTAACGTACTCTGTGATGCAGCTGGATTAAAGTAATGAATTGCAAATGACTGCAACACACTGAGGTTACATATGGGTGAAATCAAAATAAGGTTCGAAGGCTCCAGCATGCTGAGTTTTTATCAGAGATGTGAAACGTGTAACAGCATGGCATTAGAGTTCTCCTTGTTTGTCAAATTATCACTTGCTGTTCTCATTTTGACTGCTTTAGTTAAACAACATGTTTCATTTCGAATAAATTAAACACAGTTAAGGAAGCCAGTGGCATCAAAACAGATGGCTGAATTGTATGAAGTACCCCATGGTTGATTTATTATTGAAATTATTATTGACAATCATGAAAAATAATACTGGAGTCTTTCTGTGGATATGCCGGGTATTATTTTAAAGGACGACAATGAAATGAAAATGACAGACTTACAACTGCTAATTATAAACTAAATCACATGAGGGAGAACTTGTTATATAAGGAATGTGGGATTAGCAAGAGGAATGGCTACAAGAGTCTGCAGAACTTCATCCTATTTCTAACAGTGCCTATAAGTTCATGTAAGTACATGTTGAAAAATACCACAAAGAAGAAAGTGGCTTTTAAATAGTTATTCAGGGAATGTAACAAGAGTGGCAACATTCTTCTTGGAAACAAAAAAAGGCATCCAAAACTGTTTTTGTTTCATTAATTAGAAATGATCTATTTAGGTATCCTGTTCAATATCAAGATATCAGATTTCTGATGTTTTGTTGCCTTTTCCATTTTCAAAAATTCCTTGAGCCTAGATATTTGGCATACAGTGTTTGTTGGCCATCTCATTACCTTTTATTTCTTAATTTTGAGGCATTTCTTCATGCAGTTTCCGCAATTACAATGTTGTACTAAAACTTCTATTTCAGTTTATTTTTTACAATTTTTTTCAATGATGCTATGCTTAAAAAATTGTAGATGTTTCAAAGTAGAGGACTGATTTCCTAAAATAAAATCCTTTGAAAGTAGTTTCCCTCAAAACTGTATAATCACCCTAACCTCTTATGAAACATAATAGTATAATTGTAATAAACAGTAAGTAAAAATACTTGTACTGTACTTGTTGGAGCATATGTTGAAGACATAGCTCTTGAGGCAAATAAATGTACACTAGTTTTTGCAAAATTAGAGCCACTCAGTTCTACTAATAACTGTAACAAATGGTGCAAAGATTAAGGGAAAGGAAATTCACATTGACAATGTAAATGTAAATGTAAAAGCTTGCCTTAATCCTTGTATATAAAAAGTTTAAATGTTTTGTTTTTCCATCTAATTTTATTTCAGCCATAAATTCCAGAAAATCATTCAGTTGCGTTTACGCCATTGTGAATGTAAACCTCCCGGCCTGCAGATGGCAGTGAGCACAAAAATCCAAGCTGGGCAGGGAAAACAAAATGACACGCATGCGCCATTTAAGTCTACGTCAGCTCTCCGTTGTTCTTTAGCTGCCAGGAAAGCTACGTGTCCTCTTTTCTCTGTCTGTCTTCAGCACGTCTCAAACTGGTAACGTTAACGATTTCTTTACTATATTATTATAACTGAATTTAAAGATCGCACCTTTTAATATGTTTGGGACATTTTAAGTTATGTTTAGTTTTTTGGTCGAATTGAAAACACAATGTTACGTTAGTTTGGTAGTAAGCTTCTTTTTTGCGATAACCTTAGCCAAGAAAACATAATAAAACGTATTACTGTTTTCTTAATCGACATATATTAGTTTAAAGTGAACATCAACCAACATCTGTTGATAACTCAAAATTGACGCTTTCGGAGTCGACGTCAGCAGTGAAGTTTATTAAGGCTTTAATAGTGACGTTTCTTTGATTTTTTTCTTTTTTTTTTTCCTGTCTCCAGTGTTTTCAACATGGACCAGGTGATGCAGTTTGTTGAGCCAAGTCGGCAGTTCGTCAAAGACTCCATAAGACTTGTAAAGAGGTGTACAAAACCCGACAGAAAAGGTAGGTTTTTACTACGCTGATTAAATATGTCTGTTTGTCTGGGGGAGTTGGGTGGCTGGATTTTTACTTTTTTTTTTCATACTACTAGCTCATTTACTATATTTGTAGTAAAATAAATGTTATTGAATTGCATTTTGTAGTTTTTGACTTTTTTTTTTTGGGTGTGTCCTCTTTCAGAGTTCCAGAAGATTGCCATGGCAACAGCCATTGGATTTGCCATCATGGGTTTCATTGGTTTCTTCGTTAAGCTTATTCACATCCCCATCAACAACATCATTGTGTAAGTACAACTCACTCAAGAAGTGCGAGTGTCTTCACTTTTCATTTGGAAGCTAAAGTAATATTTCATAGATGCTGTTAGAAGTCTGTTTACTTACCAAAACACTGTTACTGCTACCATCTGCTTAGAACAAATGACTTTTGAGACAAATTGGTGAAGCAGAAACATACCACTAATAGTCAATTATAATCAACATAAAATGACATTCAATTTTCTATAATAGCAGACTGACAACATATCTTAGTATTTTTAAGAATTCTCCTCACCACACTTCATAAATCTCCTAATTTTATCAAAAGATAGAGTTGAAGTTTGAGCTTGAGTCAGGTCCAGTCCAAGAAGCTGACATCTGTCCGCTTCTGAAGCACATAGTTTTTAAACGTAGACCTTTTTACGAAATGAAAATAACTTTCTTGCAGTAAAATATCTACCACTCTATTGCTGCTACACAAAATAACATTATTGTACCACTCACTTCTAGTTGAATTGTTTCCAGATAATGACTTCAGTTTTTCTGTTGTCTCCTCAATCGTTTCACAGATGAACACTTGGAAGACTTTTTACACAGGGAATTGATGAAATCAAAGCAGACAATCCTGGGGATGTTTTCTACTAGAATTTTAATGCTATTAGTTTGGTCCTAGACATGAGACATGTATGACATTAACTGATGATGTATGGAAATTAACACCGGATTTAATAAAGACATCTTATTCAGAATTATGGTATAGTGCATAAAATAAGATCTGAGGAATTTGAACTTGTTTACAAACCTGAATGCAAGTCCAAATCTAGCTCATCTGTGTTAAAGTCTGGTCACAAGTTCTTAAACTAGCGCTTAAGTCAGATTTGTTTTCTGTTGTGTGTGTATATCTGTTATATTATACAGTCTTCTCCAACTGATGCTTTACATGCAAAATTCTACTTAGTCCAGTTGTGAGATTGTAAAATTCAAAATATATAATCAAGAACTAGCAAAAGTGTCACAAACCTTTTATAAAATATCTAAAGAAGTTTCTCTTGGATCAGTGGAAATTTTATCAAATGAGGGGAAAAAAAACTGGCAGACATAGGAAAGAGTAAAAAAGCAGCACACTTTATTTTTGAGCACAGTTCAAAACAAAAAACACAAATGCTGGGTCGGTTGTTTGCTATATATTTGTATGTTCCAGAATCCTTCTGGTAATTTTTTTTTTTTGTACTTTAACAGGTTTTTCTCCCAGTACTAATTTATTTGTGCACTAGTTTCTAACATTTTTTTTTCTCTCTTCTAGTGGTGGTTAAAATCCTGATCAAGCAAAAAGATACTTCAGCATCTGTGGGGGAAACAGTGGCAAAAATGTTATTGGAGCGGTGTATTGGGGACTGAAGGGATGACATTTATACAGTCTGTTCTCAACATTTATATTTTGACATGTAAATAAATCAAGTGGTAACCCAGATACTGGTTTTGTTTTTTCTTCATAAATTGTTTTATCACCACAGCATGTTATACTTGTTTAGTTCCTTTCAGCTACTCCTTTTAGGGGTCATCCATCTCCATCACTACATCCCTATACATGTATCTCCTCTTTGATGTTCCTCTGGGCCTCCTGGCTGGCAGTTCCCTTCTTTTCCAAATAAATTCACTCCCTCCTTTTTTCATGTCCAAACCAACTCAGTCTGGCCTCTGACTAACGTGCCGTCCCTCTCCACCTTCTCCCTGTTCTCACTACAGCATGTATACAATTTGGGGTTTTGGTCTCAAAAGTGCTATAATTCAGCAAAAGGCACAATTACTTTTTGAAGCTAGGCACTGTTTTCTATAGTTAATACTTTTTGTTTACAGTAACAGAAGACTGACCAGGCTCATTTTTAAGGCACACACTAAAAACTACAAAGCTAATTCCTGCACTGGACGTAGTACAAGGATGGATTAGCAATCGTAAGCTTTTCGATCAGTTTAATCATCTTTCGATGCATTATTCCTTCTTGGTACAGATGCCCATGCTCCAAAGCAGAGGTTGATCTGTCGTCACGGTGACAGCTTTCCTGGGGTTTCCATCACCAGGGTCCTCATAGGTATTGGAGGTGCTCACCAATTTCCCAAACTGCAGGATGTCGTTATCTGGAAAGAACAGACAATTAACTCATGATACAACTCTCACAGACTTCTCTAAATTGTGTTTGAATTGTCAGAATGTTTCTGTGTAATAAAGCCTGTGAGGGTGTACTCTGGGGCAGCGCGTGTCCCTGAATAACCTCAGAAGTTCTCAAAGCCTATTATCATAAGACTACTGAGAATATTGCCACTTTCTGGTTAATAAAGAGAAAATCTCAAATGGATGCCTCTAACAAGAACGGCAACTACCGATGTGTAAAAGTCTCTCAAGGCTGAGGAAAGTTAAGTGAATTATTCAGCTCAGATGATAATTGAGATGCATTTTCACCTCTATGACCAACATAAAAATGGAATTGACTATATAAGTGTCAGAATAGTTCCAGAGTCTAGGTCTTATTTTTTAAAACTTGAACCATAAAGGTGGCTGGTGGTCTTTATTTTACTTGCATCTTTGATTTCCCTTGTTGCTATTTTAAAAATTAACCAACGATACTCTAAGTGTCAAAACTTTCAGAACTGTGTTTATGATTACAAATGTAGTGCGGAGAATTAAACTGTAGTCTGAGTTGAATGATCGAAATCTGAAAAAATAAGCGGGCCAACACTGACCTCTAGTGGTCAAAATATAAGACAGTCTTTTCAGTTTCCTCTCTCAGTAATTTGGTCATTCTACCCTCTGCTGGCTTCTTATAGGAATGAATAAGGCTGTCTGTGGAGGATCTCGACTGTATAGAACTGAGTCATAATCAATACTGTTTAAGTTCTTAACAGTCACTCACGATATGTTTGAGAGCAGGTTTTTAAGGTATCACTTTTAAAGCTCTCAATGTCCTCACCTTCTCCTATTATATATGTCTCTTTAACCCATATATCAACTACATGTGAGGCTTAAAGAGTTTAAAATCCCTAACAGAGCTCATCCTTCTGTTCTTGAAGTCTGGTTAGAAAGGGCCTTTTCTACCTTCAGTTTGGTCTCAGGTATCTGAAAAATCAAGCTCTTCTGGGTTGAGGTTAAGTGTCTGACTCAAACATTGAAGAATATTCCAAGTCTTTACATTGAAAATGTCTTGAATTACTTTCTAAGTATATTTAGGGTCATTATTCACCTACACTGAGAACAACCATCTCATCAGTTTTGTAGCATTTGTATGAATGTGAGCAGAATAAAGACTTAAACATCATCAACAAACACCAGTGAGTCAGTTCAATTAGCAGCCACCCATGCCAATACCATATTACTACTTCCACCAAGACTGACAAATGATGGATCGTGAGTTCTGCATTTCTTTCTTATTTATTTTTTGCTTTTCCTCCAGTTGGTTTATCTGTTTAAGGAACGTGACTCCAGAACATGGCAGGGCTTTCTTCTCTCTCTTTTTTAAAACACAAGATGTTTTCTGGCAAGATAGTCCTACTTTCTCCAGACTATTCTTGACATCTCTTGATGTCATGAAGGGTTTTTTTTTTCTCTCTCATACTTTGATGTTGTCTTCAAGCTCATGATGGGACTTTCAAATTACACTATATTATATTGGTAGCTCCAGTCATAAAGCTGCCACATGACTGTACTTGATGAATTAACTTTCTTCCTGTCAGCTGTCCAAGTATTTTTGAGCCCCTTGAAATATAAGCTATTTTCTGTGGTACATCCTTAAGTTTTTTGTTTAAAATGGCTGAAAGAATAAAGCATAAGCCACAACTTTTCTCTTAAATGCATAACCTATTGCATATAACTATGATGTTGAGAACACTGTGCAACTTTATAGTCCATGCTCACCACACATTCAGAGAAGTGACTCACCTAAATACTAATCAGGATTATAATACACATAATTCATTCTTGCAATGAACTGGTCTAAAAGGAATAAACAAGAAATTACTGAGCTTGTAAAAGTGGAAGAAATGTAAAATTGTGGAACCACTTTCATTACATATCCTTTATTTTGTGATTCTGCAGCAGCGGAGGTGACAAGCTCGCTGAGATTGCAGCTGTTGAATCACGACCAACATCAAAAAGCCAAATTCACCAGTAACATATATGGCAGAGTTCACAGTTAATTCGTAACCTTTAACCCATCACTGTGTCATTAGCATCAGTAGCAAATTCAATTTTAACTTTTGACTGCGCAGGTCAGCAAAGTTGGGAAATGCCGTTTTAAAAGTGTGACAATAATTGCTTTGGCTCGTGGTTCTTATTCAAGGAGGGTTTTATAGAAGCCTTCCACCTATTTATGTTTCAGCACTTTAATAAACCAAGACTCAATAGCTTTTTTTCTTTAATAACCTCTAAAGCACTTTATCTCCATTTTTCTTTCTTTCTTTTAAAAAGCCATCTTGATCTAATTATCAGGTGTGCCAGCTTGGTGTCAGTGGGCCACGAGCAGTCTTTGAAATTGTGTTGGAGGATTAGTGCTCTGAGCACCACAAAACTCAGCAGGAACAAAAGGCCAGGGGAGGTTTTGTTACTACTTGCCAATCATTTCTTCTTCATTCAAAGCTCTCCTTCAGAGAGGAAACAACATTACTACTTTGAAAATACTGCTTTGACCAGTGACACTCAAGTTCCAGTCTGTAATCTTTCAAACACATCAACAGACACATTGGTGTGTTCATTAAGTGGCTCATTTGTGAAGGTCACTCTAAGGAAGATTTTTCCCTCCTCTGCAGTTAAAGTCTTTAATGCAGTCTTTGAAACCATATGATCAGGTTTCAGTAATACAGTACAAGCCTGCAGTAAATATGTTCATTTTATATTTACCTGCACATTTTAGAATTACAGAACAGTCAGTGCAGTGCCTAAAGTCTGGTTAACAAAAGCTATATTTGAAAAGTTGGGACATTCCTACTAGATATAAAAATGTGGGAGAAAAAAAAAGATTTTAGTTACTTTAATTGTGCCGTGATTGTCTGAGTACCGCTCAAATCAGTCAGTCTCCACAATTCATCTAGAGGAGTGAAAAACTGCTCGACATGTGGGAGTTTTACAAAAGCAAAAACTTTGTTGATCAGTGAAGGTCAGAGAACAAAAGCCAAATGTCTGAAACGTGCCCTCAGTTTGCCCTATAGCCTCCTCCTGGTCAAACTAAAACTTTGTGTAAACAAAACCGGCTGAAATATGAAAATGCCTTCTTTTTTTCTTTATTTATTAAGCTTTGAATTCACATGTTCCTTTTTTAAAAGGAAACTTAATCTTTTGGAAATGGTACAGACATGCATGACCTGATTTCCACTGATAAATCACTGACATATAAAAACATTTTGTGGGTGTCGTACAACTCCAATGGTTGAGCACGCTTGGCTATAGCCCTACAAAAAGAAAAGAAAAAAAAAAGATTATCGCCATCATGCAGGCAGTCCAGGTTTGTATCTTGACCTGTGATTCTTTGCTGCGTGTCTTCCCTCTCTCTCTACTTCAGTTTTCCTGTTAAGCCACTTTCAAATGAAGGCTTCAAAACACAACATCTAAAAAACAACAACAAAAAAGCACAATTTGAACCACAACCTAACAGCTGTGACACTAAAAGCAAAGTAAAGAATAAGAAAAGCAATTTTACCAAATGAAACTGTTTAACAATGAATCTGAAACCAGAAAACATGGATTTTTTTATTTTCTTGTCTCAGTCGTAGAAAA
Source organism: Zenarchopterus dispar (assembly GCA_028564865.1). Classification (NCBI taxonomy): domain Eukaryota; kingdom Metazoa; phylum Chordata; class Actinopteri; order Beloniformes; family Zenarchopteridae; genus Zenarchopterus; species Zenarchopterus dispar. The sequence goes on from JAOWBL010000013.1 coordinate 5,414,009, forward strand.
TTTAAAAATCTGCTGAATGAATAAAAAGGCAAAGAAGCAACAGAGTCAACAACCCAATACAGTCAAAAAAAGAGGAAATGATCAGATTACAAATCAGGCAAAAAAAAAAACAAACAAACCAAAAAAAACAGTAAATAAGGGTTGCAAGTTCTTCACAATTCACAAAGAAAAGTATTCAAAAACCCAAAGTTGGGAATGACAGCCATCGTTTAAACTAAAAATGTTAATGTAAAACCTTACTTTCAATTACATTAACAAGTTTATTCAATAATGCCAGATGAGCTACCCACAGCTGCACAATGAAACAGAAACTGAAAAGAAATAAACTCAAAACAATAAAAATATCAGACTATGAAGCAAGTGCAGTCAAACTGTTTTGTGTCACTTTTTTTAATGTTACCACCAATGCATTCAAGGTGAATTGCTTTATAAAAATGTGTATACATGAGTTAAAGAACATATTCTTGACACACATTTGCTCTCCATCAACATAAGCTTGTGGGTTGAGGATGGACCCACAAAGTTTTTGTGAGTTCATTTGGCTCGAGATGTCCAAACTACTTAAACTTCTTATTTTACGTGTGGAGGAGTTATTACTTTAGTCTGAGGTCCTCTTGGATGACTGAGCTCTTAATCTGTCTCTAAGGAGGATCCTAAAGTCTATGTCACTGGTTTGGATCAACAATCTAATCAGTAATCAGTAGTTCTGGTCTAGAGATAACTGTTTACAGAGCCACTGTACCACATCTCAAACATCCATAGTTGATCAAAGTGGAGGTGGTGGAAGTATCATTGTGTGGGGACCGATTTCTTCCTACTTTAACACCAATCAATCATTGTTTAAACAGCCTGTCATGGTATTTCATCATATTTCAGGTCTGGGAATGTTTTTAGTAAATATTCATATCAATATTCAATGTAAAACATAATTATTTTTAAGCTATATTTCTTTTGGATACATAAACTTTAGTGATCCTCACTGGGCACAAATTTACTCAGATTTTCTTTTTAAAGGTCATCGCAGTTCTCTTGTGAGGAAGAAAGAGACTAATTACTCATTCAACCATGAAGACCAACTCATAAAAACCTAACACATTGCATTGTTTTAGCATTGTCCTCAAAACACAAATATGAAGGTTAAAAAATAAGAGTTTTATGAATATGCAAATGGGGTTGGTGCAATAATATCACACAAGGGTGGAAAACACAGAAGAACAAAGGCGAGAAGAAATGAAGTGAGTCATTTGTCCACAGGCGTTTGCATACACACCAAACAGGGACAAAGAAAAATCCTGTTTTTCTTCAAAGACTTCCAAACAAGCAAGGTATTAAAGAAGCTCCAGTCAGAATTGGGAGGAAAATAAGCCTTATGTGAAGTTGGGTTACTTAATAACAGTCAGTGAAGTTGCTATATGGCATGGGAATATGAGAATATCTTCTAACAGTGACGAATTGCTGTCTTGAAGTTTTGTCTTGACAGCTTAATGTGTTTGCAGCATGTTTTTTACCAGCATGAAGTCTTCTAATAGCTGGGAAAAGAGAGGACTAAAGGGGGATACTGTGGTGCTTTGCATTATATGTGAGTGAGAATGGGTGTTTTTTTTGTTTTTTTTTTTAAACTTTATTTGTGAAGATCAATAGTTCTGGATAGGAAAGGCGAAAGAAGCAAGAACTTCTCTATTGACTCATAAAAATATGAAACTTAAATCTTCTAAAAACCAATTTCCTTCCTCAGCTTCTTATTATGAGGAATGTGGTCCTAAAGACAAATGCAATTTTCTGACAAAGGTGGAAAGTATTAGTGACATATTATTTCTGTATCTTTGCTTTCTCTGTACCGTTTTCCCTGCAGGGATGCGACCCCAGTGGGCTCCATCATAAGCTTCCTGAGTGACTGAAAGGGTCCAAACGGTTACAGCAGTATCAAAGCTGAGGCTATTATACAGGTAAAGTAGTGTTGGATGTAATTTAAAAAAAAAAAAACAAAAAAAAAAAACTACCACAGGAGGCACCAGAGTACAGCAAAAAGGATGCAAGAAGGAGCTGTTCTCTACTTGCTTTTCCTAACACACATACTCTCGGTCTCCACATCTTTTTACAAACCCCCCCACACACGCTTGGTAACTTTACTGATCACAAAAGGCTTTCAGATAGCTTCATTAGTAATCCCCTCCTCAAAGCTGATAGTGATCAATAACAGCACCCCCCCTGCACTCCAGAAGAGACCACAATGAACGTCACACCCTCCAGTGATAACAATGGAGATGTTTGCAGCCTGTAATTGCATTTCCAGCGCCACAGCCGAAAGGGCTCGTCAGCTGTACGTAGGACCGTATTTACACAACAAATTACCCAGAAGAGAGGGGGGTGGATGAGGAGAGGAGAGACTCACAGAGACTAACACTGCAGTGGACAAGTAGAGAGGGGAATTATGGGTGTTCTGGGCCATTTCTGAAAGATGGAGAGGACTGTTACTGCTCTATTTTTGCCTCTTCATGGGGTTTCGTAGAGAGGTTCTTTGGAGGACATGTTGAAGGGGCTGACCAAAGCATTTTGAAACATTCAAACAAACAAACAGTTGAAGTAACTGGTTTTTATTTGAAGCTATTATTTATACCTTTTTATATTTATATAAAAAGGGAAAATACAACACAGATAGTTATGTATCATGATGATTATTTCCTGAGTTCAGCCTTGAAGGGATGCACAAGCATACAAAAACCAGCTGAACAATGGAGAAGGTCTAAAATAAAGCAGGGTCAACATGTTCACCACTGTGGGGCCCCTGTTAAGTTCATGTTTGGAGGGTAATAACCTGTGAGTCATATCAGATGAGCACTTCAGTGTTGGATGCTTGAGTAGAGCAGGACTATGCTATCTCTACGAAGGATATCTCACATTAAATTTGGAACACTGAGCCTTGTCGCTAAGTCTGTTCTGAGTTTAATCAGATCTGGTGAATGTTTCCCAGGCGAACTTCCAAAAGGTATAGATTCTGTTTATTTGATGTTGAGGCAGCTCGTTTATTCCGCTCTGTGCACTGAATTGAATAAAACAGCATTGGATGGTAACTGCATATCTCATTTGTGGATCTCGAGTCCGTGTTACTTCATTCTATCCTCTCCTGTCACTCTGCCATATCTCACGTCAAGTTAGGCTGCAAGCTTTAAATTATTTCAAATTCAATGTGTTTTACAGTGTAACTGCAAGAACCAGTATCAGGACAACTTTAGGTAAAAACCACAACAATTTCAAACATACTGTATAAAGGGAAAGATCACTTTCTTTCTCATTATATGTTATGTTTACACAGACATATGTTCACTTTAATATGACTTGTCACAATGAAGCAAATTAAACTCTTATCAGATTGCAGACTCTACTTCAGAACACTGCTATCAGCATTTATCACACTTCACCATTTAAGGGAGAAAATCATTTTCTATAAATCATGTTTGTTATGTTGTATACTGAGGTGTCCAAATTACTAAAAATAAGAGGAATAAGTGACTATTTTCAAACGTTATGCTCATCAAAGAAGAAAAATGGCATACATACATCCACACACTTGCTGGATACTTTATCAGGTACACCTAGCTTGTACTGTTTGGGGGGGTTGATCCATATAACACATTTGTCAGTTGCTGGTTCTTGATGTGAATCTCCCATTCCACCGCATCCCAAAGTTCCTGTTTAACATATCAGGTGACTGTGGAAGCCATTTGAGATTATCCTGTTGGAAGTTAGCCTGGTCAGCCATTCACTTTGTGAAACTTCTGTCTCATGAAACTAGTCTGTTTCCCCTTCCATTCAGAGCCATTTCTACTGGCACAGAACATGCAAAAGTAGTCGCAGTGGGGTGGGGGATGGGTTTTATGCAATTACTCATACATAACTGTCCAAGAGCCACAATACAAAATAACCCAGATGGCTGCATACCTGACCTATGATACTGAACACCATTTTGGATGCTTTTTGTTGTCTGTTGACTAGTTGCAGCTATGGCTACATCATATGCTTTTCTCTTTTGGATGGTCGCATGTCTATCCAATGGCATCCAGAGGCAGTTTCTTCAGTATTCATTGGTATTGTCCCATGGAAATTAAAGTTGAATCCAGAGGAACCAGACTTAATTCTCTGTAATGGCAGAGGAAAGCAATCAAGATGGGTACACTGGTCGTAAAGGGATGGAGAAGATCAGAAACAATAACACTGGTACTAAGGTGACCGAATAAAACATTCTCAACACTACTGCACTAGTAGCTTGAAATAGTTAATGTTGTTTACGTCAAATTCTGACCTTTACTTTTGAATGTGGCAGCACAAATCAAGCCTCATCAGACTGCCCAACATTTTCATCATCTTTCATTGTCCGCTTTGTGAATCTGTACAAGCTGCATCCTCAATTTCCTGTTCACAGCTGACAGGAATGCCACCTACTGTGGATCTCTGCTGCTGTTGCTCATCTGCTTCAAGGTTAAACGTGTTTTGTGTTCATAGAAAATGTACACTCTTTCAGGACAATAAATACACCCTTGGATGAACAATGACACGCGGCATATGACACAGTGTCATTACTTCACAAAAACTAAGAAAACACAGGACCAGTATGCCAATTTTTGTTTAAAGCTGGACTATTAAAAGACATTTTAAGGATCAAAGAGCAAATATTCTTTCAGCTTAGAGCTGCCAAATAGTTTTCACATACCTCAAAAACACAAACTTGTAGCAACATGAATAAAATGAGATTTTAAACATTAATGTAAAAAAATATGGGTCCTTACAAGAAATAAGGCACTGGATATCATTGTATATCATCCTATGATTTCAGTGCAGTAGTGTCATCCATTTCATCTATTTGACATTCTGTTTATTAGATCTGACTTGAATCAAAATGAATTCTGGCAGTGCCAGCATCATATGTTGTGCAATGATAGCTGATTTAAGTTCGATGTTATGGGGTTTAAAGAGTGGGAGTTGAGAACACATGAGAAAATTCATCCCTGCAGGGGATGTGGTCACAATGAATCAGAAGACATGTGCAAACAGAGTAAGTTATATATGTGGATGATCGAAGGTGATTGTTGGAGACAAGTCATTGACTCTGTTTGTCTGGATGAAAGGGTTGGAGGTTCATGCATTTCCATGCTGTGTATGTCTAAGCAGAAGGTCACTGGTATAGATTTTCCGACTAAAATACTTTTAGTGGGTGTGTGCACCTTGGTGCTCATCTACACCTCCTTTGGGGTACTAGCACCGGATCATATCAGGCTGCTCTTCATTTCCTTCTTTGCCAATGTTTGTGATAGTCACAGTATGAGGAATCTACAGATCAATAAATAAAGCCACAAAACATAACGTTTCCCTCCTGTCATGCTATGTTGCTCCAGAATGCATACATTTTTCATTTCCTATGTCCAGGACCTTGGTGAGCCGGCATACAAGGGGAATGGGAGGAAATGAAGGGGAAGGTATTGTGGAAAAGGTGCAATGGGGGAGTAGAAAGGCAGATGGGGGGTAGATTTATGTAGAAAGGTATAGGAGAGCTGGAGTGCAAAGAAAACATGGGTAGGATATGTGGGTGGAGGTGGGGGGCAACACAAACATATAAAGGAAAACAGAATAAGATCTTGACACAGAATCTCTGAAATAAATAAAAGAAAAAAAATAAAAGTACAAAAAATAAAATGAAATACAAAACACAGGCAGGAATAGAATTTATGTGAAAAAAATAGAAGGTCAGGGTATATGTTTGCATCATGAGACAGCAACAAAAAGAGGAGAGATCCTATAATAGAGATGTCTGCCTCCGGCAGGGACATTGGGTTAGACCTCACTGACTGAACCCAGTTTGCCTCAGAACAAGATAGTGTATGCTGCTTCGCCCTCTTGGAAAACAGGCCTTTCCCTTAATTACAGTGCTTCCTGAATACTGAAATTATCAGGCTGCACACAATGCTACGGACTTAATCTGTGTGGCTAGACTATGTATTTTTAGATTTATAGCTTCTGAAGTCGCACAAAAATGTCGCCCCATTGCAATTTCACAAACATATGTTCTATCCAGTACTGTTTTCCATGTGTCTTGTTACGGATGTTGAATGTTTTCAACTCTCTGAACCAGATGTCCTATAAAAAGCAGAATCCTTTGTGCTTTTTGCAGAGTTTATAGTAGTTTTCTCTTTCTTAAAGCAAAACGGCCAATAGGAAAGCAGTGTGGAGTGTCATTGCACCTTTTCAAGGTTCAAAAGACAGAGACAGTTACAGAGGAAGAGCAGATGATGTTGTAAGTACAAGTTGAAGTAAATGTGACCTTTTTCCCTTTCCGATGATTATTAGAGTAGTTAAGCCTTATGTAACTCATTCTGCATGTCGAAATACTGCATATTTGTGCACTAGAACTAATTCTTGATGTTCAGTGTGTGACTAAAAATATGGAACGTGTAATGAAGTCCTTATTAAAACACCGTCTCATTTGCATTCCAATGTGTTTTTGAAGGCTTACATTTCATAAACACCATGCTCTCATTAACTGCGAGGGCAAACTTTCTAATCTTACCCAAAGTTTACTTTTAATTAAGATTTCTCAATTGCTTTGGCTCTCTGAGAGTCTTTGCTCCAGAAATCCATCTGTGTTCATGTGTTTATTTTTGATCAAAATTTGCACCTGCCCATTTTGGATTTGTGTGTCTCATACTGTGTATTTATGTATCCCGTGTTGTACCATTTTTTTTTTTTAAAGTCTGTTTTCACATGTGCTGGTTTCTTCAGTTGTTACCAAGGCACTAGTGTGTGTTTGTTCCGCTTGTGACAACATAAGAAACACCACCTGGTGGATCATTTAAGAATCCTTTACCATTCAGATGACTTTAAAATTTTGTTTAGCAATGTCTTTCGAAATGTGTAAAACAGTGCTGAGATTTATCTGCCTGTTAAGTGCAACCTAAGGATAAGCTGAAGATGAATATGTGTAAGTTTGTTTACACATGCCTGATGTACATGGGTTATAAATGTATGCTTTCTGTTTTTCACATTAGTCTGACTGCACTTAAGTTCATACATGTCTTAAAGTACTCTAAACTACTTTTTTGCATTTTTTTTCCCCCTTGGAAGCTGTCTTGAACGACCTCCACTAGTGAATCATCTTCATCATGGTTGAATGAAGGACTCCAAATGACTCAGAAATGGTCTTTTAACCCTTCCCAAACTGATGTGCCACAAGAATTAGTTCCTTAAGATCAATGCTGATGTCTTCTCCTGCTTAACTGATGTGTTTCCTCCTTGTTAACACATCTTTTCCTCCTTGTTAACACACAACAGAATGTTTCCAAACACTACAACATCAAAATCCCTGCTTTCACAGATGTGCTCTCACCTGCTAATTATCAGCTAATCAAATGCATTTAATTAATACTACCTGGCTGCTGCTTACTCTCTCAGAGTGCTGTCACACCTATGGGCTTCAATGCACTTAAAATTAACTCGAATTCACTTTCACTTTGTGTGGTTCATTTTTCAAGTGTGAATACAGTAAACAAACTCGAGTGGATGGACAAATCCTCTGTGATGCCACCTATCGGTTTCTAAATAGCGTTTTTGAAGCTGACACTGACAGTTAATCACTAAATAGGTGGGTGCCTGGCAATCAGTTGGTCATCGTACCTCACTACCAGCCTAATATTTTATCTTAGCTTAGTTCTTGTCTCTAGCTAGATGGCGGAGGCTAACCGTGGTCTAGCAAGGTGGTTCTGATGGAACAGTGGGCAACAACAGATGGTTGGTGGTCTTTGTCCTTGGCAAAGGCTGGCTCAGCCAAAGGCCATGAGCCTTCACTTGTAGATCAAAGTTGGCTCTTGGCAACTGCACTGGCTCTGCTGGCACCAGAATCTGGGTGAGCCACCTTTGCCCCTGCATCCTTCTACGCCAACCCAAAGCCAGTTGCAGAACTCTTAGTGCAATTAACACCACAACAAACCATTTTATCTTGAAAATAAAAGTCATTATGTTCTCATAGCTCTTAATTTACAATTCACATCAATTTGACAGAAAATTTGAAGTACTTAAAGGAGCAATGTGTAAGATCGTAGGTTAAAATATCACCAAAATAATCTAGAAACAGCCAGAGAGTGAGACTAAATATAAACAGTCAGGTCACAAAAGTGATGACTATGTATTTGGCTGATGAGATATCTACCAAGTTAGTGTGCTAAATATATAGATTTGGACTGTCCAGTCTTGTAATACCAGTTTTTGGCATGTGTGGCGCTTGGTGAGTAATCTTAGCACAACATGATGATATGATGTTGCTTTGTGGGCATACTTGAACTTGTCATGTATTGGGGTTGGGTTGTGTGGGGGCGAGGTGGAGTGGGAGTGGTGGATGTCAATGGAGCCTGACTTACTTTGGAGCCAAAAGCCAGAAACTGTGCATACTACTACATCACATAGGTTAGGGTCTTGCGTCTGGACCAAAACAATCCAAGAGAGTCCCTGAAAAAAAAAAAGCTACTGAGCCTAATGATTTGGCAGTTATAAGAATGAGCTCTGTGGGGACCAGCAGGTGATGAAAATGAATTGAATGCTTAGTCTCAGAAGTTATACTGAGTTATAAAGCAACTGATTTTGTATTTATTACATATAAGCATGTGCACAAATGGCCTATATGTATATACATACCCATACATTAAAAGGATGCAAACATGCCATGAAATATAAGCAAGGGTACACTGAAGAGTGGATATGCAAACATGAACCAAAACTGATACAAACATAAGCACATTATGGATACATTCTTACCCGCCTACACAGTGTGGAAGGATGAGATGATTTGTGCATGACAGCTATTCAAATTTCTTACTCATTATGATCCAGGCTAAGCCAAAAACATCATGACAAAGCAGGTTTTAATGCACACAATCACACATAAACCGTGCCAGAAGCCATAACTCAAGACTGTGTTGCTGCAGGATGATAGCTTTTTATTATTAAGCTGTCAGATGGGAGACGACTGAGTCACATAACACACACTCAGATGTACACATACACAACACAATAACAGTCGGTCACAAATGAAGACTAATTCTCTCCATGACCTAAGTAACCATAATCATGAGTATAAGTGCTCTGCTTTTAAGTTGCTAAAATTAAGTTTTGTGGTGATTCGACTGTCCTCCTCTGAATACCCATTTTCAGAAATTTTCCTTTACTGACAATAGCTCTTGACCCCTATTTTCAACTTCAGGGAATTTGGAAATAGATACCAATAAAAAGGCATAATGAGTATGAAAGAGATCCTGAGGCATGGCAGGTGCCATCACTTTTGAGTTTCATTTTAAATTTCAAAACTAGTGGGGAGATATTTGTATGGTTGCTTATTGACTTCAGTCAGAAACTATGTAATGCAACTTTAAATGCTATAGTCAGAATTAAGCATGTCAGAACTTCAAAACATAATTTTCACTTTAAAAGGGAACCTATATATCTGTGCTTGAGAGGATATATTTGGGTGTCTAAAGGGAAAACTCAAACTTAACAAAATGCTGTGGTTTCAAAGGTGTTAAAATATGTAATTCAGTGAGCCGTTTACCATTATGGTGTACCGCGACATCACAGACCCATTTCAGAGTTAACCTGTATATTTTTCCCCTTTTTTCACTGGAAAGAGGGTACTGCAAAACTGAAACACTAACTTCCACAGGAGGACACCCTGGAGAAAAACAGGGTGTAGTTAAGTGGCTTCTTCCAGCATCTTCACACAGGTAGTTATGAACAGAGCTGGGTCAACTAAAGCAAACTGACTTCATACGTTAGCCACTTACATTTGGTTTACAGTAAAAAATGGCTTTGCTTGGCTCGAGCATTTTGTGAAATAAGATATGAGACTTTAATCCCTTTACTGACTATCAAGAAAAGGTTTATCCTTTCAAGTAGGCTCCCATTAAAGAGAATACAGTGAACAATCTACACAACCAGTCCCATTTTGTAATGGTAAGAGGAGGAAATGAAACATAAAACCACATTTTGGGTCATCACTTCCCACTCCATAAATAAATAAGTCAAACTTTAGCATGATAGTACACTTGTTATTAATGTCAATGTACAAGAAAAAAAAAAGGCAATTCACCTCTAGTTTAAGACATTATAGAATTAAATATGTATCAGGACTGAGATAAATTTCACAACATTCATTTGTTCTTTTTCCAAAGGCGACTATTCTGACAGTTAATGACTAGCCATTATTCTAATGAATATTGCAGATTATGAAAGAATTTCTGACTCTCATAGCAGGTGGAGTTCAATGAGATTTTCTGCTGTTGGATTATGGTATATTCTGCAGGGAAAAACCTGCTCCCCATGTGGGAAAACATGGGACCAGACTGATCTGAAGCTGTTTACTAACCAAGTCTAATGACAAAGTAACTTTAGAGATGTGACATATGAGATGTTATGAACATATAAAAAATTCTTTTTCCATTAAAACAAACAACATAGAAAATCTTAAATCTGAATATTTAAGTGAAAACACAAGGTAAATTGAAGGAAAAACTAATGTGTCCATAAGATTAACAACCACTCAAAAATTGCAGTCTTATAAATACAATATTTCTGCCATGAGTTAAGTATACTGCATAGACCCTGTGAGTTATTATTATTATTGGTATGATCTGCATGTGATATTTGGGTGTACATGCATATTTGGAATAAGTTTGTATGAGCATTTTATATTAGTAAGAGGATAACTAAGTCTGTTTAATGCACATGTAGTGGTCTATGTTTGGTATTAAAGATGTATAGGCTGTAAGGAGAAAGATAATGCAAGAATTTAAAACCCCGTGTGAAAGAACCTAATGACAGTTTTACCACAGGTGTTTCCCCTGGTAACTAAACCAGATGAAAAACACAGAAAACAAACAGTTGATTATTATCCCAACCTTGGCATTCTGTGGCTGGAAAATGCAATATCAGCTAGTTGAATATGTCTCCAGCCCTCAAATGCTGCTGAACATATAATCAATGTCAATAAAATCCATAACGCTAGACAGGGTACAGAGCAAACCCGTTCTCTAAACAACCATAAGAATTATTGTGTTTAAACCTACACATTCATTTAAAGTGTGAGATCAAGGTCACTGTGGAAGAGTGGAGCATGACAGTGGTTTCCAGTGAGCAGCTTGCCTCCTGCCACCATGGCCTTTGAGGCCCAGTGATACACCTCCATGCCAGATCAATGTTACAGTGCTTATTTGCAGCGCCTCTCATTTTCTGTGGGGTAAAGCAAAGGCAAAGGAAGGGAATCCAGCAAAGAAAATGAGGTGAGAAAAATACAGACTAGGGCTATGTATTGCAAATAAATTGATGGTGTTATTGAAAGTATCACTGCAAGCAATGCCACCAAAACTTTTGAGACTACCATGGGCTTGGTCTGTGTAAATGTGCTTGGGTATGCCCCTAGGCCCCCCAAAATAAGAAAAAAATAAATAAACGTGCAAACAACTGCAGTGCAACAAATTGTAAGGAAATTCGAATAAGCACCGGTACCCACACGCCAGTTTGAGTTCAATAAAAGTATACACAAATGGGTCTTCGACTGTCGTTGCTTATGCTACCAATTTTTTAAGCTTTGGGAAAAGTGCAAACTATTGCAGAACTTGTTATAAATTCTACTTCAACCAACATGTTTTCTTCTAATTGAAAATGAGAAACAAATCTCAAAAGACGATCATCGCAGCAATCAGAAGGATCTTAGAAATGCTTATGAGTTTTCTTCATGTCTTCTCTGGGATTTTGGATCTGACCGGAATTCATCCAGAATCTAAAGACTGAGACGTAGCAAAGAAGCTTTCCAATCTCAAACACCTGAAAACCGTCACTAAAAACTGGGCTGACCAAAATCCTAGTGGAATGAGGCAAAAAGCTTGTCAGGAATGAGTTTTCTGGGAGTAAGAATAAAAATGGTTTTTATTTTCCCTGGTTACAAAGAAAGGCTTTGACATGAAAAACGAATAAATAAAATATTTTTGCATTTATTTACCAAACAAATCAGACAAAAAACATGTACCGAAAACCAATCGATTTGCATTATTTTGTCTCAAACACTTTGTTTTATCTGCCTTTTAGCTGCTCTTATTCCCTCGGTTTAAGCAGTAATGGGATGCACTTAACTTTGCATATTAAATTAAGGCTGTGATCGAAGCCTGTGGGTAAGTGCATAAGACCTGAAAAAACTTTCGCTTTCAAGGGTTCCACACTTTTCACACCTTCAACCTCCTGAGAAAACTGAACATTTTTATGTGCATATATTATCAGGGATAATCAGGATCTCTCTGAGACAAACTAAACTCAGACTTTGTGTGAAACATTTTGAGATCTGAATATTGAGATTCCAAATATACTTTATGCCTTTTCCATATTCTAAATCTAATTAATAAATCTGTACAACTGAATTTTATATGGGTGGAAAAAGCACATTAAACTGAAAAACCTCAGGAAACCTTCCACAGATGGTTCCAAGTATTTTACACAAGCAAGGAACAGGTGAAGTGTCTGACATTTAGAATGAGGGCAATTTTAACAAATGCAAAAGAAAAAAAAAAGAGAGCTCTGGTGATAATGTGCAAAACTGCAGTAGGAGCAGATCAAAAGAGCTAATGAGTGAAGACATAAGAATGCACAAGAACACAGCATCTAAATTTGTATAAGTGTCTAATAATGAAATAAAAGAACTGAAAGGTAGTCAGAGAGGAAGAGGTAGAAGACATCCTAATAAGAGGAAAGAGCACCCCAGGTCTCAACCTCCAGTTTTTCTTATTAGATAAGCCATGGAGAGAGCTCCAAACCATGGAAGACGGGGCAAAGCCAGAAACAGAATCACGGAAGCGTGTCCAGGCAGATGTCACAGGCCATGGGAAAACTGCCGCGGTAAATGAAACCAGGGCAGGAGGGGCAGCACTGAAAAGAAGCCATCCTTGACCTCAAGTAATCGTCTCATTTGTCTCGTTGGAAAGAGGATGCCAGTTCAGGGACTCACTAAACATTAAAGCGTTCTCTCTCATTTGCAAGATTTTCAACCTTTTCTTGGTAATTGTAAAAGATTTACATTAGCTGTAAAACTTTCTCAAGAAATTTAATGCGGAGGCTGATGCAGCACAAAAACTATTTTGGGTGTCAAGGAGATTGCAGAACTCCAAATTATGCTGTAAACCTTCAAATATTTACTTTTGGACATACCCAGAAAATACAATTATGCACAGAGAACAGTTAAAAATTCAAAATGGATAGCATATGGCACATAAACACATAAGATATAAGCATAAACTGCAGAAGGAAAAGCAGATATTCAGATATTAAAGAAGGGCACAGCTGTGCAAATCCATTCAACCACTAGAAACACACTGCCTGCGGTATGCTCTCTCATCTAAAATCAAATATTTGGAACAAAAAAAAAAAAAGAAGTTGTGAGCACAGTGGAGGGAGATTTGTTTTAGGGATTGTTTGGGGGGAAGACATTAAGTGCATCTGTGCAATAAAAAACAGCAGAGATTACTTTTTTCAAATTGACTTCATTAGAGCTGAAACACAATGCATCTGTGTATTTGTAGGCGTGCACCCATGTGATCAAGTGCAAACTTCAGTTAAGAACTCCAGCACACTTCCCAACTGTTTCCACAGACTATCATCTCTTGCTGTGTTAGAATCCAGAAACATCAAATGAAGGAAATGCCCGACAGATCTCATTCTCTACTTCCCATCACCGCCTCTTTTTCCTCATCTTGCTCTGACTTCTTTGCCCAAATCCTTTTTCTTTTATCTCCTCGCATTTCTTCTGACTCAGCTGCTCCTCTGCTGTCACCTCTCCTTTTGTCTCATTTCTTGCCACATCCTTTTTACATTTCACCTCAGAGTGCTTTGTGTTCTGCATTTTTATGAATGAAAATAGGCCGTGAACCATCTTTGCTGAGGTAGCGATACTGGATTATCAGACAACGTACACCGTATCACTTTTACAGGTTTGGGCAGGTGTCAACTTCAGTTGCTTCATCTGCACCATGTACATATTTATAAGGTGAAACACATTTATCAAGATCAATTTCACTGAACAAATTGAATATTACTGAACCTCAAAGACAAATGTATAACAGTGGAGAAGTACATTAAATGGAATATTCTCAATCAAAATTACAATAAATAAAACAACATTCTTTTCAGTAACTATTGTGAGTCTTCCACCCTAAATGTATTCACAATCAACTTTTGCTGAGGCAGCAACCACAGTCTCGCAAATGCCATTTAAAAAGGTATATTATACTCCTCCTCTATATATCTCACATTTCAGGACTCAAGTTCTCAATGGAATCTAAATCGGGTGAAGAGTCGGACCGGGTCATTACTTGGTCATCTTTATGGCCTCTGTTGGCAAGTTAAGCAGTGGAGTACCTCGAAGGCATGTGCTGACGCAAGGAGCATAAAGATCATAACCTTATTGAATCCTGTGGATTTTCACTGTCCTTCCAAAAGTTGGCACTCGTTCTGAGTTGATTTTCAGTCCATCTTTAACCAGAAAAGCTCCAAGAGATTATTCTTAAAGGGGCAGAGTGTAGATATAGTGGGATAGAGTGCCATACATTTTCAGATTGCGATCATATGAATAACCCCCATCTAACTTTACTCTTCCAAGCATTAAGGAAAAGTTATAGTAAAAAACAAAAACAAAACAAAAAAACAATACCTGCATCTAGTGGCTCGGAGGGAAATCCTCCAACTTTGGATGTAGACGACTTCTCATAATAGTATGGTCTGGAGACCATGCTGGGGTCTATCCATGGGCCGAGTATTTACTGGTCTGATTTTGACGTTTTTCAGGTGTCCCAACTTTGACCATTTCTCTGAGTGTTCAACAACTTTGTGCTAATCACAGATACTTCGTGCAGATTTAAGTATTGGGATATGGTAGCAGCAGGAGAGGTTTTTTACCCCTTCTGTGATAAATTTTCACCTTTACTTCTTAATGTGCTTCTTGTCAATTTTCAGCAAAATGTGTTGCTATCTAAAGGTTAAATTTAGCCATTTAAAATGTTTCCTATGCCTAAAAAAGAAATCAGTTATTTTTGAATTTTTCAGTGTAATATGTGATTCTTGATAGCAAACTCACCATCATCAGAGCTCAATTATCATATTAGCCAAAGCATGTTCAACATTTGTAAAAATACATGACACAAAGAAAGAAGCTGCATTGTTTCATGTACTTTGTTCTATACTTTGATTTTAAACACTGAAACAAGGAATATTACATATACACCCCTGCCTGCTTAGAACTTAAGACAGTGAGCCAAATAAATTCATCTGCTTAGATAATGTATGATGACATTTTTAAAAAAGCCCACTAGAATTGATACTATTAGGGAACATTGCCTTGAGCAAGCAAATAAAGCCCTCAACCCACGTCAGCAGATGCAAAAATTAAAACTTAGAACCAGACATCAACACAGCATCTTGTGCACACACAAACACACGCTTAGTGACAGTGTTTAATGACAGTTTCCTTAGGGGAGTTTAGTATTTATAACTGAAAATAATGTAGCATACAGAAGGTAATGAGTGGCTCAGCTGTCACAGTATCTCCTAATGAGAAGGAAGTGATCGCAGGAGTGTGAGAGGAGAGAAAGACGAGAGAATGAGCGTAAACTGAGTGGCAGAGAAAAAGGGAAATAACAGTAGAGGCTGTTTTAATTTGAACAGAATGTGAGTGATAACAATGTTGACACACAAAATTCGGGCCAACTAAGCTGCATCTGTTTTCCCAGCCACTGTGCACAACATGCACTAATTACTGTAGTTACAAAATCACAAAATAGTTTCTTTTACTACACACAGGAGTCACATGATTATTTTTAGCATACATCTCTTCCTGCTGCACCCCCGTTGTCCTGTCTTCTTCACTGAACAGGAGGTTTATGACATGGAAGTTTCTATATAAAACCTTGGAATTTTTTTTGGTGATGGGACTAAAAAAAGTTTGAGACTGAGTCAGTCCATCTCATCCAATTCACTAAATATCTCCTCATAATCGCTGAACAGTTCTGTGCATCTGCTGCAAGAGGAAAAAAAAGCAAACTAACAAAACAAACAAACAAAAAAACCCCGACAACAAATGAGTGTTAGTATATTGTTCTGGATTCATAAAAGTTGCTAAGAAGAATGAAAATACAAGGCGCAAAGAGGCAGGGTCTCCACAGACTAAACGCAGATTTGTAGGGAGGCCTTTCCTAATTTTATCTAGAGAACAATTTTGTTTCTGATAGTCACTGAACAAAGTAGAACTGGGCTGGGAAAAAAAAAACATATTTTGTTTGACTGTCCCCATTTCTATGATTATTTAGTAAAACATGCCATGTCTCTTTTTCTGTGCTTGATGCTGAAGTATAAAGCATAGGTGGCTCTGTGGTCAAACAAAAACTAATTAATATATGCGTATATTTTCAAAAGTTGTTCTGTTGCAGCATTTGATAAAGCAGACCACTCAGTCCTTTTAGACATACTTTACAGTCTGTTCTGCTTCTCTGGTAATGTTTACAAATGGCCTGAATCTAATCTTTCTGACAGAGAATTCCTTGTCAGCAAGCAGCAATATACATCTAAAAAGCCTAAAATGAAGTGTGGTGTTCCTCAAGGTTCAGTTCTAGATCCAACATGTTTTTAAATTTTCATGCTTCCACTTGGAGATGTCATCAGGAGGAACACATCAGTTTCCATAGTGATGTCGATGACACACAGCTTTATATTGCCGTGTCTCCAATCAAAAGCTTTTTTGACTGACAAATAAAACTTTGGATATTTTCTAAAGCTCAATCAGGACAAATCTTGAAATCTTGATAAGTTCTGAAGACCAAAGAAAGAGAAAGCCAAAGAGAATCTGCAAGTTAAAAAACAAACAAACAAACAAACAAAAACAATTAGTCATCCTCCACTCATCAGCATTTTATTTCCTCAAAACCCTTCCGGAGTAAGACCATTTCTCTTCCAAGCCAATACAGAGATACTAGTCAATGTTTTTACTACATTCAGACTGGATTATTGCAATGCTTTTCTATCAGGTGTTCCTACCTTACCTTTAAAACTTACCTCCACATATTACACCAATTTTTACCCACTGGCTACTTGTTTTCTTCTGGATTGATTTTAAGATCCTTTTATTACTTTAAAAAACTAAATTCTTTCTGTTGTTCTTATTTATCAAAGTTGTTTTCATTTCATGAACCTCCCTGGACCCTAAGGCATTGTGGTGGCAGATTCTTGATTATTCCCAGAGTGAGAACAAAAGTGAAGCCTCCTTTTACTACCTCGGCACACGTGTGTAGAATGATCTACCAAGAAGACCTGAGGACAGCCTAGTTTATTTGTTTATGTACACCCCACTCTCAGCATGTGCCTGTTCCCTTAATACCTTACTCTTTGTGTGTTTTATACATTTTAACTGGCAACTTTTATTGTTTTCTCATAAAGTTTCCTTCATTTCTTCTCCACTCTTATTTAGGCTTTAACACTGGTAAAGGTGCCTGTTGGTGTGTATTTGTAAACGTGTATTTCTGTGAGTGATCATGATTATTTGGGTGATCTTTGGTAGCTGTTTTTAGATTTTCAATTTTTAACCCTTTACAGGGCAAGTGGCCATATTTGGTAACTTCAATAGAACTACATTCTATGGTTATTACAAAAAGTTAAAAAGTTAATAGAGATCCTTGAGTATTCATCAGTAACTCCCTAGAGTTGAAATTTTGACATTTCAAGTATTTTATTGACTGCCCTATAAAGGGTTAAACCCTATTTATGATCCTATTTTTGTCTTTGTGCTTTTATTTAATTCCTGTAAAGCACTTTGCATTGCAGGTGCTTTCAAATAAAGTTTGCATTTCAAGTTTGAATGGTAAAATAAAACTGAATGCAATGATTTTCTAGTCTAATAAATTCATTTTACTTCCAATAGAACATCTAAAACAGATCAAATACTGAAAATGTTTTTAAATTTGATGGCAGCAACATGTCTCAAAAAAGTTGAGATATGAGCAACAAAAGGCCTGCAAAATAAGCTGTTCTAAATGAAATACCTGGAGGAACACCTGCCAACTAACTATACATCATCTACACAGTACTGTACATGATCTCAAAGGACTAAGAATCTAAAGAAATTTTGGTGCATATGGAGCACAAGATAAAGAAAAAAAAAATCAGCATTGGATGTGATATTTAGACCTCCTGGAGTTACTGCATTACAAACAGACATGATTCTGAAATGAAAATCACTGCACCAGGAGCTCTTACGCAAATCACTCTCTAAAAGTTCTTTGTGTCATCCACAAATGCAAGTTAAAGATTCATTATCCAAAAAAGAAGCCACATGAGAACAACAACCACTGCCATCATCTCTGGGGCAAGGCCTAAGTCATTTAAATGAGCAAAAGTAAAAAAACTGATAAATCAAAATGACGAAATCAAACCGAAATTGAACATTTTTTTTTAACTTTCTGGAATGCCTTCAGTTCAAAATAATAAATCTCTCATTAAATTCCAAAAGCATGAAATTGATGGAGTATGCACAAGTTTGGGTACTGATCTGGCCCACTTGCAGCCCAGACCTTTCACCAACTGAAACATGTGGTGCAGCAAAAAGAAAAAAAAAATACAACAAAGAAGTTGAATTGTTATTGAGAAACAAACAGTTCAAATCTTGTCTCAAATAAGAAAAGAAATAATATTCCTCTCCTTAAACGCAATTGTAACTGGAAGGGAAGGTGGTTCATGCTTTGGATCCATCTGAACTATGAGAAGACAACTGTGTGATGGAAAATTTTCAGTCACTCAGTGAGTTTATTATGAGTACACCCAGTTCAGACTGGTATTGTTTCTGTGCCATTTGGGTTTAGTTGTCTTAGACAGCTGCAAAGATGTTTATTTTGTCTAAAGAGCTCCCAGCTCTGTTCTGTAAAACTGTTGTGCTGTCAACTCTCTGGGTCACCTCTGCACTGAAACTTGAGATGTACTTTTTGACCCTTTTGCAAGCAAAAGATAATTAAATAATTCACTAAGACCAGCAATATTGCCAAGTCTTTATTTTAAAGTGCTATTATATTATTTCACTCAGGTATTGCAGTCACCTAACAATTAAAATGTGTTTATTCAGTGGTATTAAGATACTTTTTCCACAAAAAACTGCATATTTTGTCAGAAAGAATTTTGCATATTTTATATAAATACATCCTCTTCCTCTTTTCTTGTGCGCCAGATGGATTCATTCAACGAATTTGCGTTCTCTAGTTTTACAGTATAGATGCTATATTTCCTTGAATGTTGTAGAACAGATTGCATTTTATACTATGATTAAAGCTGGTAAGCAAATAAAGCCTTATAGGCAATTTGGATATAGTATATGAAGGGTATGCATGCATAATGGCAGAGCAGGTGCAGCAGAGAGAAACTAGGTTGCAACTCAGAGAGGAATGCTGGCAGCAAGAATGAGATTACTTATAATCACCAATTTAGTGTGTAGAAAAGCAAATGTTTAGTGTCTCTGGTGTATCAGAATAGGTCAATTTGATGCAAAGTTGCAGAGTATAGTTGCCAAAGATTACAATACTTAACATGATTAAGTGGGACACTACCATTAATTTGATGAAGGTTGTTGCAATGTTTTTTTTTTTTTTTTTTTTAACCAATTAGCCCTGAACAGAATCTTTTGCAAATTAATAAGAATCACACTTGGATTTGTCCTTGGCTTACATATGGTATGGCAGAATGGAGGAACCCTGGTGAGAGCTAATGTCACTGATTTAAAGAGCACAGCCAGATCCCCCCGTTTCTGGTGCTTGTTGAACAGCTGTGGGCGTGGTTGCATTGTCACTTCAATCTGTGAATCAGCAATCTAATCATACTCTCTATTGTTTTTTGTTTTTTTTTTGTTTGGTCTTATACAAATTTTAATAACATCAAAGAACTACTGAATTAACACATTATTATAGCATTAGTTTTGACACTCTAAATATAATGTTTATCTTGCTTCAAAGACAAAGAGACACCCCTTTCAAGTATGAATAATTTTGTTTTTCAGTCAGATGGCTTGGATGTGGGTATAATTCACATTTCATTTCCATTAATTGGATTTTATAAGTGTTGACTTCACAAATAGGTACATCTACATTTTTAACACAGCTACAGTACAAATTAAGAATTACATAGTGAGCTTAAAAAAAAAAACCTTCTTAGATTTTATCTCATTAAAGTCCTGGCATGTCTTGCGTAATTGCTTTTACACAAGAGAGGACATAAAGTGTCACGTTAAGGATGGTCAGAGTGTTGGAATTGTAATTAGGTATGCTTTATTGGTAGAGCGCACTAGGAGAAATCAACACGAGCAAAATGAGGTTACTTAACTCCTCTGGCGTTGGGTTCTCCACTGCTGACAATTAACTTGTCCTCAAGCTCGTCATTATCAACTACCCACAATTTCTGGTGTAACATACTTTCTTTTGAAATAGTCTATTGCCATGTACAGTATGTTACACATCTTTTTCATGGTGAGCTCTGTTTAAATGAGTTGACCCTTTCCTGAAGTTATAATGAAATGCTTGTAACATGCTTTGATCAAAATGTTCTTCAAAATTTGCTTATAGCACCTGTTTTTTTTCATGAGGATGTAATGAGCGAAAAATTGTACAGCTTTACACTTCAACGGAAAATTGGATTTTGGGAACAAACAGTACTTACTCTGAGAAGTCCCACTAATGCTAGCTGAAACGGCCAATGTTGTTAAAACACTGTACTGGACACTGAAGTACACTGAAGTAATACAACAGCCAGGTAGTGGGTAAAAGACTGCTGCAATCCCTCTCTCACATACACTACAGTTACACTATGTAAGTCCATTCATCTGTTTTTTGTTACAGGTCTTAGAGGCTAGCATATTTTTTATGGGGAAACCTTTAACAATTTTTACTACTTTGATTTTATAATTACATGATCTGCAGTTTCTCAATAACAATTCAATAAAAAAAATTAAATTTAAAGATTTAGCCAATACAAGATTTGATTTTCTTGTTGGAATTTAAAACATCAGACAATTGGTAGACAATTTTTTATTCAGTACTTCCATATATTAAGCAAACTATACAACTGTCAATAACTTTCTATAAGTAGCAAAACAAAAAAGTTAAGATTAAGAGTTTTAGTGGGACATGATTTTTAGTTGAACTCTAGTGGAGATCAGAGGTGGATACAAATGATGGGCTGGCTGGATAATTCTACTTAGAATGAAAACAACCAGTATTTTTTCATTACCCCTAGATTTGCACAATACCCAAATATCAAAAAAGAAACATGCAATGGAAACTGCTCTAAAATAAAAAAAAAAAAACAACTCCCAAATATTGCAAAAACATCTTTATGCTTTCACGAGGTGGTTTTTAGGCAATTTGACAATCCACTTCATCGCAAAAGGGTAACGAAAACGCTTTTTTTGTGTTTCCACATCTCTGGCAGTGCTGGATGTGACAAAGTCGGTCAATCTAAAGTCATCAAAACTAGTTTCCAGCTGTTTTTGGCCTCATTAATACGATGTAGTTGTGATATAATACAACTTAATTATTACATTAGGGCTTCGGCTCTCAATAATCATTTGAATGATCATCGGCTGCCTTCATCTTCTGACTATTTTTGAGACAGCAGTAGTGGCAACCAAAATAATTTGTCAAAGACTAAAGATGTTGTCCATCTTCTTGAGTGTTGAGATTTTCTTTTTTGTTTTCAAGAGAAGTCTCACAGGACGAGATAGGGAAATTATGCTTAGTTCAAAAACACTGTTCAATGGAAACAATCACAAATTCAGTTTAGACTTTCTTTTGCAAAAAATTGTAATGGCAATGTGACTTGTGATTGTGTTGTGATTTACCAACCCCTGCAAAGCTAAACAGAATAGAGATTTCCAAACCACTCCCCCAGTTAGTCCTCAAACATAGTTGGGCTTTGGTTCTCTGAATCTTCATGTGTATAGTATTTCATCTGACATTACAACATTGTATATTACTAACAAAAATGATACATTAACATAACATTTATTTATGCCAAGTTTATTTCAGCTCATCCAGTAAACCCCTTCAGAATACTACAAGAAGATATGTTCATTCAAAAACTGACTACTCATTTCAAACCTACACTCTGGATCAAAACAACTTCAATCACAGCAGAATTTTATTCTTGAACCCACAAGCAAAAACAACCTCTAGATGAAGCAAAGAAGAAGTCTCTTTTGGGCCAGCAAGGCTGTAAAGGCTGTCAGCCTAAAACTCATTTTTTTTATAGGAATTTCATACATTTTTCATCATAGAAAAGCTTTGAACACAAGTGTGGGGCATCATTTCAATGAACTTCTAAAGAACCTTACAGTCACTTGAGAATGGCACTTTTCTGACATGGGCTTCCCCAAGCAAGCTGCATTTAGATTTCTGTACAGACACAAATTTATACAGTCAAAACAACACACATCAGAGGAAGAAGGTATTGCGAGGTACGGCATTCCTGTATCTCTACATATACTA
The DNA here is from genome assembly GCA_028564865.1 of Zenarchopterus dispar. Taxonomy (NCBI): domain Eukaryota; kingdom Metazoa; phylum Chordata; class Actinopteri; order Beloniformes; family Zenarchopteridae; genus Zenarchopterus; species Zenarchopterus dispar. The sequence goes on from JAOWBL010000013.1 coordinate 5,436,589, forward strand.
CAGATGCAGCAAACATGAAGAGTAAAAAATGGTATTCTTAATTATTTGTTTGATATTCTGCTTCTTTCTTCCAACCCCAGAGAGAAACCATTACTTTTGGCCTACTAAATATGCATGCAGTTTATTATGCATCTTGTTATCGCAGGCTAATCTGCATAGGACTCTCTCATTACTATTCAGAAGGCCATCTCACAGGTGGGCAGAGTAAATATACTGTACAGCACTATGTAGCTGAACAGAAACACACTCACAACAAGTTGATAAACAGGGCTCGGAGATCTGTTATACACATGCATATTCAAACACGCATAGCGACATGTTCAAAGACGCGGACGTGCTCGCTCAAGCGTATGTGCGTATGGACATACGGAAGCTGAAAGATGACACAGACAAGAAGAAGACACAGATGATGCAACCCCACTGACAGAAGGTCCAGGTTTCCCTCATATGGGTGGCAGTTTGGTCTGTGCCAACTCATTAAGAGCGCAGCTGGCCATATGGGTTGGAGTAGGGAGAAACCAGAGGGGCCCTCAGATTAGTGTCTGACTGGGTTTTCACATAATGGTCAAGGATACATAAATCACTTAAGGGCATGTTTTATATCTTCAACAGATGAAACTTGCTCAAACTGAAGACTCAAGAAAACTAACAATCTCTGTATCTCATTATGTTGTATGTGTATGTATATATATATTTACACTAAGCGGAAAATTCTGCATGAGATCTTTCATTTCCTCAACAATATTTGGGTTTTCCTATTAGTGAAAGGATGCCAAAATCACTTTTTCACTCAGTAGACTTCAAATATTACGTTGTATCTGTGGTTACTGCAATAACAAGTCACACATAATCTGTCAGCTCACTGTTAGCTTTGATTATGGCACAAATTCAAGGTGGCAATGTTTTTAAATTCTTACATAATGTCACAATATTTTTTTCTAAGCAGAGCTGTAATATTTCCCACCAAGATCTTGAAGTACTGGGAAAATCAGATCGCTGCTAAAAGTTTTCCAAAACACATCACAAACATGCTCAACAGGGTTAAAGTCTGGACTCTTTGGTCTTCAATCTGTGTGTGAAAATTCTACATGACACTCCCTGAATCATTCCATGAGACCAGTAAATCCTCACATTAATATGCCACCACTGAAGAAACATGACTATTTATGGATAAACCTGGTCATTTAGGATAGCCAGCTAGTCAGTTGACCTCTTTTTATTTGGCACACAATGCTGGTAAACCAAGATAAGACCAGTTGAAGGAAATCCCGATCATAATACTGCCTCTACAGGTGTGTACAGTTGGCATGAGGAATCACTTCACGTGACACTCCACCTTATCCTGGAGCGTGGTAAATCTGGACTCATCTGACCACATAGCCTTTCTCTATTGCTCTAGAGTCCAATCTTTGTGCTTCCAAGCAAACTGAAGCCTTTTTTCTTTTCTTTCAACCACCCTCCCTTTTGGTTTTGTAGTTTTCTAAAGGCTACACAGCTGAGTACTCCCAATATCTTGAATTTTCTTCACTCTGAAATGCAGTCAGAGTAAAATGGCTTGATTGTGGTGTTTGATCAATATGAATAAGCATCAGATTTGCATAATCTGGGACCTTCAAAATGATCTCTAATCACAGTCATTCAAGATTTCTTTCTGACCACATCTTTCTTAAACATGAAGATTGATGGTAACATCTTTTCCACAGGATGCAGCTTCCCATATGTTTTTATTTAGGAAATAAGAAGCTACTTACAGCATCAGTTGGGGCTAAGTAACATGTTGCCAAGTGCCCCTTTTCTGGTTGGGCAGCATATATGGAGTATGTAAAGAAATGTAGTTAAAAAAAAAAAAAAAGTGATGGAGACTAATAACTGCATGTGAACAAGACTTACCCAGGTTCCATTTGAGCCCCGTGGTGATGGTTTGGCAGGGTCCACCTACAGGAACAAGGCTGCACCATTCGCCCTCAAGACCTGTGTTCACCCCCAGTCTATGGTTGCCCTGGTGGTACAAAGCACGGAAATAGATTAATATGGATGAATGCATAAGAAAGCAATGTGATAAATGAAAAGAAAAAAAAAAGAGGAAACAAAATGTGGGGCAAGACTTCTTAAACTTTTTCAGGCCTGAGAAACTCGGCTTGCACACCCAGGGTCCAAAGCTCATTAAAATAAATTATTACACTTGTCAAAACTCTAGCCCATTTTCAGTTCCCTAAAATAAGCTTTGCCATTTTGAATTACAGTCTGTTGTAGAATGTGTCACAGGGATTCGAAAGAATTTACTGACACCTATATCTACACAAGCAACCAGCTTTAAACTTGAAGAGCACTGTAATAAATATTTCACTTTAACCCAATAGGTAGTGCATACTGTAATATATTTCAGTATATTACAAAGAATGATATCTACTAAAGGTGGAGAGGCTAGTTGGCAGTGTCAATAAGTAATTCTTGATGGTGTCTGAAAGATAGACAATGAAATCTTCTTGAGGGACAGAGACATATTTCATGACATGCCCTACTTAGAAAACAATGACAACATTTTGAAATGCCACTCTAATCCTCTGAGAAACTAGGACTGGGAGACAAAAAGCGAAAGGACCACACAAAGTAGGTTCAAGGTAGTGTCCCACTCTTCAGGCTGAGAAATGACTTTACTCTGAAAGCACAGGTTAGTATAAAGCCTGTTGCTGAAACATAAAAAGGTCAAAGCAAAGCTGCTTTGGCTTACACAGAAGGAAAATATAAATAGAAAAGAAAAGACGCAATCCAATCTCATTACAGCACATATATTTGGTAAGGGAAACCTGTGGCTGCTGCAGGAAACAAAAATGAAAAAAAAAGAAGCTTGAAATGTAATAATGTTACATCTATTCTTAAGTCACAAAAAAAAGGGTTTCCAGCTACATCTCACTCTGTCATCTGAAAGAATTGCACTGACACAGATAAATACTGCAAGGACAGGAACAGCCAATTAAGAGTTTGAAAACTTTAAAGTGTGACATGTTTCAAGTAGAGTTTTCTTTGATGGGCTTCCTGGAGTTGCAGAGTCACAAAGAAGGAATAATAGGCAACAGCTAAGCTTCGGAGCTGTTGGTGTTCAGGAAACAATCCTGAGGTTGTTTTCTAAACATAACTTCAGTATCTATGTGGTGTCAGAATAAGAGAGTGTCAGAATTAAAAAAAAAAAATATATATATATATATATATAAATATATATATATTTACACACACACACACACACACATATATATGTATATATATATATATATATTTACACACACACACACACATATATATATATATATATATATATATATATATAAACGTATATGTGAATCCCATCTTTATATAGGGTAATAAAAAAAAAATACAATACTGAATAGTGGAATAAAACTGTGAAAGTGCAATAATTAGGTCATTTTAAAGTCTCTAATAAATTGTTGCTGTATATTTACAAAAGTTAAAACAAAGAAATGTGAAAATATATCACTTTTGCACCAAATTTCTTCAATTCCCCACAGATACGAAGAACAATTATTAAAAAGACCAAAAGAAAAAAAAAATTACAAACATCCATAATTTAAGAACAGATCACCATAAAGAGTAAACAGCATTTTGAAATTCAACAATGGAATTTATACAACTAAAATTTATACAGCAATGTGGGCATGTTTTATGTATCAGGACATTGATTAAAAATAAATCATAATAATATAGTCCTTAAATTAAACAAATACCACCAGTAATTTATTTACAGAACAAAAACCAAGGTAAAGACAATTTAACATTTCATTTTTCTTCCTTAAGTTTTGTTCTTTTTTGTAAACACTTGATTTGTTAAAACAAAGTTGAGAACCTCTCTTTTATTGTCTTGCATATATTACTTCAAAGTATTCATTTTGGTACAGAACACCACCACCCTGGTTGACAACGTTACCTCATTTATATTTTATGTCTAAGTGCTACATCTTTGGTAAGTTGCTCCAGCTCAGAGGTCTGGATGGCTCACCACAACTTGGGTATCTGAATTTATCATTAAAATCAAAGAGTGTGCTGATAAGTTTCATGCCTCAAGTAACACGGTAACAAAGTTTCAGTTCTGAGATAGGGTTTGTGTGCTTGAAAGATTTTATGGTATGTTTTAGGCCGATGCATCCATCCATGTTCTTCTTTTGGTCACTACCCACAGTTCATGACCATAGGCTGACGCAGCTTTGCGTATTATGTGTCTTACAATACAAACAGAAGCTTTTAAACACATCTTTACTTGGCCATCTAAGCATAGCTCAACTGAGTTGACAGCAAGAGGAAAAAAATAAATAAAGCAGATGAACTCTACATTCCTTCTTTCTTGCATTTTTTGTGATCCAAATTAAGTAAATGTAGCACAACCTTGGGACTGAGATTGATTAAAACATACTGTTGTTGTGCAGGGACTCAAAATAAAAAAAGCTCCCACCCCAAAGTGTCACAACACATAATTTAATAAATAACACGAGAATATGAGAATTATCCCGAGTCCTGTGCCAGCTTCGGAAAACACTTGTCTTCTGTATGTTTCCAAAAAAAATACCTGCACACTTGTACACATTATTTGTGAAAGACAAACAGGAGAAAAAAAAACTTGATTAAATCAGACCATATCTGTGACTCAGGCATGCTCCGATGTAATTAAGACTAAGAAGCACATTGCATCCATTTAATAAAATGAACAGGTTTAAAAGGATATACATCTACAAATGCAAAAAGGTTGAGATGCTTCGTAAAATTTAATTAAAAACAGAATGCAATGATCTGTAATCCTCATAAACTGATATTTTATTCACAACAGATGTTGAAAGGAAACAGCCTTTGTCTTTTGTTACTGCTGAGAGACTGAGCCTCTAAAATGTATTTTACAGTGCAACTGTGAATCGGCGTACTGTTGTCCAACCAGAATTTTGGAGAATCAATCTCGAACCCTGTCCCATGTTCTTGGGAAAGATATTGAACCTAATTGCCTCTCAATAGGCTCATTGGTATATTACAGCAAAGATAAAAGTGTGAATGGGTTCATGAGAAACACAATGTAAAGCGCTTTGCAGAACCTGGATAAGGTTAAAAAGATGCTGTTTAAAAGAGTGCTGAATTGACCAGCACTCTTTTAAATACTCAATCATGTCATGGTCTGTTACCAATTGATATAATTAGAAGATGTTTGTCCAGCTGTTCTCTTTAGGACTACATACTTTTCCAGCTTTTGTTAATTATATTTCACCTTTCTTTGAAACATGCTGCTATCATAAATTTTTTAATGAGCAAATATTTTTCATGAAATAGTAACATGTCTCATTTGTAATGTCTATTGTAAACAAAAATATGTTCTTATGAGATTTGCAAAACACTGAATTTTGGTTTTATTTACATTTTGAACAGCATTCTAGCTTTTCCTAAGTTATTCAGTTAGTATAATGCACAATTATCACATTTCCTAAATATATAAGAATAGTAGTTGCACTTGTCTTAGTTATATGAGTATATTTAGATTCAACACAGAAAATGAAATCCAAGTATATTTATTGTATTACTAAATCCTAATGCCAAATATACAAATGGAATATAGATGGAAAGGAAGCTTGACAAAAATTGTAAACACTTTAATTACAAATGTAACTGGAACAAAGAGAGCTGGGCCTTTCGAAGGTTACACTCACCTTCATGTACAGACGTCTGTGTTCATCAGTCGATGGCGAACTGAAGCTGCGCTGACAAACGAGGCTAATTTACCCTCACTGAAGTAAGATTAATTGGAGGTGTCGAAGTATGAAGCACCAAATGACAACAAGCTTTTGGAATAATGACGAGATGGAGAGAGTGGATGAGGGAGAAGTTTGCTTTCAGTACACTGAGGTGTCACAGCACGAGAAGTTAGTTTTTCATCTAGAAAACCTCGCAAAGAAACAGCATAAGGAATTTTTCAAGTTTGTTCGGTGTATTTTCCAAACGGTAGGTATTCAGTCTACTTGTAAACTCAAGGGATAGCATGAGAGCACACCTGGCTTTTAGGAAAAACAATTTGGTAGCATCTTCAGAGATTCTCCTTCATTCATTCACAACAGCAAATCTGGGACATCATAAGAGCAGAGAAGTGCAAGTATGTTTGTTCTTCATAAAACAAAGTCTTCACCACTGCAATCAAAGTGAAATGAGAAGGGAAAAAAAAAGAATTTAAGTTCCTGCAGTCTTAACCCGCTTTGGAAGATTACTGTCGGCAACAACCCCAAAAGCCAGCGTCTGTGATGGTATGGGGGTTGTGTCACTGACCTCGGCAAAGTTCATTTACTTTTCTGTGACAGCAACATTAAAGGTAAGGTAATGTTAACATAAAATTCTTTGGTTTTTATTGTTTTTTTGCTTTCCTTTAATGATGCTTTTTACTTGGCATTTTCCATGATTCTTCTGATTTGTACTTGTAGGGCTATATAAAAAAAAGAATCACGATGGAAAATTTAGTGAAAGAGTAGTTATCTAGCAAGACAGGTAGATATGTAAACAACTTTTTCAAATGAAAAGGGAAACTTGTTGGTTTTGTGCATTTTTAGTAACTTACAGGTCTGAGTAGATATGCCAAACTTGTTTCCTGTATGATCAGAATTGGAAGTTCAGTCATGGACATAGCATGGTAAAGAGTCTCAAACGATGCCATGGTCTGGTCGATTCTGCCTGCCATGCCGCCCAGCGTCACTATGGTGTCCACCTGGAAACATAAACAGAGTTCAGTGAGACAAAGACAAATTTCGTGTTCTTGTCCTCTGACAGGAGGCTGCTGTTTTCTTTGCCTAAATGACATGTTATAAATCCATGACGCGGCAGAGGTGGCTGTTGAAAAAAATGTAAATGAAAATAAGAAAAAAAATCAGTAAAAATAGTTGTGCTGTATTTGGATGACAGCAAAATAGATTGTGACTGAAAATTATACAGTCACTTGCTAAATTAAGAGGAGAAAACATAAAATGCAATCCAAGTGAGCTAAGTGGAAAACTTAAAACAAAATTACAGTATTTTCTGCAACCTCAGAGATGAAATAAAGTTCATCTAAACATTATCCGCTACAATATTTACAGCTCTCAGCAGTTACATTCTTAGACTAAGTCCCCAAGCAGAGAAGCACCAGTGCTGACAGCCTTAAAACCCAACAGAGTCTGGAAAGCAAAAGTGCTGTCACAAGCTGACGTCCAGAAGTCACAGCAACACAAAGAATGAACAAAATTTCATCAGTTGCACACACTTCAATGTTGCCACCTCAACCCTTTTACAAATAAATAGAAAAATAAAGAACTAAAGAGAAAATATGTTTTTTCACCTCCATTTTTCTGAGCAGCATCCAAGGCTTTCCCTTAATACCTTCAAATCCCATGAAAAAACCAAAACAATATCAACAATGTCAGACTTAAGTCTGAAAGAATGAGCATATCCTATAGAAATGTGAACACTTTTTCAGAGTGTTTTACCAAACAAGCTTTTGATCCTCTTTATAAATGTGCCAAAAGATAAAGCTGGCACACACGATTTAATTACTTATTCAGCAAAGACATCCAAAGATAGAAAAAAAAAATCCTTTCACTGCCTAAAAGTTAAGTGTTTTCCCTCATATATATATACTGCTTCAAGTCGGTCCACAACTTTTCCGTGGGATTCAGAAAACTGAGATTGTCTTGCTCATTTCCAAGCCCCCTAATGACTCCATAGTGTCTTTGTCTGTTTACAAAGGAAATGGGCCTTTTATTCTGTTAAAAGGTCAGTTTCCAGCTAAAGTTCAAACAAATACTTCAATATATCTTGAAGAACTCCTTTATCATGATGAAGAATTCATGATTGAATCAACTGAGCTTCCCTGATAAAGCCTGAGGCAACAAAGAAAACGTTATATGACAACGTTTTCACAAGCAAGGTTCACAGAGGATATGAGGATCTTCTCCTGAAAAGCTGTTTGATCACGATCAAACACACATGATTACTGCAGCCAAATAAATCCATCTCTGTTTGTCTCTCCAGAGTATGTTATTCCAGAAAGCCTGGTCTTTGCTTGTTGATTCATGCGGTGGCTGTAGTGTTGCTGTAAAGTTATTCAAAAGCACCCCCCCATATCCAAGTTATGGATCATGTGATCAAGGTTGGTATAATGACATATCAGTAGCAAAAAGCATTTTCTGCTGAAGATGCTAGGAAATTATATAAGATTTTTTTTACTCACAACCACTTAATGTGTTTGTCTTAATTCTCATTTGTAGATTGGAGGGTGTGATAGATGTATGTTATTGTATGTACCACCATCTTTATGAGAAACAGTATTGACTTTTATCTCATTCTGATATCCAAAAAGTAAATAATTCTCCTTCATAAAATTTTCACGAGTGTACAACAGCTATCATAGGAGCTACAGTCATTTGTTATAATGACAGATATGCATTTTTTTCTTGTGAGTATGCATGCATTAACCCATTTTAAATTACTGCACAGTAACCTCCTGAAGTGTCTGCTTGTCATTTTGCCACTCAGAAATTAATTTTAATTTCCCGCTGGCTTGACAGCACTGAGCTATTACTTCAGTGTATTAAATGTCTTTCAGCACATGAAAGAGCTCAGATCAAACTTGTGCTTTAGCTCATAACGGGAAGAAATTTACCACACTAAATGTGTCATAACTAATTTCCTGGCTCAGGAGATGGAGTTAAAGCAAAAGCGGGAGCTGAGACTGAGGTTATTTCAGCATCTGGCTGGTGCGCCTACATGCCGAGACGTTGCCTAAACTGTAAACAACACTTGGTAAACAAACTCGCCTCTGCGAGAGAAAAAGCGATGGAAATAAGAGAGGTTGTTGAGAAGTGAAGATGCAAATCTTGCTGTCAGATACGTCTATGATTTGACAAAAATATAAAAAGTCATCTAAATTTTACCGGATTAATTTCCACAGAATTCTAGTATCCAAGGATAACTGTAAACATTAGAGAATACTATAAAACATTTCTTTTTCCGAGCCTGATCTTAACATGATAAGGCCTATGTTACTTTATATTCTTTACCTTAATGTCTTTATATCCCATGAAAAGACCAATATCAACTTCTCACATGCTACAAGTCTTTGTACATAAAAATTCAAATCATCAATTTCTAGTTAAAAATGTAGTTCTTCTCAAACAGTTTAAAATGGGTGTGACTTTAGAAACAGCTGAGAGCTAAAGCTTTTAGTAAAACATTACACAAACTGTAGTAAATAATGCATTTGTGGTTATTTTGAGCCACGTACTAACGTACAGATAGCATGCTCTTGCAGCACCAGGACTATGTCCTTTAATGGGTCCATCAATGTCTCCTGAGGGACTGAGATGATGATGAGAAAAATCTCAGTTTGTAACATTGCAACATAATGCCTTATTTTGGTAATTAGTAAGCTATTTTCTTCCATTTAAGTGAGATGGACCATTTATCTATTAAACCTCACCTGATACAACAGATGCATTTACAGACCGATGCTTGAAGTCTTTGCTAAAACTGTAAAGAAAATAAATGTTTGTGGAGGAACCAAAATAAACAGTAAGCAGCATCACCAAAATGTGAACTTAAGGTCAAAATGCAAAGCAAGGTGACATAACTCAAGGATACAATTTCTGAAGATAAGTAAAAAAAAAAAAGAAGTAAAAAAACAAAAACAGATGAAGTAGATAAAACAATGAAAATGGAAAAAAGATGAGTATTGTCAGCATTCAATGACACACCAACTTGTTCAATCTTCACTTTCCATCAACACTTCTGTTCTATCTGCTACGCATATCAAACATCACATAACTATATAAGGTTTAACTTGCTCTCATTTCTGGTTTGTTTGTTGACAACGAACCAAAGAGTGGTCCAAGAAGAATCTCATGCCTGAATGAGGAAAATTTAACAAGCTGGGTCTACAGAACCAGCTGTCCTCTCCTGATTGGCTGAGGGAACTGGGCAAGCAGCAATGATTTTGAAAACTGACATCCTTTCACTCAGAATGCCAAAAAGTATAACTAAATATAAACAGAAGAAAAAAAAAACAACAAAAAAACATGGCATTGCTTTCTGTGATGATGAAGCTCAGAGAGATGAGCTAGCTAGATGAACAGAAACAAACACCAGATGTTGGTACTGATGCATACATCACTGCGACAAATGTACAAAACTACGGCGTTTTTTTCCCCTCCCCACAAACACTTGCATAATATACACTGGACAGTACATGCAGCCACACAGACACTCTTAAAAAGCACACAACACTCTCACATCAATCCACCCCACTAAATGCCTGCATCTGCTACATCCACTTCAGGGTTGAGGGAGTGGAGCCTACCTTAGCTAATATGGGGTGAGAGGGCAGGGTACACCCTGGACTGCTAATTAGACTGTCAGAGTGCACACAGAGGCTGGCTGGATGGTTCCTGATGGGCTGGAGAGAGAATCCAGTGCACTGATGGAGGTCTGCTGCATGACACACCAGTACCAACTGTGATTTTAACTATCACACCACACTACACAAATACCAATGCATTATCAATAACACACAAACCTACATCATAATCTTCTGTCTTTGTCTGTCTTCCTGTACTTCACTGTCTGTGATTTTACTCCTCTTTGACAGGATCTGTCTCAGGTCCAATCCTACAATATCATGAGGGCTCGTGTAAGGAACTTTCACTTTCACACTCACATATGCACAAGCAAACACCTGCTACAAGATCAAATTGCATTAAAAAAAAGTTTCTTTTGCCAACTAACTAACCTACTATATATATGTTGACAGTCTTAAAAATAAACAATAAAAAACATACAATTTGAACAGAGAAGCTTCTCAATGTAAGGCAAAAGAGCAAACACCTGTACCACTGTGAATTTGGGGTTTATATACTGAACAGGAGTACAGCACTGATGTTATAGTGATACCAAACAAAAGGAATTACAACAATATTTTAATGTATTAGTTATTTGTAATATTTATATATAATCTAGCCCTATTATAAACACTGAGGGGATCAAAAGTTTGAAAATGAGTAACAGTAGGTAAAGAAGGAAACAAAGGAAAAGTTTTGGCAAAGAAACAAGAGTACTTGTCAGAAACTGCTATAAAAGGTTGAAAACTGATTGACTGTCTGCCTCTGAAAGATAAGAGCCTGACAAACACTCAGCCACAGCACAAAGGCAGATTATTAGCCAAGCCAAGGGGGGAAAAAAATTAACGGATGTGAAGGATAAAGCCTGCCAAATACACAGAGAGAAAATGCACGAGTCGCCAGCATGTGTACATATGACATGAAGTGTGTATTTGCCAGTTTTTTAGTGTGGTGTTGATGGTCTTCATTAACTCGTGCATTTTCTCTGTTTATTTGTCAGGCTTTATCCCTGTGAACTGACTGGAAGACTTGGCAGAGACTGAAGCTGCACTCAGCATGAAGCTTAAAAATTCTAATACAGAAGAAAAAAAAAGATACAGAAACAACATACACAAAAGGAAAATGGAAGACGGAGAAGATGACAGATACATAACACAACATCCCATGACACTAATCACTTCAACAATGTTTTTTTATTCATTGTTTTTTTTTTTTTTTGTGGCCCTCAGGGGACATTGTGTGAATCAGAATATAAACTGATCCGGATCAGATCAGTCTGTTTGTTTGTTCATGCTGGCCATGAAACAAGGCTGCTGGGCTAGTTACTCATTCCAGAGCCTTGGACATTAGAAAAAGTTAAATATTTAATTTTGAAACAGGCAAATCATACTTTGCATTTTGTATGTAGGTGTGAATATGGCTAATGTTATTCCAATGATTTTTTTTCAATATTTATTTCTTCAGGAAACTTTAAGTGAACATGGATGTTTCTTTCCAGTAGAGACCATATTTCATATCCATACACCCACATACGCACACCAGGGAACTGCCAAGAGTAAAACACAGTTGGACTTTACTGACCTCTGAGCTACTCCTTGCAAGTACCTGAGGACTAAATTCTTTACTAAAGGGTACTAAACAATTTGCAGACTGTAGATGAGGATAACTTACCCTGAGCTACATCTCCTGTTAGTTATGCTTATAATAACCTTAACAATGTAGGATATAAAGATTTCTTATAACATTAGTATGCTGATATGAAGCAACTGTATTGAAGAAAGTGGCTCCAAAGCGCAAGTGGGCTTTCGAAATCCCCTGCTCCATGATGGGGGTAAACTTGGAAACCAACTTCATTTAGTTTGTGGGCTAATGGGGGGGAGTTATCAGGAGTGAGCATCCTCATTAGCTAACTTTTGTCAAAGGTTAGAAGAGAGGTGGCTGTTAACGTTGGCTCAGTTGGTTGATCAAAACCAAGTGAGGCAAACTTTGTGTAGAAATGTTCCACCAAACTGAATTAACTAAATGCTTTACTAATCCTCACAGGAAAATGATATTGCTGCTGTGTAAATTAGTTGGGAAAATATGTGAGAAAGTAAAAAACAAAAATTGAAGTAAACATCAGATGAGAAACAGCTGATACGAAGTGTGGCATGGAGAGAGGTATGGTTGAGACCTCCAGAGATCATCATAACTGCACTGGAGTGTTTGTTGCACTGCAACATCTGTGCTCATGATGTCACATGACAGCAGCAAACAGTTTAACATCTGGGATAGGAAAGGTGGTCCTTCACAGTAAATAAATTCAAGATTATACTATTTCTAACATATATGTCAAGCACTCTACCCTCACTTCTGCTGGTCTGACTGAAGTCATTTGTTTTCCCATTTCATTTGTGTGAACAAGTGCTGGAGTCCCAAACATACTCCTGTAGCCACATATCCTAAAATGCAAAACTGCCACCATCTCTTCATCCTCACTTCAAGCTCTTTCCTAGCTTAATATAATGTGTAATTATATTAGAATAAGCTATTTTTCTAAAATGAGATGATGCCGTCTTAAATATCTTTTGGTCAAATGCCAGAAAGTTTTTACATGTCTTCAGATTGGGTCAAGCACAGAAAAAAAAAACTCAAAAAGAAAGCTACAGTAAACAAAATCTGGACCTTACTTGGATTTTAGTTGGCTCTGGAGAATAAAAATCATCAACTGCAGGAGCACACACTGATGTCTCTGTTTCAGATTGGCAAACCAGCTGGAATCTCCCTCAACCAAAGATGACCACGGTGTCCACATATACCTTAGTGCTATACCAGTTATATTTCTGTTTCCCATTGACTGGAGCAGTGATGTTATAACACATAACCAGAAGTTGTCTCTCTCATGAACACACAGAAGCTGACCAATTAAAGCAACCTCCACCTGATGATGTAGTTACTAGAAGTCTCAAAATAAAGTCTTGCACCAAAGTGTTCACAAGACAAGGGTAAATCATATGTTTATTTTGCATTAAAAACAAATTACACTGTACACCTCTTTTTTGAGCTTACAATGATGTCTAAGGTGAGAATTAATTGTTCCAACACTTTAAGTCAGATACAACAAAAACATGCAATTTCCACTTTAAACTAGGTAGCTTAAAACTTCTTACTCACCACAGCTCCTGTAAAGTAAGTACTTCTTACCCTGGTAAGTATTAACTAGTTAACAGGTATCAGGGCTTAAACCAAAGTATGATATTGAAACAAGTGCTATGACAGTGAAAAGATAAAAGTATAAACCTCTCATTCAATGTTTTTTTCTAAAAATGCTGCACTCTTACCTTAGTAATAGTTATTAAATACAAAAGTATACAGTACAAAGTATGTATGAATATGATGTGAGCATCGTTTACCTGTAACTGTCGTTTTTTAATCTCTTCCACCATGATTGCAAGACATTTTGTGAAGTCTGTTAGATCCTGGTCAGCCGTTTCTATCAGCTTGCAACCCTGTACACATGAAGAGAGATTAAAACACATACAAGAGCACCAAAACACAATCCGATATTTGTGCACACCCTAGATAGCAAAGCCAATACCCTGGCACAGATAAGAAGTGTGGGGACAAAAAGAAAACAGGAAGGGATGGAGATATAAAGAGGGGTATGAATCAGTATTTTAGTGCTGTCTGGCTGCCTGCGGGTTGTGTTGTTGAATAATGTAAAGGTTCCAGTGAGTGGCCCTAACCTTACAAAATCTAGGTAAACAACCATGCCCTGGCTTTCTTCCCCTCTATCTCTCTCTTTCAGTGTCACTTTTTTCCTAAAACACTGTGACTTCCCCATATCACTCGCACACACACAGAATTCACACAAAACTTGTTCGCTCTGTTTGATCGCATCATCCTCCCCTCCCTCCCCTCCTCTTCCATCATCTCTCCATCCCTGCCTCTCTTTGTCTTTCTCCCTCCCCTGTGAATGTTTTTCTGTTCTCTCCATTTTCCATTTATGCAGAATTATTCACCATTTGCAGCAAATCTCCGAAGGAACGCATCAAACTTTCCCCATTGTTCCGCTTCAAAGTATTACCATAACAGTGTGTTCTCTCTCAAGGAAAAGAGACATTGGTCTTTTTTCCACACAACCTGTGTGATAATTTGTTAAAAGGGTCTAGTATTTGAGATATCTACAGAGAGGGGAAAATGGAGGACAGAGAAAGAAGAATGACATGTTTATTGCAAGAAAGTCAATATGTTCAAAGGTGGAGTGCATGCTTGATGAAGTTTTGGATTTAGTGACAGTAATATCCAGAGTAATAGGTTCTGCAATTCTTTGTCTCTGAAATGTTTTTCCCAACATACAAGACTGATTTCTCATGCATTAATAATTATTCAACTGGGTCTACAGTTTGACATTCTGGTCCCTAAAACAATAAAAAAAAACACCTCATCAGTCTAATGACCACAGATATTTTAGTTCAAATGTGTTGATGTGAACATACTTTTGCATAGCAAAAGATACAGGCAGTAAATACTGGGATGTTAATTTGACCAGAGGACTCTGAATGAGCTCTGCTTCATTCCCATTATGTTTAATTTGCAAAGGTTGTGTTGTCTCTGCTGCTCAGATCAATATAATATCCCTACTAAGTAAGCAGTATCTTCAGACATCCATGCATTTTATTCTTCTGGATTCATTTTTCTGCTTTAACATAGGATTAGCCAAAGTAGTCAAAAAGCTACAAGATTAGTAATCTTTTTTAAATCAAGTTCTCCAAAGTATAACATTTGTATATTAGTTTTTTAAATTTCTAGATGCAGTTGTTTCTAAATGGGCCACTCAGCATGATAAAGCAAACCAACCTCTTTTATTTTAAAACACTGCATTTATCTGTCAAATTCCAATGAAATTAACTCCCATATTACATCTTGAACTTTACATATAATGTGATATAGATGGGCACAACAACCACAAAACAATGTAGTTTTTATGGGATGATTTGTCAGTTCCTCAAAACAAAATTACCAAATAATATCAATACTAACAATTACACAAACAACATCAGCGCATTTCTGTTAATGGCTAAGAACCTGTGTACATCCCTCACTGCCAAGACTTCTAGTTTATGACCAGAACTTGAAGAAGGCAGCTACCCACACAGACAAGGGAGCAGGGAGATTTTATAAATGAATAAATATGAATTTCATAATAAATTTCTCCCTCCCAATTTTGCACCAGATAGTAACTACCTACCTGATGTAAAAAACAGAAGTGGCGTTTGATCAAAGCATGATGAAATTTCTGAGGTATGAGCTGTTTCAGATGGTGAAAATAGGCTCCTCTTTGGCCATCATTCTGAATAGCTGTTTGCCTAGCTTCCCATCAGACTTCCTCTCCAAACTGACTGGCTTTCATGCTGTTTACTGCAGGTAATACACTAAATACTCATAAGTCCTTCACACACCCTTTGGGAAAAAAAGAGGTTGTGTGATTATATTACACCAGTATCACAGACCAAAGCATTGAGTAAAGAACTGGAATATACCTAGTCTTTTCAGGTAAACATATTCAAATCTGAAGTCATTTTTGACATATTTTGCCAGAAGAGAACCTACTTTGGAGGGGTCATTGACTTAATAAACCTTCCCATATGCTGAGACCATTACATAGCACAGGTGAAGGCTTAAGATTCAGACTCCTCTCTACCCCCCCCCCCCACACACACAAAAATCAGACACAACATTTAGAGTTTTTTTGTTCTGAGTCTCATATTATTTCTGCCAAAAGTTATATTGCTTCTGAGTGTACACCTGAGTGTGCGAGTTTTATTCCACTCACCTTGTCTGCATAGAAAGCTTTGACCTCTGCGGTAATGGAATCAAAATCCCCGCTGATATAGTCGGGGAGAAAGCTGCAAGTGAGGATAGAAAGAAATGGTGAGTGACAGAGGGAGAGGGTTAAGATTGAAGAAGAGCGTGAGCCAGAGATAGAGGAAAGACGGAGCGAGACGACATTAGGGCATGTGTCAGCTCTTTGATCTGTGCAGCGAGGGAGAAGAGTGACGCCGCCGGGGAAGACGAAGAGACATGGAAACTGACAGGGTGATTCTCTGCGGTGCTGATCCTGGCCCTGCCACACTCATATGGCGGACTGAAGATATACAAAGATTGATGGGAAAGTGAACCAGAGCAAACATGGCAGAAGAAAAGTTCATGTTTATGCTCCGATAATTAGGCACATACAGCATGATGAACCGAGCCACATCAACACGGGAGAGTAATTACAGGCCTGGGGGCAAACTTGCTGATTAGTCATATGCAATGTAATAAACAGATCTCTGACAGTTGCAGTTTCTCTCTCACACACAAACAAATACAACATTATGTACCTGCTGATCAGACATCGTTCCATCACCTCAAATTAGTATACTCATCAGTTTAATGACACTGGGACCTGTGGAAATTCATGTTTTCATAGATGTTTGCCCCATTACCCTCTCAAAGTACTGAGTGAGTTAGTGTCCTCTTTTAATCTTTTTTGGTGTGTAAAAACCACAAAATAATCTCTTTGTAGTGGGTTTTAATTATAAGCAAACACAACTTCACATGAGTCACAACTGTTTTCACTGTCCCATTATATATTTAATAAAAATAAATTAAAAAGTAATCTTATGAGCAATACTAAGTGCCCCTTTGCTGCGTCAATAAAATTTAAGAGAGTAAGTTGCATCCTGGTGCTGTTAATCATAACTCCTTAATGAATTTATCATCAGCAGGTAAGCATTTCTGCATAAAAGCAGTTTTTTTGTTTTTTTTTTTGCTGGTCTGGAGCATTCAGCTGTGTATTAATGCCAACTGAGAAAGGCAAAATAAATGGTCTTAGGGAGGCAATTGGTGCTGTGCATCAATCTGGAAATGGTTATAAAAGCATTTCAAAATATTCTGAGTTCTACACTGAGAGTATTCACAACATTCTACACTGAGAGAGTATTCACAAGGGAAAAGCATCCAAGAGAAAATGCCAATCTTCCCAGGAGTGAACATCCTAGACAATTTACCACAAGGTCAAACCATCTAATGCTCTGAAAAATATATATTTAAAAAGAAAAAAAAACAAGACCTGCATCTCTTTATCCCTCACAGAGCATGTTAAAGTCCATGAGAAAACAATTAGAAGAAAACTGAACAAGTATGGTGGTTGTCAGGGGGAATGCTCTCATGTCTAAAATTAATACAGGAGCAGAACTAATGTTTGCAAAACTATGGCCAGAATTAATCAGAAACCAAATACAGCAATTCAGCAGAAACACATATCCGCTGTTAAGCACAGCAATGGAGGGTTGATGATGTGGGTTCTCTTGCAGCCACAGAACCTGGGGTATGTTTCATAAAGGAGATTAAACAAACTAAGTCAAAAAACTAACTCAGAGTCAACAAACTCTCAGTTATAAAACTGGGGGATTGGGGGTGGAGTTGCTTATGAGCTGGTCACATTTTGCTTGTCACACTTCTTTGCAACAAGAAATACTGAAATAGAAAATATTGAAAAAGAAAACCTGGAAACGGTTCTAATTCAAAAAACTCCCAAATATTGCAAAACCATCCCACGAGGTGGTTTTTCATGGGTTTCGATAATCCAGTTGACTGGAAAAGTGTAATGGAAACCCTTTTTGTGCATTTCCACGTCTCTGGCAGTGCTGGATCTAACGTAGCTGGTCAATCTAAAGTAATCAAAGTCCAGTTTCCAGCTGTCTTTGGCCTCATTACTCATTTTACTATAACGCTACAATTGTTACAAGAAATGTTGCATCAAATAAGGACTTTGGCTCTGAAAAACCACTTGAATGATCATCTGCTACGTTCATCATCTTACTATTTTCTCAACAGAAGTAGGCCTACCGACAATCGCAACAATAGTTCAAATACTAAAGATGTCAGAAATGGCTGAAAAGCGTGTTGTATGATCAGTTGTCTGATGACATTACATTTGTGTCAGCGTCATGATGGGGAGGAGACAGAAATTAACTCGGGGTATGTTGAAGTAAACCTGATCTTGACCAGGTTTACTTCACAGAGTCGGGTAACATGGAAACAGAATCCAAGTATGAGTTACCTTGCTTTCTGAAACCAGCACAACTGAACCCTCTTGGTCGGGAATAAGTAACCTCGCTCTGTGAAAATGGAAAACTCAGTTTCCTTGAGTTCAAGTTGAATATACTCAGAGTTTCAACATAACACATAACCCATTTTGTGAAATGGACCCATGGGCACCTTGCAGTCATCGAGTCAACCATAATCTCCTCTGCATACCAAAGTATCCTAGAGGCCAATGTGAGGCCACATCTCCAACAACTAAAGCTTCACCAATATTAAGTTAGGCAGCAGCACAATGATCCAAAGTGCATCAGCAAATCTAAGTCTGGACCAAAATCCAACTTAAACTTTGTGGGGAGAACTTAAGATCAGAGTCCAAAAGTGAATACCCAAAAACATTGGTGAAATGAGACAAATCCATAGGAAAAAAAAAAAAAAAAACTACTTCATGCTAATAGTGTATCTACAAGCTACTGAATAATATGGGTACTTAATTAGCACACATGATTTTTTTTTTTCCTATTTGACTTCATTATTGTTAAATGATAAAGGGCAATGACAAAATGCTATATAAAATTGTTCATCACAAGTTTTATCTATCTAAAACTATGACCCAATATAATCAGCTAATTATGTTTTTTTTTTAATAATAACAACAATAATATAATTACAAGAGGGATTATTAACATTTTTGCAAATTACTGTAGGACCATAAATACTAGAGATACTAGATAATTTTAGATTTAAGAAGTCCGGTTTGCTTAAATGCAAAGTTATTGGACATTTACTTCTCAGGAAAACTGATATTTTTCAACCTCTTTCTTTCTTGCATTTGTAAAATATCGTCAGATAAGGAGATGCACAGGACTCTTTACAGGTGGGACAATAATGCCAAGGACAAGTGCTAATTGGATAGAAAGAATCAGGAAAATAAAATGCTTGAATTTACCTCTGAGAACAAAGCCTTTTTTCATCTTGTCTTTTTTTTTTTTAAATCACTAACTTACAACAGCCAAATCCAAGAAAATTAGAGCCCCTGAGCTTACCATTAAGGATGGGCATTACTGCTTATAAAATCAAAATTCACAAAGGCATTAAGTTCAATTCACTACACTCTACTTTCTCATAGTTTATGACTCACATAACCATTAATTTCCTCACAGAAATCAGACAAATTTATCACAAAATATAGTAATGATTCTTTCTTCCATAAACTGGAATAAAATACCTAGTTAATATATGTCATTAACACTTTCACAGTTGTAAAGTTTTAGGAATCTTGGAGCTTTCAGGCTTTGCATATATTAGAGAAAAATGCTAAAAAAAATCTACCAGCCACTATTGAGGAAAATATTTTATCCAAAAGACAAATATGAGTCTCTGTTTATTCCATTTATTTTTGTTTGTGTCCGTGTGTGTGTGTTCATGTGTGAGGGCGAAGGCCATGCAGGGGTGTAGCTGCTGCTATCTAGAGGCATTAACAGGTCTGACATTACTATTTTATGGCTGGCTAGGTACTGTGTTTGTGTGCTCCGCAGCAAGCAGCAAGGGCTATGTTCCAGTTGGGTGAAGAAAGAGATACATAAGGATTATTCTCTCCCTCCCTCCTACTCATTCCAACAAGATACACCAAGACAAACGGAACAGGAATTGTACATAATCTGTGTACACACAGACATCATAAGCATTCTTTAAGACAAATAAGCACAACTCCGTCTGAGGTGTATAAGAAACATCACCAAGTTGCAAATTATCCTTGTCCACAGGCATATTCACAGTGAGCTGCAATGTCATAAATTTATACAATACGCACAAATAGTGACCGTGTATCAGTACTGGGCCATTTTACCGCCGTTTTTTTTTTTTTTTTTTAAATAGGATGCCAAAATTGCATTGCCATTCAGAAGTAACCTTCATGTGACAGATGGGACAAAATCTGTCTGTGGGCTTGTTCAAAGCAGTGCCTGCACGCACACGCACACACTCGCACACATACACACACGCACGCACACACCACCTCTTAGTGACCTGTGTCCATGATACTATCAGCTTCAAGTAATTGACCAAGTGAGAGTCTAAATTCTGTATTTGTGTCTGTATGTGCTTGTGTTTGTGTGTCTGACAGTCCTCACTTCCACATTAATATTAACTGACACTTTAATTTGGATGGGAAATAGAGCATTTTACTACCAGTTTGTCTGTGCACCAGTGCCAGGGAAGGCAGTGTGACCTTTGTCTGTGATTGTATGTGTATGTATGTGTGCATGTCTGTCTGTCTAGCTGGCAGTCTACACATCTCTTTCTCTTTACATCCTCTCTGTTTGTTCCCCGTTCTCCACCCAACCCACAGCTTTTGTCCCTGGTTTCTCCTTTGCAGCCTTCTCCAGTTTCTTCACATATCTGCATTTCTATGTAATAGACTCAACTTCCTTTCATTTCACAATATCACTAACACAGATTAAATTGTGTTTGTTCCATATAGGCTCTAATATTTTTTTTGTTGTGTTTGTTTTTTTATATTTATTTCAAGAAACATTTTTTCACAAATAAGTAAAAATCCATGCTTCGACATGGCCACTTACTTCCAACCAAATATAATATATGGCTTGTTATTTTCTCATATCTTTGAATATTTCCTGCATCACATAATAAATGCATTTCAACTTTTTGTTGTTTTTTTTTTTTTTTTTTTTGTATTTTCATCACTTGAAGAGACGTAGCTCTGATTGTTTCATCTATTTCCTCTTCCAATCTGAGGAGTCAATAGAGAGTTGGTGCAAGTATTTAGGATAACATTATTAAAGCTCATGCACATAAATAACCTCAGGCAAAGTACTTTGACAAGTTTATCCCTCTGACTCATGTGAGTCGGTGTAAAATGTAGGCACAAAGACAAATTAGAAATTCCAACATAATTAGTCTGTTTTTCAAATGCAACCACATGTGGTCTTTCAAATAATCCATCTGTATTTTTAAACCCACTTTATCCTGCTCAGAGTCATGTGGGAGCTCATCCCAGCTGTCACTGAGCAAGATGTGGGGTACACCTCAGACAGGTCGCCCGTTCATCATAGGGACGTGGGGAGACAGACGATATCCCAAAAATGACAAATGCAAATAACGCTTTTCATTATGCTGACATGCCTCCTCACTTGAGGCAGGCAAGGATGCAGCTGTTTTTGCTCGCTCTAAGCTCGTCTAGAGACCTGCCCTCTTCTCATGCTCCAGAGGTGCATTTAAAGGACTGAAATAACCTCCACTACCGCAGAGGAGGAAAGATGTTCGGGTTGTTAGGAGGATATGGGGAAGCATAAGTTGGTAAAATGAAAAGCACCCCATGTGGCATTTCCACAGTTTTCTTAGGGAAACTGGGTCAGGCGGAGAGTACATGCATATCCAACTCGGCTCCATTTTGCATTCTGCAAAAATTGTTGAGTTATTTCTAAATGTGACTAATTTTTTTCTGCATTTAGCCAAATAGTTTCAGATGGTTTAATTAACCATACTGAATTAATTAATTTTAGATAAATAGTATCCAAAAGAACTGACTATAGTCCTGAGCAACACAACGTATATAGAAGGTTTAAAATGTAGGATTTTATGTTATCACTGACACATGCAGTAAGTTAGGAAGTGTCTCCTCAATGACGCAAAACAGTACTAGGTGTAAGACAGTTATAAAAAGTAAAATTAGCTTCATTGATGCAAATAGCAACCTTGTTGTACTCTGAAATTGTGATACATAAGGTTTCTCAAACTTTCTGAGCTGGATTTCCAACTTTAGGGGATGTTCCATTTGAAATGTCTGACTTCTGGTTTCTAGATGCAAAGGGAACGTGCCATTTTTTTTTTTTTTCCTGTGATGAAACCCACCTATGGGAGAGGGCTGGCGATTGAATGAGGTATCCATCTACCCAAGTAAACTAATTAACTAATCAGAGGAACCAGGGGAGCTGTCATGAATGATTGTAATCACTTCCAATAATATGTTCTGTTTACACTTGAAAGTCAGAATTTTCAAGTTGGAAATTTTAATTGAAAGCCAAAATTCTAACTCAGAAACTGAGTGAAACCTTGCCTACCCCTACTTCAGTATCCAACATCGCATCAATAAGATACTTAACTCATTTTACCGTTTATAACGGCTTTGTGTTATTTCAGAAACATCACTCAGGGTATATATACTTTCATGGTGGTGTTCCCTTTTTATGAGTGGTCGTGTTTCTATCCTGTTTGTAAGTGCTAAACACTGCATACAGAAGTGTTAGTATTCCTATCAATGACTAGCAGCATTTGGAAAGGCTTCTGGCATTTGAGTGTCCATTGTTTTTCTGTCTTTTCAACTATGAAGCAGTCAGCTTGAGTGTGACATCACTTCTTGTTACAAGTTACAAACTCTGAAATAGATGAAATGCATGACAAAATACGTGATTGTACCTACCAATAACAGATCCCCACTACACCCCAAATTACAAGGTCATATTTTTGTGTGGCTTTAAAGTCCAAATATACCCATGTAATAAACATTAAAGAAGCTAGCTCAAATCTGCTATAAGAATTAAAAAATCTTTCTCATCCTAGGGCTTATGAGTCTTTGTCTACTGTTTAGTAACTGGATCACTTCATGTGTGGTCCAGTGTCTAATCCTCTATTTAATCAAAAAGATTCTTGTAGCTAATTCACAAAAACCATGTTTATTAAATCTCTATATAACTCTTAAATGTATAAGGCCCCTCACAGAGACCCAGGGAAAAGAAACATGATTGCAATTTTAATTATCATTAATTGCTACAGTTTTAACGCAGCAAACCTAACAAAATCTAGCGATACACATTGAGTAAACTCAGAAGTGCAGAGCTCTCATGTTAAATGGCAAACCCCAAGTCCCCATGCTCATCAACTCAGCTCAACTCTGCCTGTCAATTTACAACACAGAGCAATAAAGAAATGGGGAATGTTTAATCACTTTATAAAGGACAAAACTCCACCTGGGGTGCACTGGAGCCGCATGTGAAGAGAGAGACTTCAGATACAACAGAAGACCTGTATGATTGAAGTCACCAAAAATACTACATTTTCCAGCATGTGTCTCAGACCCTCACTGTGTCATTTTATTTGTAGAACTTAACTGAAAAGGGATTTTAGCTGCAACAAAGATGAAATAATAGTCTTCATCACACATGCGGGTTCTTGCTGATATAGTAAAAATAGAAAATCAAATCTGTAAGATATCAGTAGAACGGCAAATACAGGGAAATGACAAACAAATAGAGAGACTGTCAGAGATTTCTCTTTACCATTTAAATCTAATAAAATAAGAAGCCTTGCTCTTGACAACTTCATTTGCTGAGGTTGACAGCATTATCTTCTCCCGACCAGGCGGTAATACGCTGACACAACTATGCTCTGAAAATTTCTTCTACATAGAGTATCCCCATGCTTAGTCAAACACTGTCACAATCACATTTGCTTATGTTTGCATCACCCCCGAAACTGCACACAAAGTAGCAAATGCTATAAACTCTGTTTGTATAAAGTTACTTCCTTCCACATTTACCAAAATCCTCCTCCCTTTTCATCCACCTCCTAACTTCTTCTCAGAGGATTTGATTAGATGCCCAAATAAGACAAAATGCAATTTTCATTTGAAACCAAGTTAGATTTAAAGGAGCCAGAGGGGGTCAACCCTGATAAAATAAAATATGAGCCCCAATGAAAGCAATTATAGCTCAGGTTTGGTAAATAATAATAATCCCCTGTTTGAGATAAATGAGATGATAGGCTTTGCTGATTGTTGCCCACTGGTCCTGCTCAAAATTTCAAGATAATTAAAGTAATCCTCTTAATAATATAAAAAAGCACATGGTACAGTTACTAGGCATACTTAATATCAAAGGCGTTTTCAGATACTTCAGAGTCTTGTTGTCAACCCCCACTGTGACCATTACATAGGAAAATGTGTTTGCATTTGTGCAACATATGGAAGGGAAGCAGACTGACAATGATAAATTCACACCTGAATAACAATCCCTTAGCCTTGGTTCCTAGAAGAGTACTTCGGTATCTGCACTGCTTGAAACTCACTTCACTGCTGTTTAGTTACTGATTTTGCACTAATTTAGAAGAACACAATTACAAATGCACTAACCAAGTCTAATTTAATACAAGCCATTGTAGATTACCGCTTCTTGCCTTGAGGTTAGACAGCAAGTTGAAGACTCAGAGTAATGTTAATGGAGAAAAAAAAAAAGATAAAATTTAAATGAAATAGACAAAAAATAAGTGTGAGCAAGATTTATGAGTGCAATAATGGGATTTAACCAAACTTAATGGAAAAAAAAGATCTTTATTCTTTTGCAGGGGTCACCACAGTTAATGATTGTGTTTGGTATATTGATTTAACCTAGAGTTTACATCAGGTGCCATTTCTGTCACAACCCTTCCTATTTATCCATGCTTGGGAGTGTCCCCGGGAGTGGCTGGGGTTCAGTGTCTTGCCCAGGTATACTTTGGTATGTAACAGGGCTGGGGATCAGTCTGGGTAACTGACCTTGGAGAGCAACACTGCAACCTCATATGTGAGAAAAGAAGATGATACTTCAAAAACAACAGTTGATTCACAAGCTGGTTGGGAAAAATTATGATGAGCTTACATGTCAGTTGTATTTAACCATAAAAGAATGAAATTCTTTGAATATGCTGAGATCTAAAATGAGCAGAACACTGATGCACAGTCAGTAATGTACAACATGAGCATGCTTCAGCCTTAAAAAGTGAAAAAGTAGGATGCTAGCTCCTCTTTGAAAGAAAATTCAGCAATTCTTCAAACATGCCACACAGTAAAGAGGAATCACTGTCACTTGACTTATCGTGACAAGCAGAAAGCCCTAGCCCGAAGCGCCCACTCTACTCTACATATCTAATGTCTACCATTAAGGCTGTTTTGACAGGAAATTACGTGGTACCTTTCTTTAACAGCAGGAAGCCACCCGCCCACTCTGTTCTTATGACAGTACCGAGACTGTCGATGGAAACACACAGTCACAGGCATACATGGGAACAAATACACACTAGCCTACACTTCATTTACAACAGGCCTAACCTTTCCCAAATGTGTTGACATAATTTTTATGAGCCAAAGCTTGAGAAAACTGCTAAGTAGTAAATTTCACATCTCATTTGGCTGTAAAGACACCACCATCCTTTGCAGGTAAGTAAAATAACTGGATATGCTAATAAGAAATTTGTTACAACTAACATCTTCACTGCACAAAGATATCAGGGTGCACATTGTGTCGCAGTTTTGGGGGGGATTAAAAATCCAATGAGTAGAATTTAGTAATGGTATAAATAACAAACTGAAACCAAGGAACTACATACCACCTATTCCAATGCTGATTATTCAACATAGACTGGATAAAAGTGATAGATGCAGCCATTGAGATATCACCCATTAGTTCTCGGATTCCCATCTTACAACCTGAAATTCAGCATTTGGGTCATCATTGTCGTGTTCCTTTATAGCAGTACTTTAAGAGCAAGAGGTTGATTTCACTGAGAACCTCTGAAAGTACACATCCTAATATCAAGAATAAAATTCACATATGGACTGTTTATGTCATGGCTTTTTTTTCTTAAAAAAAAAAAAAAACAAACTAGAAAAAACACACAATGAAAAGGATATGTGCTCATTGTTGCTTCTACAAAACATCCGTCCATTATCTATCCCCACTCCTTATTCTTGCTCACTGCTGGGGCCTATCCTGGCTCTGTTTGGGCAAAAAGGGGGAGGTATACCCTGGACTGGAAACAACCACACACATTCACATCAATCGTATATAGCAAATGTACAATGACCACTTAGTCTAACACACATGTTCTGGACTTTGCGAGGAACCTAGAATACCTGTATAAATATTTAAAGCATCTCAGCCATTAATTTTTCATTTCAAAGAGATAAAAATTTGTCTCCCCGAGTCCGTCTTTCAAAGACGGACGTGACTATATCATACTTTAATTCCTGTTAATAACATTTTAACATTACCCTATTTTAGATTAATTACGTCTAAAGGTTGATGAGGTTAATTCAGGGAATCATCAAGAAGCTGATTTTAGCCCATACTATCTATTTTAAGGGGTTACAAAATCAGGGGGTTTCTCTATCTGTTTAAAAGCCAGGGTGCTGTCAGACACGTTCATCAAGTAGGTCAATCCCACAATCTTCTTTTTCATGTGGATTTGTGTGTTGCACCGATTTTGGTATAGCACCATTACCTGTGGTGGTGGAGAGCTGCAATTGCAGTTTCAAACTTCAAATTACACCAAACTTATACTTATTTGGAACTACCGCTAGCCATGCATGTTTTGGTCTCGGAAGGCTACGGTGGCCACCTTGTATTTCTCTACACAGGAAAAACCCTGGTTGTAACAGCAAAGGAACTGCATGAACAAGTCCACAGACAGAGAAACACAGACATCTATGACATCCCATTCATGCTCTAGTGAAATACAAACTCATGTTCACACTCTAGGTGTTAATGTGAAAGCCTTGGCACTTCAGGGACCGATTGATCCCCAGATCAGTCAGTGTTCTGACAGCTGTCTTCCATTATCCAAAAAGGAAAAGGTGCTGCAAATTGCACACCTACGTCACTTTACTGGAAACGCACACAGAAGTCAGATTTTAAAAGGGCAAAATTTCTCACCTTGAGTTTGTACAATGACAGAAAAATCACACTCATGAAACTAGTAAAAAGGTCTATGGATGTGCAATATGGATCAAAAGCAATCAGTTTTGAGAGAGAGGTGTCAAAAAACAAAACAAAAAAAAAACAAAACTGTTTTTGTCCAACACATAAACAATGCACGGTCCTCTGTTTCATTTTTGACCTCCACCCAACTGCACAAAAAGAAAAAAAAAAGAAAAAAAAAGCAATTACAGTAACTAAGTCAAAACACAAATTAACTAATGTAAAATCGACTCACCTGTCGCGACGTTCAGCAGTGATGCCATAGAGCCGATTGGCACCTCCATCAGCACATGCCCTCAAGAGAGCTGAAAAAGACAGACAAGCATAATTGACTTCAGCTTGTGTAACATAACGGGATATATTTAAAAGAAAAAAAGGGGCATAACAATGTGCAATTTAAACACAGCATGTCAGGCCCCCGTATCAGCAATCACTTACTTCAATCACTTTGACGACACGTACAAAGTTTGAAAGTTTGGCCCAAATTAGTTCCAGTGAAACTACAGCATTTGGTTAAAAACCACCCAAGGAGGCCATTATTTACAATTTTTCAAATGTTATTCACATTGTAATAAATTAGATGCAAACTATTTGCAAATGCATGCTCTTTCTTGGCTTCTATTTTATTCAAATTGAACAGGCAGCCTATTTTTTTAAAAGCCCCCTTTCTGTTAGGGGCTGCTGTGGTGCACAAGAGGGAAAACTTCAAAGGATCAGCTGATGTTTTGTACTTGCACCTTGTTCAAAACTAACTAAGGCATGCACCAAAGAGACGGGCAACACTTGAATGTTTGTTTTATTTTTGCTATTTGGGCTCATTCCCTAAACCCATCTCTTTCTTACGCAGCATTATGTCTGCCTCTCGAACATAGAAATTTTTTTAAAAATAAAAATTAATATTGATTTAATCTACACCTTTAAACTCACAATGTAAGTGTCACTAGACTGGTATACGCTGTATGAAAATCACTTTGCATTCTGAGGTTTTTAATTAAGTTAGCTCTAGTCAGTGTATTTAATTATCACGAAAACAACAGTGTGAAGATGTTGCTTTGCAACACCAAACTTCACACTTCAGGGGAAAGACAGTTTTAACCAATTAACTACTGAGTGAGCTGTGAGATTAAAGAACAAGGTGCAGAGTTTGCTGCTAAACTCCAAAGCCAGCAGTTTACATATCACAGAACTCATAGCACATTAGTAAGGCAAGGTAAGTTTATTTGTATAGCACAATTCCACAACACAGTGTTTCGAAGTGCTTTTTTTACAGAGACATTAGTAATACAATACTGCTGAAAAATAAGTGAATGAATGTGACAGCATCTCATGTACCGGGAGTCAAACACAGTATTTTGGACCTGATTAGTGGGTTAAGTGACGAAGAACTACATTTTGTAACATAACTTCTCAATCTTATAGCAATCATCATGTGCTCTTCGAAACTTTGAGAATGCAGAAGTATTCGCACTGATGTAAATAAGAAACTTGTACTCAAGGTAGTGTTTTTATTCTTAACCTTAACCACCTGCTGCTTTGTGATTTGCATCAATGAATGATTGGAATGCAAATGATTCATTATCTGTAGCCGAGAGGCGAGGCTGAGAAACTTTTGAAATAACTTCTTGAAAAACAGAAATATTACTTTCAACCTGTTGTGGACTGTCATTATCTGTGCATGAGTTAACGCATATACAGACACAGACTCTGAATAATTTAGAGTAACAGAGTTCCAGACTATATCTCTGCCTGTCAATCATTTTCTCAGCTCTGTGTGCATGCCTTGGCTTTTAAGCACAAAAATACAGTTAATATGAGAAATTACATGTTCAATTGAACAGAATTCCTTTATTGACATTGAAGCACAATGAAATATGGAAAGTGCATCACTGAATAATATGCACTTTCAATTTGATAATGTCTTAAAGTCATCACTTAATGACTGCATTCACACTCAAACACGACAATAAAGGTCCATCAGTGAACCATAAAGACTTTCTATTCAATGCAGGTTATTCCTGTAGTGCAATTCACAACAAAAGTCTTTTCAAGGCACTTAAAACAAAAAGCAAACAAGTTTAATGTAATCAAATTACATCTAACTTGTAATAATGTAATTACATTGACAATACAGTTAATTCCATTTTAGTCCAATTTTATTTTGTCAGCAAGAGGCAGAAATCAATTTTTACCTTGTGCATAGTGATTTTATAAAACCTTGGTTTACAGGACATGCAAAGTCATTTATTTTCTATTATTTAAGAACGTGATTCTTACTTGAAAACTAAAATGTGGCTTCTTTCAAAATATGCAAGTTATTTTCTAATTTTCTCCAGCATTATTTTAAATACTTGTTTAGAAGAGACTTAACTGTCTACAATTCCATATTTAAAAATAATTTACTTTGTTAGCAATAATTTGTTTGTGTATATATATATGTGTGTGTGTGTGTGTATATATATATATATATATATATATATATATATGTGTGTGTGTGTGTGTGTGTGTGTGT
>JAOWBL010000013.1:5472919-5490465 GCA_028564865.1 Zenarchopterus dispar
GAGCATGAGTTAGTTAAGACATTTACAAAAACTTTTAAAAGTGTTGTGGGTGGATAAAAATACTTTCTACTTCAACAAAAAGATTTGTTTCTGCAAAAAGCATTATTTTACAGCATTTTTAGATGATATAAAGAGTGAAAGGCTAATGAGTATTATGATTAGACTTTAACAGCAACTTAGGTTTTAAATTATAAGAAGTGTTACATTGCAGAAGTTATTGTTATCATTCAAGTAATTTAGGTAACAAAGCTGGATTTTTCCAGAACTAAGGTTTTTCTGGAGGGTTTTATCTTTGTCTCCTTCCATTTTTAGCAAATGAACTAGGTGGTGAAATATCAGCCCTAAAAGTACTTTTGAGAACACTCAGAACCTTCAAGCTGGGATTTTCAGCACTGAAAATCTCTTATTAATCAAGTATTCAGTATTTTGCTTCTAAATTTCTGTTTCAGTCTCCTAATTTAATATCCACATTAGCCTATAAAATCTGCTAAACCTGCAAGTTGTGCCACAGGAATAGCTATTACTGTTTGTAAACATATTTAAAGTTGAACATTCATGCAGCTTCAATCAGCGGAGAAGGCATTGTGCGGTGGTTTTGGTGGGTGAGTAAACACTAAAATAAATGAGGAGAGAGAGAGAGAGCTGATTGTTTCAAGCAGTGAAATCAAAGCAATAAAACATTAATCTCTGATTGTTTCACAACAGTTATGCTCGAAGGCACAAATAAAAACACCCAAAACCAATACAAATGTGTAAAATTAATAGCTCTTGGGTGAAGTGTGCTTTCTCATTAAATTGCTCTGTGGTCTGCAGTGGAAACTGACACACAGAGAAAGCAGTGATCATTTTAACAAAGCAGGGAAATCAAAGCAATAAAACATTCATTTCTGGTCCAAGTCCAATTACTCTAAGTCAAAAATAAAAACCATCCAAACCTTTCACAAGTGTGAGCTTCATGAGTAAACATGTTTTAGTTAATGTACCTCAAGGGGACTTTCTGGTGTAACTCTGTGCCTTGGCTGCTTTTACTGGAGCAAAAGTAGCCTTACTCCAACAAGGATAGTCACCATCAGCTTTTTATTTATCTAATCTAACCTGAACCCTTTACCTCAGTGTAAACGTAAAATAAACTTTTTGTTCCTTGAAAAAGCCCACATGTGTTTAACATCTGGGTGAAGTTGCAGCTTTAATCCCTTAATCATCTCTATGAATCTGTAGTTATGGTTGATGGGTTCAGGTCTTGTATTTGTTGGGATTTTCTGGTTATGTTTTTATCCTTTTTATTTTTTATTATTTTGTTCTCTTTATGTTAATTGCATTAGTAAATCTCTTGCTCTATATTCATCCAGCATCTGCCTTTGTTCCTTGATCTTCATTTATGGTTTATTCTATAATTGGTTTCACATTGTTTTTATTTATTTATTTTGCTATTTGAATGTTTTTTTGCTTTATTTCACATACTCTCTGTGACTTACACTTAGTTGCTATAACTGAAAGCATAATATGTCTTAAGTACTTTTTAAGTACCTCACTTTTGTTCAAAGTCAGATCCATTTTTTTCTCAACCTGCATTCATGTGTGAGCAATAATATAACTCTCCTTGACTTTACAACATTCCTGACACCTATAAATCAATGAGCAGCAGATTATGGGTAAATAAAGTGATTTATTTTACCCAAAACAAAAAAGAAATTAAAAAAAACTTTTGGTTTAATATCAGCTTTATAGTACTCAAAATAATCTGAAATATGTTTTCAAGTTTTCTTAATTTGGACAAACTCCAGCAACTGAGTTAAACATTTGCATATGAAATTTACTAGTCTTCCCTTACAGCTTCTGTTTTCTCTACTAGCTGTGTATTTTATTAAGATCCTGTCTCTTTTAGACACACACAGACTTGTGTGAACAACCATTAAACCTAACAACTGTAGGGTTGGCGAGTTTCCAGTCATTAATACTTAATTAAGCTAGCACAGTCACCATCATAGATTAAACATGTCATTGGGATTTCTTTGTTGGGAATTCTTCTCAAGAATATTGAGGACTATTAATATGAACTGTTGACATTGAAAAATTATTTTCTAAAGCAATTTTAGATTAAGATAATATCCACTTTTGCTTTTTATGACATTTATTTCTGAAAAACATAGCTGGGAGTCTAAAAAGGTTATAATAAATCATATGAGACACTTCAAAATAATGAGTCAAATTCAAGTGTTTCTACATCTCATAGATTTTTCCTGAAAGAAACACAATTAATCCCTTTGATCATTTCACAGTTGCGCAATAAGGAGATTGATGGCTCTTTCAGCTCTGGTTGGACTACCTCCTATACATTTTTTTCCCAACTGTAGCAGATCAAAGAGCTTATTTGTTAGTGAGACGGTGGATTAATATAACTGTCTGGACCACTAAGATATCACATATGAACTTTTCCATCAGTACACGATTTGATTGTCTTCCGGGAGTAAAAATTACACTGTACTGGAATGGTGGTCCCTTGATGTTTTACAAGTTCGTTATCCCTGTCAAACTGATTTTTGGTCAGGATCTCATTCTCCACAATGTGCCGCCTCCAGCATGAGTGGGCTATAATTTTTGCATGGCAAGTCGCTCTCGAGGTGCTCTTATAAAGAGTGAATGAAATCCCTCTGGTGTATTCCCCTAAGCAATTGCTATTGTACTTTAATGTTGATGAGAGGAATGTGTTTGTGTGTGCGTGTGTGTGAGCAGGGTGGATGGAGTAAAGTACAAAGGGCAGATCCAGTAAAGCAGTTGAAGAGTGAATGTTCCCCTCACAGAAACTAATTTTGTAGTAACTGTAAATGAACTGAACCCTGACTCATCTGTCTGCCCATTTCACTGACCTCCTCTGCATTCCCTCTCTCTGTCTGTCTCCTTCTGTGTTTCCCTCCTCAGCCTTGTGCTTCAGAACAACTCTGTGGGTGTGCATACATTTTGTGTGATCCTGCCAGGCAATGAGAATTATACAAGGAAAGAGAGACAGAAATGTGTTTCCCGCTTTTCATCCTTCAGAGTAGCATTGTGTCCCTTTCTTTTCTGTTCTCCCCTGTGCTGATGTGATGTGGCATGGTGACACAGAAGCATACATACATATGTACTGACATGAAAGGCTGGGGGGAAAGATGCAGGCATGATGTGAGAGGAAACTTGAGAAAAAATCTGAACTAGAAATTCAAAAGAGAATAATAGAGCAACAAAAGAAGACTGAGAGGAATGAAGGGATAAGAGTCTAAAGGAGAGAACAGAGAAAAGAATAACGAGTGAATGACAGTAAACTGATCACTTCATAACTGCTTTGGAAAGAAACACTGAGATCCCCATGATGGACACTTGCAGTTATACGCTGATAAACTCAATATGCTATATACTGAACAGGCTCCCAGGTTTTGTTTTGGGCTCTCATTTGGTTATGATGTTCTTTTTCTCATTTGTTTTTTTTTTTTTTTTTTGAAGATTCGCTCAATTAGCACTCAATTACCTACTTGGACTGCAGTGGGAGAGGGGCATTTTGCTGTAGGACACTGGGGCAATTCATCCATGTTCTGCAGACAGGAAGCCATGCAAATACTGAGGTGGTTTTTATTCAGCCGCAGAGACACCCAACATTTATCCTGGAGCGTGTTTAAGCCATTTGAAGAGTAAAAGATGTATTTATTTCAGCACAGATTTAGCCTGCTTTCCTATCTTCAAGACAAAAAGATACAATTTTAATTATTTATTTTAGAAAAAGAACTTATTCACCTTGAAATACTGGTCTCATTTACAAAGTAAATGACAAAGTTCTGCATCTATTGCTTCTGATTGTCAATACAGCGTTAAAGGTGCCGGAGCGGTTCAACTTTTTTTACCTTATGAAAAGGGTCAAGTTGGTTCATTTTTATAGACCAGCTCAGTTATTTGCTGTAAATTAGCTTTCATCTTGGAAGCAAGTGAATCTGTTGTTTAAAAAGTTATTTCTGTAACTCAATGTTTTAATGCAAAATAAATAAAATGTCAAATATAAGTTTTTCCCTCACACTTTGAGAAACAAAACTGAAGGTTTCTGACTCATATCAGTGTAGGAAATCTTTTTTTTTTTTTTATAAATTCTATTTTGAATGGAAAACTTGTGATTTGAAAAATCTCAAGGTACTGGTCCAGCACCGACATCCTTTAGCATCCTAACATGTATGCTGCGCTGTTGCTGCTTTGTGTTAAACAGGTCAAGAAAATAAAGCCGTGTAATTCGAGGGAAGTGACCTCTGCTCCATAAAAAGAATGATGCACTGCACTCTTGACCTGTATTGATAAAAGGCAGACAGGTACAGCTCAGCCAGAGCAAGTCTCAATTCATAATCAATACCTCTGTTAAATGTGCAATTGGAGATCAATGAGGGGGGTAATAGCCACGTGGCCGAATACATGCATTCTGTCCTTGGTGCTCTATCTTGTCGTTATACAGTGAGTGCTGGAACTTTTCATTAGTTTTTACACAGAATCTTGGTTAGTGACTCATTTAAAGGAACTTTGTGTGCAACTAGTTTTGATTTCTTTCATTGTGTTCCTTTCTTTACTTTCTGTGATCACACTGTAGAGTCAATCTTAACTGCAACAAAGAGTCAAATTGGATCACAAGCTGTAGCTAACAGTCGTCAGACAGATAAATGGTGATCCACAACACTTACATGATCATCCTCTCAGGCCTTCTCCATCCAGATCCAGTCGTCTCGTTAGTTTCAGATCAGTAAATCTGGAGAAAAAGGTCTGGGAGATCAAATTCCACATGAACCAAACATAGGATGTCATGTACTGTTTTGGTGTGTTTCACTGACCCACTAGCTAACACTAACCGTGTTTGTGTATTGATTATCTTGACAAATACTTCAGCTGTTTGCAACAAACATGCACAGAAAGTTCTCATTGTGCTTGAGCTCAAAAGCTGAAAATTTTATCCAAGATGCGATGTCTGGGTCATAGCTGTGAAGTTGCTGAAGGAATTCAACATGAATAGAAGAGCAGGAGGAAAAAAAGTAAATGCAATCTTTAATATGTATGTTTGGAATCAATCCTACATGTGATTAAGAAGTCCTAATTCTTTTTAAATTTTTTTCAGACAAGTAGATGTCCATGACTTTACATGGACATTACTGTATTTTTCTATTAAGGGTGTTTCAGCTGTGGAGATTGGAAACTCCTCCTCACTCACTTCCACATCCACACACACTGATAGCAACAGCATGAGCTGAGTAACCCACACTCACAAAGCCAGTAACATTGTTTAACTTTTTTTTTTTTTTCGAAACATGTGGCAAATTATGCACTATAGACATATATGGGATAAACTCATATCCATATGAAAGCAATTACCCCATATCTCCTTCCTTTACACAAAGGGCAGGGTTATGAAATATAAGTGAAAGGAAGGATCAAGGTGCTTTGATGTAAGGTGTGAAAAATCCTAATGCTAGTCATGTACATGAATCACCGAACCTCAGCAAATCGGTTTGTCAAGCCTTGCGCGACATTCCTTTAGACAAATTATTTAAATTGCTTTGAGTGCCTTTTCCAAAGGGAACTTGGAGGATAAGATGGTTTTGCAGACAATGAAAATGCTCTTGTTTTGGCTCTGCACAATGCACCTCGTCTAAAAGCTTACATGCAGATGCTCGCCAAAGTGAGGAGAAGAAAATAATGGTCATGTCAGGAGTTCTTGTGTCATGATGTGTTGTTCACTAGACCAGCATAAAAAAGAATCACAATAATTTGTTAAAATATATCACTTCCAAATGTGGGAAAATTCATTTTCATGATTTAATGTATTTATTTCTTATGTGGATATCTTAGTTTATAGTTATAGAAAAGCTTGTACAGAAATCGTATGCCTGTGAATGTGCTTATGTTTCTTTTTTTCTGTTGTGTTTTTTGCATAGATCACAACCTCGTGTGGTTTGTCTCACTTTGCAGATGAAAGCTGTGCTTGTTCTCTGATGCTGAGTGGTCCCCACATCATAAAAGCATGTTGAACCACTGGCATCGCACATTCATGCTTCCCTCTCATTCTCACCTTTCTAACACTACATTCCTCTAGTTGAATCTTTTTTCTTTTCTTTTTTTCTTCTTTTTATTTATTTTTTAGCTGAATCTAGAAACAAACAGAATGTCTAAAGCACTGATGTAGCACACCCAGAAGTCTGTATGTTGTTTCACAGGAACATAGGACACATATTTTGTTATCCAAATCCCTCTGGAGAATTAATCCGGTCTGAATGGGGCTTTACTACAATCCTGTCTTTAAATAAGTCAGAATGCTTTAGAGATGTACATAAAACAGAATTCAGCATTTGAAAATCACCCTATATTCAACTGAAAACATGTTCAAAGACAAAATATCCGATGAGACATAGCTGTTTTTTAAATTTATATCCTCATATTGACTTTTTTTAATGGCAGAAACACTTCAAAAGGGTTCAGACTTGGACATGTTTAGCACTATATTGCATTGCCAATTGGCTCCATAATATCTGTGTATTATTAATTATTAATGGGGCTACACTGAGCAAGTTTCCTGTGCTATGTGCACTAACTCGCCCATCCCTCTGCATGAGTTTTGACTTTTGAACTGTGTACTGATGAGAAGTAATGTTTCCAAGGCTTTCTAGCAGAAAGAAGCAGACTGAATCTCTATTTTTCATCTTATGTACACAATTATATGCATTTCTGTCCACTGCCACCAATGATGGTTTTCTTAAGTGTGCTTAAACAGAGGTGGATCAGCCTGAATGTTAATGGCTGATACAATAATTATCGCTTTAAGAAAGGGGGAAAACTGACAATGATTCATTTTTGATTTGACTAGAAAATAGTTTCCAGCAGAGCAGATGTTTTTGTTAAATACAATAATAATCCCATATTCTAACCAACAAACCCATGTAGCTAAAACATATTATTAAAGTTGTCTTTTTAACTGACTGTACCTGCAATGATTTATATTTAAAAGTGATTTATTTTTCTATAAGTCTAGTGTTGGGTCTCAGAGAGATCACATTGAATACTGAATTTTGCTTGTAGAGTCATTGTGTGGTTGTATTTTGTGTACATATCACCTTCAGGTAGTGTGATATAAACATTTTATCTCTAATACTGATTATTTATAAAACTGCCTATAACTAACCAACTGATTAATCAGTCTGCTTCTAAAAGTATCCCTGAATTTTCATTTTATACCTTAATTAAGAGTATGAAAGATAAATGTGGATGGTCATAAAACAACAATTCTTGGGTGCTCAAGAGTTTGTAGTGCTTTTGTCTTTACTATTGTACATCAACGAGGATATCAAGGGGAATGGCACTTTGAATCACAGACCTCAGAGCCAAGGCTGCACCTATGAAATATTACACAAGGTCAGTGGTTTATGGTGCTGCAGCCACGGAGGAATGAGAAAAATTAACTGCAACTGCACCACGCAGGTCATCATAAACAGACACACACCATCTCTGCATGCAAATGGAAACAGAGACACAAGGTTATTTATGTCACGGTTTGTTTTTTTTTTGTTGTTGTTGTTTTATGGAGAGATGCAGGTGTTACTGCACTTTTGCTGTTTTGACATTTTGTTTTTTAATAGCACCATTCTAGTTGGTGCAAACAACATCAACACAGCTTTAAGAATGTGTGCATGTATTTATATGCTAATTAGACATGTGTTTAGCCCTTTTTTTCATTCATTTTTCATATTGACTTGCAAAGTGCTGTGTGAGCCTATTTATGCCAATGATGGAACTCCGTTGAAAGCTGTCATGTTTGAAGACCAATGGCCAAACATTCAATAGTTTGCGCTAGGTCCTATCTGTGGTCATTAATTGGCTAAACCGGTGAATCGGTTGACCCCTTTTTCTGCGTTTCTGCAGAGATTCTTGTGACAGAACTGTCCTTTCAGTTTACTGCATTGATGCTTGTTTGTTTTGTTCCTTGCACTGACTCCAATATCATACGCTGTAGATGATGAAACAGCAAAATTATTTACAGGTTTCCTGATTAATTTTTTTTAAATAGTTGAACATTTTTTTCTAGGCAGACTTTCTGAGTGTTGAATGCCTCTCCATCCTTACTTATGAAAGAGGCAGTCCCTTTGGGATTCTCTTTTTGTACCAAATCGTGTCACTGTCCTGTTTCTGATTAACCTACTTTCTTTCAGCAAATATTACTCTATATACTTTCAGTTGTTATTGGCCTCATTCCAGCTTTATTCTTTTCATAAAGTTTGGTTGGCTCCAAATACAAAAAACAGATTTTAAACAAACAAAAAGAAGAAAGTAATATCTTTATTCTGACATTCACAATAATATAATACATCATGTTTGTTTCCTTTTCATTCATATGTGAACATTGTGTTTGTCTTCATCTCTGGAAACTTCATGGCTGTTTTCTTTTTTTCTGTTTTGTCACAAAACTACTGTAATCTACCTAATAAGCCACTAAAAACCAGATTTCTTTCAGAGGTAAAAGACAACTGCCAGTGGAGATGACTCAAAGAGAAATCATATGCTTGAGAAATAAAATGGACCCAACATTTCTGTATAAAAGTTTTGTTGTGGAGATAATCGACACAGATCATTCCCTTTGTGTTACAGCAGAAATAGAAAAGGAGAGAAAGCAGGAGAGCAATAAAAGTCTGAAATGCGCATGGTGGCAATAATAATGTGGTGAGATTCAAGCTGCAATGAAAAAGCATTTCTTAGAAATGAGGTACCGAGGGGAACATTTCACCTTGGTGGATATTGCATGTAGCTTGAGAATAAACACTCACCATAACTGCAAGGGCAGATAAATGAGATGTAGTGAAAACAATATTTTTTAAAAACAAATGTCTGATTGTCAGAATGAGTGCCATTCAAGCTCTGAGCGGCTTGTGAAGCCCTCAATGGTATTCCTGACAGAACAAACTTCATATTTTAGCTGCTTGGGATAGATCCAATAATATGGAATTTCATGCAGGAAGTATCTGCAACATACAGATAATGTAAGAGACAAAAGCAAACAGAATGCAACTGAAAGAAGGAGGCAGACGTCACCGCCCAGCTGCAGTTGCACATCTCTCTGCCAGTCATCTCATATTTGAGTGTAGCAATCCGAGCCTTCATTTGCATTGATTGATTTTTTCCACTCAAGTTGGGCGCTGTCATGGGATTAGATTTAGCTTCCATTACACAAGGCCCCCGGTGTTATTGCTCTCCCATTATCCCATTGCTTTTGTGCACGCGTACATGTGCGCGTGCACACGAGGCCCAAGAGGCATATTCATATACAGTATTTAGCACTGGACTAAGTCTTTACGTGATCAAAGTGCCTTTGATCAAACCATGCCCACAGATCACCCACTCACACTCTCAAATGTGTGCTGTAGGCCCAAATCATGCACCAGCACAAGAAAATACATACACACTCACACCCACATAAACACGCGCATAGAAATCTGCACTCAAAGTTGTGCCTGCAGTGCTCTGATTTCTTTCTGTTTAACTGTAGTTCTTTCAGACCTTCTCAAAAACACACTCATTTGAGCACACAGCTGTGGATGAGTTTCCTGCTTCAAACGCCACGATGTGACATTTCCTTCAGAACCCCACTGTACATGACACAGCCTCCTTCCCCATGTGGGCTTTGCAGCTTCAGAAGTGAGAACCGTCTTTCCTTTCTTCACACACTCCAAACTTTGGTCCCCTGCTCCTTCTGTCATTACGGCCTGCCCCTCCGGACTGCCTGAGGTCTTTTTTAGAGCACTGGAACTGTGTGTACGCATCTGAATGTGTGTCTTCATGCAAGTTAGTCACTGTGTCTACATTCACATAATCATGTTCACAGGAATGCATTTTATGACTGTGTGCAATCATCCATTCATGCTCTTCGGATTAAATCCCCCCACTGTGTTGCTTCATTAGGGCAAATAAAGCTTACCTTTGCTTGGTCTTAATCTTGATTATCAACTTATGGTGCTGATAATAAATCTCTGACTCTATGAATATTACTGCCTGATGTGTGTCCCCAAGTGAATTTGTGTGAATCACGGATGTGCATATTGTAATGCATGCATGCATGCAGATGTAACTTAACTCTGGCATTTTGTCTTTAATCTGGTGGATTCCGGCTTTAAAGATGGGCACAAGAGACCTAAGATGTCATTTTGATTCATGAAATGGTAACAAGATTCGAAGCTGATATGATGACAGTTTTAGAGCTAAGGAATCAAAGCCTCTAAATCCTTTTAGTTAACAGAACTTGTGTTAAGTTTTGATGTATCAAAGCCTTATTCATCTGCAGAAACACAGTGGACAGTGTTGGGACTTGTTGCCAGCTGATATGTGGCAAAATCTCTCCTGAATTAAACTTTTTATGCTATAACAAGTCACTGCCAGTATCTGGTGTATATAAAGTTCCTGCAGGGTATTCATTAATATCAACCAGAGTAAAATCAGATGATCTTACATGCCCAAATTCATGACTATGGTTCATACATGATATTAACGTGCGCTTAAGACATTACAGGGAACTAAGGTATGTGTTGAACCAGCATTCTACAAAAAAGATAAGTCCAAAAAGAGGAAATAATCAGATGACTCAAGTTCACTTTAATTTGAACTGTGACAAGGTAAAAAGGTCACAGAGAAATGGCAAATACGTGCATTTCACAACCTCCCTCTGGAAGTTTAACAGGCTTTGTCACATGGCAGGAGACCACAGGGTATACTTGGGACATGTCAGAAAGACTCTATCAGTCAGCATGCCTGAAAAATGTCTGCCACACAAACCAGGCTCTGAGTATTGGGTTTACGTGATTTATTTGTTCAGAAAAGTAGGAAATGCTTCCCAAAAAGGTAAAAGATTTCACTCAATAAGACTTTTTTTTTCTTAACTGGGCGCAACATAAGAAAGAGATTATCTGTACCAAAATACAAATCTCAAGGTTTCAGTAATGAATTTGAAATATGAATCAAACAGCACCACTAAGCAGTAATCTGACTTTATGAGCTTTCTGTGGTGGGAGTCTTTCTGACTCGCAGGACTGTCTTTTAGGGGAACTTCATATAAAAGAACTGAATTCCACACTGACCTTTAATCTGTGACAGTGACAAAACTGTGACTGCCTGTGACTTATGCTCATGACTTATAAAAGTAGTTAATTGTACCACACTGCTACCCCTGCAGTTGGTATATCTCTCGTCATTGATATCCACTGTCATGACTTTCATATTTCATGTCTAAAAGTCAGAAATATAATTTTGTTATATATTTACATTTAGTAACAGTGAAGTGTGATTGGATTAAAAAACCGAATCCCCACTGATCCTTATTCCTATTGTCTCTCTCAAAAACATTCTGCTTTTGAAGGCCAGAATGTGAGTTATTCCATTATTTCTTAAGAACCAAATAAATAAAAACTAAGCCAGTTGCCTTTTCTTTAAGCTTTGATCATCACTGTAACCTGGATAACTGTAAATCTACAGAAAAACAGATATTCAGTGCCATTTTTGTGATCCTCTATCCTCTGTCTCCAGATATGAAATCTTTTTTTTTTCTTTTTTTTTTTTACAAGCCAGAGCTCAACAGGGAGCCACAACCAACAGTGAAGGAGAAATCCAATGATCTCTGGCCTTTACTTTAAAGAACAATGTCCTTCGTACCCTGCTATCAACATGGTGGTCTTTCAGGCATGTAAGAAAAGAGGAAAGAAATTTTCTTTTGTCAGTGAGTGCTGCTGGCAGTAGTTTGTCTTATTAATGCAGGAGAGTATACCCTATTAATACTGAGACTTTATTGATTCTACCAGAGCCTCTGGCTGGAGATGAATGGCTCTCACATATTATCACAACTCCAAAATGGGCCTTCACGTGTCTTTGACATTTCCACCAAAGACGGCTGTAATTTCCAGAGCGACACATCCCATCCCTTGCTCTTTTATTTTCACCCTCTTATCTTTTTTTTTTGCTTTTTTCTTGTACTCAGTCACTACACTTCTTTCTACCCTTGCCCTTTTCTGAGTGTCTGCTCTTGGCTACTTCCTGTTATCAGTCTCTCCTGCATCTTGCCATTCATCTTTTAATTTTCCCCACCTTTTGCCACTTTGCTCTTTTCTGGCATCTCATCTCTTATTTTCAGGCCTTCTTTAACATTAATGTCTCACTTGAAAGTTTTCTTTCAAGTTTGGTGTTCTAGCTCATCTGTAACTCAGCGTGTGTTCATTTCTGTCTCCTGAAACTCTGCCTGAGCTCGCACTCTGTCACCTTCTGCTTGCCTGCTGACTTTACGTGTGCACGTTCTGAGCCATGACCCCGTGCTCTCATTGCATGCGTTTTATTTATGACTTTCTGTTTCGCCATTGTCTGTCTTTCTCATGTGTTCTGTCTTTGTTTTTCTCTTAGCAGATCAGTTTTGTTTAGCACCCAGCAGACAAGGCTGCTGACACTAGCGCGCAAGAGCATATTTAAAATGTCACTGACAAAGTGACAAAAGGTCATATGGAAAGTAAGAGACTCCCAGCACAGTTTGGACTGACTGCTAAACAGGCATTGGTGCCATTGTGTGGGTGTATGTGTGTGGGTGCATTTGTGTTTTGAGGGGTTTACATCTTAAATTGGTATGCTTGACTGCATCTACCCAGGGGTGTATGTATTCATTTGTGATTTTATGTGAGAGGTGTGAAACATATTTAAGGTTCTAACTATGTAAGAGGATTACAATGACTCTGGATTCATGGATGCCATCTGTATGTCATCCCACACCGCATTTGTGTTGCTACATATGTGGAACACATCATGTGTCTTTGTTGCCATGTTTATGCTGCTGGCATCATTATATGTGAACACTGGCCCCTGCCTGAGGTGAGCCCTTGGGCGCCTTCCAGTCTGATTAGTGTGCTGCTGCAAAAACTTGGCCAGTCTGACATACCACAACCCCAAGCAAACCCAACTGTGATTTCACCCAAAGGTTGTTAGTTCAAATACTGAGGCCTGGCAACAAGTTGGAAATCTGCTAACCCCCAGTGAACGGGAAGTCAGCCAGATCTCTGTTACAATTATAATAATTCTACAAAATTTGCACTTGATAATGTCAGACACTAGACAAGAGAAGGGTGTAAAGATACAGATGGTGCAGATCACAATGCTCTTCAGTTGAAATGAAAGATTTACTTGAAACTGGAGTTTAAAGAAAAGGGGGGATCAAAGATATTTACATATGTTTGACAACATCCAGCTTCATATTTTTACTTGTTTCAGACATTTGCAAAACTCTCAGATGTGCATACACTGCATACAATAAAATGCAGTTGATTTCCTTAAAAACTTCATTTAACAGTAGAAATTGTGTTCAGTATGTGCCTTAAAGTCTCCACCTGTGCACAACCACAGAACCGCCCCACTGTAAGCAATTCCCAAACTCATATTT
Source organism: Zenarchopterus dispar (assembly GCA_028564865.1). Classification (NCBI taxonomy): domain Eukaryota; kingdom Metazoa; phylum Chordata; class Actinopteri; order Beloniformes; family Zenarchopteridae; genus Zenarchopterus; species Zenarchopterus dispar. The sequence continues at coordinate 5,486,364 of JAOWBL010000013.1, forward strand.
TGTTAGTCAACATTGTTATTTTCTAATGAACTACATAATTAGTGAACTTGCGGAGCTGTTTTGTTGCAGTCTCTGAGCTAATTAAAATAAACAAACAGATATGAAATGATATTGTGGAGTTCTCTTAAAGGGTAATTAAACTTGAATTCAGCTTGTGTGTATGGAAAGAGTGTATTTATATGGCATGTCTTGGTTCTTATTTTTATTTTCGTCCATGTTTGGGAAGTCCCAGCCTTATATGTTGATTCCTAAGGCAGACTTTAAGATTCTGACGAAGCAAAATAATAACACATATGCAAGTAGGCAAAACGAAAGAGGGAAAGATGAGTATTGGGAAACCAGTAGTTATAAAGATGTAAGAACTAAGCGCTGAGATTTTGAAGTTCAGCAAACAGTAAAGTGTGAATTGTTGACAATTTTGGTTCTTATTCCCGAGTGCTGAAAATTTCTTTTTTTTTTTTTGCATGTTGTCTTGCTTGTTTTACCTTGAGATACAGTAATGGGAGCTAGCACAGAGCAAACGTCTGAAATGACTCATTTCACATTGCTCTTGTTTTGCACTTTACACAGCACTTAAACTTGTCGCCTGGAGTGTTTTTTTTTCTTTCTTTTTTTTTCTTTGCACCAGCACTTGATGTTCTGCATCTGTCTCATTTGTAGTTTGAGGCATAGATTCTCCTCTGCTTTGTCTGCTTGTATCTGCAGGCCTAACCCTCTCTTTATCACTCTCAATGAAGTAGTACAATAATCCATCTCTGGGGGACAGGGACAGATCCATAATGCATGTGTGTGTGGCATCTGACAGTGAGCGCATCCCACTGACTCTCCAAGCGTACGTCTAAGTGTCATCTGTGTCTCTCCCTCCTCTCCTTCCTGCTTTTTCCTCACCCATGTTTTCAAGCTAACATTTATCTTCTATTCCATGCTTGTTTAGATGTATAAATAATACATTCAGAAGATAAATAGATGGACAGGAGGACACACGGATAGATGGATCAATACTTGGATACGTAGATGGATGGTCAGCGATACAGACAATGCCATGGATGGATGGATGAATGGACATTAGGGACTACAGAAGTATATGGACAGAGATGGAAAATAGCAGAATGTCAGCAGTGTGTCAGCAGTTTTGATAAGTTGATGGCAAAGCTGACACAGCATTGGGGATACGAGGCCAGCCCTCCGCTTATCCTTCTGTCCTTCTCTTCATTCCTCTTTCCATCAAACTATCTACCCTAACAATATATCACCTGTCAAACATAGTGTTTCCTTCCGAAGATAGATATGGCACAGCATCGGAGAGCTGGCAAGTTGCTATCTTTGAACGTTGACCAAACATACTAATGTCTCGCTGCAGTTTGTGAAATTGTCCATCAAGATGAGCTATTGATTCATGTTCTTGAAGATTTTTTTCCCTGACATGGACTGGAAAAACAAGAGAATTTGGGTGTATTTCTAGTTTTAAGGAAAAACAAAGTCTTGAATCAGAGTTTTAAAGATGTCAGTGAATAACACTCTGTTTCTAGTTAGTTCAGTTCTTATACTTAACATTGTTTTCTCAAAGTTAAGATAAAATAAAAATAAAAGTCTTCGCCACCTTTAGGAATGTAATCCAAAATAAACACCAACTAGCTGTTGGAAAAACAATTTTTCTTGATTACTGGAATGTAAAGTCCAATCACATTTGCAAAATGAAACAAACAATGCAGGCACAAATCCATCCTCCATCTGATATATTTTACTTAATAGACTACTCTGATTGCAACAGGCTAATGACCTTTCCGGGTTGTGATCCTGCCTTTTTCCCAAAGAGAGCTGGGTTAGACTTCCGAAGACTACTGTGACCTTAACGAAGGAATAACAGTTATATATGATGGATCAAATGTCTATTCTGAGTATTTAAAAAACTGGGTGGTTGGGTGGAAAGGTAAAGGGGCTGATTAGATCCTAATTTTGCTCTAATTAGAAAGGATTTTCTGCAGGTTTGCGGCACTTGAGTTAGAACTATATCTTTACCTGACTTTTAAGAAATGGGCACCAAATATGTTAAACACCATGCCTGAATAAACTCTCAAATGGTCAGCAATAATCTTACATAATTTGTGAACAAAATTTTGTTTGAGTTTGCTTATCAGAAGATCATTAGGTATATTCAGGGACATGGTGACATTGCAATAATTAGTGCCTTAAGAATAAAATGAATTGTCCTCCAGCTTGATTATTTGACCTACCAGTCATGGATTTTATTGTCTGGTGAGTCAGCAGCTGTGACAAAATACATACTTTGATCTTTGATCCTTTTCTGCAGTAAATGGGGGGTTTCATTTTTAGTTGTGGTGCAGACAGATCCCCCCACTAGCTGTCTGACAGCAGAGCTGAGCTATCATGTACTGTTGCAAGGGAGAAGCTGCAGCATTTTCTTTCTGGAAGAAAAGGTCTAGTAGAATCTGACCTCACTGCTCTTCTATCTCCCAAGCTTTTTTCCAGATGACACAGCCTTTGTCAGACTCCTTTGAGCCTAAGGGCATGCAGTCAAGAAAAATAATAAGACACATTCAGTGAGAAAGCAGCATCCTTCACCATCCAAGAGAAGTCCAAATTTCAGTGCTGAAAAATTCACTTATGACCATACAAAGAGAGTTGACTACATTCATCAGGCAATTGTCAGTAGCCACATTTGATTTTCAATTGAGTTCAGATGTTCAATGTCAGGTTTATTATGTCTGATTGTAGCACCAAATCAAGAAATTTGAATCTCTTCTAAACTGTCAATAATAAAATAAAGCATTTAAATATTTACGTGGGTGTAATATAGACAAAAAATACATTCTTGCATCACAGAAATATGTAGCCACTCATCCACGGATTATTAAAATAATCAACAAATGGGTTTCCAAACCATTATGAAATGCACGGCTAATGACAGCTCTTGTCCAGCTCAACGTGAGCAGCTTTAGCAGGGTAAACTGAGTTCATTCCAACTGACCCAAACTGCGTATGTGAAAAATCACAAGTGCACACTGTGGAATAAGTTAGTAACATTAATAAATTGTGGAGCTTCACTCTCATGGTGCACGATATCCACAGTTGATTTAGTTGCAATGTCCTTGAACACACTAGTATCACTGAGGGTTTTATAAACCACTGCTATGGTAAAAGTCTATAAAAGTCTGGTGAAAATTTGGCAGATGTTGGCAGCAACTGTTACTTACTGCTGCAGCTTCAGTTCTCTGATGAGGTGTGTAGCCTCCAAGCCTCCATTGTGCAGCTTTAGCTCTTCGTTATTGTGGAAGAGTCACTAAGAATATTTGCAGTCCCCGCCAAACCTCAGAAGGAGGATGTTACTCTCACCTTTCTACCCAAAAAGCATAAATCTGATTCTATAAACTGCCATACAGCACTTTTTCCATCAGTGTGTAGAAGCAGTTGCACCTAATTACATACACTCACCACTAAATTAGTGATACCAAGGGTATCTAATAAAGCTAAGTGTGTAGAGAAAAAGGTATAAAGATATGATTCCCTTCTTTAACCTTCTGGAATTTTGGGTGTAATTGACCGTTTTTTGACTATGTTTGAATTTAGCTGAAAATTTCACCTAAAAAACAAAGCTGTTTACCTCGCCTTCTCTGGTATAATTATTCAACCTCACCACTGTAAATTTACAGTTATTTTTTTCTTTCATTTTGACATACTATATTAACTGCATTTTCCACAAAAACTTATAATCCAAACAGAAATCATTTTCATCAAATTTGTCACACATATTAACTGTGGGACGAGCAGCCCAGTGGCTGACCTTCTTCTCCAACTTTACTTCTGTAATGTCTGAATGTGCTTAACTGAGATAAAGCAGTTTGTTGATATTTAGAAGTTTGAAATGTTAGACATGAGATGGTAAATGAAAAAACAACAGCAAAACAGCATTAACCCTTCACAGGGTTAATGTAACCATATTTGTAACCAGCTTCAGTTGAACTACATTCAATGGTTATTACAAAAAGAAAAAGTTACAAAGTTAATAGAGGTCCTTTAATATTCTAATATTCACCTGGAGTTAAAATGCTGACATTTCAATTTTTTTATTGGCTGCCCTATA
>JAOWBL010000013.1:5498720-5514215 GCA_028564865.1 Zenarchopterus dispar
AAATAAAACAAATTTAAAGTTATTCACTGTTCACAATCATTGTTAGGAAAGGGCAACAGTATTAAAAACAATTTCAAAATTATCTTTATACCACCATTATGCTTGTGTATATCAATATTTATATAGCCATTCTCTAATTATAAACAGGTCTCTCAGTCTGTTTTTTCTTCTAAACATGTGGAGAACGCATTGTTCTCCACATGTTTACTTAGAAGTTGATCCTTAAAATTGTATTATGTTGTTGTTGATGTACTTGTTGGTTTTGGAATTAAATATGTTCTCCGTCTTTCATTCCTCATAAGGAGGAGTGTATAGCATTGATTTTGTGAGGCAAATGTTTGCAGAATACATATTTTATTATTTTCTATTTAGGTCACAGAGTTTATTTCTATTGGAAATTTTAAATATACACTTAAGCCTGCAGAATACTCGGTCTATCGAGAGGGCACATGAATATTCTTAACTTATCCATGGTCTTGTATGTGTCTTCAACATAGTTCATCAGTAGCAAAGAAGGCTTGACATAATGTGATTTTTGGAAACATTAACAACATATTTAATCTAATGGGTCTGATTCAGTCACATTGTAGAGTAGTTTTTCTCCTTTTCATGTAAAAATTTCGGTTTCAGTTTCATTTTAGGGTATATTTGAAGATTTTTGGGAAATGTTAAGTGCTTAAAGTCTTCTGCATCCAGCAAAAAGCAATAGTTGAAGTTTCAGTCTCTATGTTGTAGTGCATAACTGACCTACTGTTGCCCAAACAGCAGTAGCAACATGGCAAAAGGGATCAGGAGATCACTGAGTGTCGTGTTGTGGAATATCTAAACAAAATGGCTTGTTTTGTTTTATTTCTTTTAAGTCATGAAAATGTGAGATAGGAGTAACGCTTAGCAGAGAAGAACACGATGAAGGATCATTGATGCAACAAAAGAGTAGTTCCACAGGTGATAAAGACTTGAGGTGTGAGAGTCGAGGTGATGACAGGGAATAGGAAAGATAGCATGGATATGAGGGAAAACATTACTGCGACAGATGAATAAGTGAGGGAAGGGAAAAATGAAATAATAGAGAAGTGAGACAGGTGATGAGCACAGAAAGCGGAGGTGAAAAATAAGAAATTTACAAGGTGAAAGAGAATATCAAGGCAATTCAGACTAGCATATGTAGACTACCATCTGTTGGTTTTCAATACCTGTATAAAGGCTTCCGAGACATAATAAATAAAAGCTTTCTTTTGTAATCCTATTGAACCGAAGCAAATGCATGCTTGTCTTGATTTTGTCTACCTATATACTTTACATTAAACCCAAAAAATATGCTTATACTTTATTTTATTTGTTATTGTTTTTTGAAATGTAATTTTTATACCAAATTGTTTAGATTAAACTGTCCTCTCCATCAGTTTATCTGTCAGTAAATTTCGAAACGAAAGGTCAGGCTAAAGGAACATAATACATCCTGTCACTGTCTAAAATAGTGTTATATTCTGGTGAACCTGCACTGTTTATATGCTAAATTTAAACTGCTCATATCTTGACTATTTCTCCAGAGACTGGATTATTTGACCTTGTGTTTTGCTTCCATAAGCTTTATTTGATTAAGTTTAGAGAAAAGGTAACTGCAATTCATTATCAGCCTCATGTTCACTTCTGATTTCTCATTAAACTACATGTATTTAAGCCGTGCTGTTTTGTAGGCAGGTGTATTTCTCCTTAACACGATCATTCAGAAGGTACATGGAGTTAGATACAGTTAAGAGAGGATGTATTTTTAAATGGGTTGATTGGGGTTGCTTCACTGCAGTGCATTTTGACTCAGTTCACTGATGCAGATCTTAATATACTTTTTAAGATAAAATAGTGCAAGAGAATAGGTCAGTTCTATGAGTAATATGTAGGCTAGGTACTATTTAAGGGTACTCTTAAACCTGAGAAAACTACGTATATGTGTGCATAATGACTGCACTGTTACAACGAGTGAAGAATGAAGTCTGTCTACTTGTTCAGCTCATCTGATAGCTTTTTTTCATTGCTGTTCCCTCTGTCATCACTGCTCTCCTGAACTTTTGTAGCTTCTGCTTTCACTGAATTTGACAGAGCCAGGCCATTGGTGTGATAAATCACTGTTATTACCACACATTCTCCATTACTGGCGAACAGCAGGAGTGCCTGGACTACACACATACACACACCTATAGACAAGCACACACAAGTTTGTGCAGCTATCCTTATTAGGACATTGCGTTGATCACCATCCATTTTGTGTAGACTAACCCAAACCCTAATTTTCACCATTACCAGTTAATACTTAACCCTTACCAGGGCCTCAGGTATGACATTCTGCCCAAATTACAGAAGACTCCCTGGTCAGCCAAGAGATATAATCTCTTTAGCATTTCCAAATGCCTATTATTGGAAATGTAGCACACATGCTCATAGGATAATCTATACATATGATGGTATATCGTATGTTCTCACAGTGGGTGCACACAAAGTGGTACAAAATGTTACAAACCAATCAGTCAATGCAAACTTAAGAAAACTCTAGAAGTTTGGCAGTCACAAGAGCTGTCTAAAATTTTTATTGGATAGCTAAGAAGGAAAAAAATTACAATCTGTCTTAATTCAAAGTAGAACATCCTGTGCAGTTGAATTGTTTCTTGAACTGTTTTCCTGCTGCGTGTATGTTTTTGTCTGCTTTGGAACTGAGAGACAGCTTCATTATTTGATAAAGTTATTGGGCCCTTGTCCTGCCTATAATTCCACATATTTCACTTACTAAATATAAGAACTGACCAAAGCAGAAGCAAAAACGTATCACTGTAGCTTCACGTCAAGAAGATTTCTCATTCAGTTATACATCCAGCCAGTTTTCATGTTCTCCTTGTACCCATATAGGGTTCTTCTCCTATATCAATTTCTTCTAAAGACAGAAACACATATACTAATTATAAAAGCTCTGCACAAATGTGCATGCCCGATCATTTGCCATGTGGCAATGAATAAATAATTGCAATGAAAAGTTAATTGAAACATTTTGGAACAACTTTCACCAAAAAGAGCGAGTGATAAATCAATAGCCAATGTTAGTGTTTATCAGTGGTCAGTTTTTCCTTGATAGCTGTCCTCCATCATTTTTTCTCTTTTTTTCCTTGTTAAGAATTCCACTGTTATGTTCTAAAAATAAATGAAACTGCTGCATTATATTCAAAATTATCTTCATTACACACTTTATCTAATGATAATCATTCAAAATAGATGTTGAATGATTATCATTACATATTTATGCCTGCAGGTCTCTGAAACTTTAAAGCAGTAGACCCTTAATAAAGGTCAAGGAGGATAATTGTATAGTTGCAGATAGGAAAGTAAGAAACACATTGAGAAATATACTAAGAATTTAGACTCAGGCTAAAAAATTAAATTAAATAAACTAAAGAGGAGAAGCTCTTTTTTTTCTCTGTTCAATGTAGCTCCAGAACATGCCTGAGGGTTTGGGTATAGTGAAAAGGACTCGAATGAACCATTTATGAAAGAGGCAGACATTGTGATAAAATAAACACACCGCTAGAAGCCATGTCCACAATACATATTCTATTCATTCAATATTTTCATCATATTTTCATGTCATCAAATACAAATAAGTTTATTTTTTTATGTAGTAGGGAGAGATGGGACAACTAAGATAGTCTTGTAAATCTATAGATTCTCATTGTGCATAGAAAGATAGTCTAATAGTTTATAAAAAGCCCTTTGCAATGCTACAACACCTTATTTTTCATCATTGCTAGAAGGCAAGGGAAAATAACCCAGGTTTTCTGTTCACTACTGTAGCCAGGCTGACAAAAGTCCCAACACTGTTGAACTGTGCGCTCCTGTAGCTCTCGGCTCATGTAACAGTAGTAAAGACTTTACAAGCTACTAATGACCTTCTTATGACCTCAGAAAATGGATTAATGTCAATACTATTTCTGCTGGTCCTCCATGCTGCTTTTGAGACTGGAGATCACAGCACTTTACTGCACAAGTTAGAGCATATTGTTGAGATTAAAGGGACAGCACTAGGCTAATTTAAATCATATCTATCTGACAAATTCCAGTTCGTTCATGTTAATGAGGTTCCTTCTGCACAGATGAGGGTCTGCTATGCAGGGTACAGTGCAAGGGTCAGTCTTGTTCAGTTTATACATACAGCCCTTGGGAAGCATTATCCAGAACCACAGCATCAATGTTCACTGCTATGCTGATGATACACTGCTGTATTTGTCTATGAAGCCAGGTGTAACAGATCGGTTAGCTAAACTTAAGGTATGTCTAAAGAACATTAAGCCCTGGATGTCCACTAACTTTTTGCTTCTAAATTCTGATAAAACAAAAGTTATTATTTTTGGTCCCAAACACTTTACTAAAGGATTAGATGATGTTGTGATGGCCTCCAGTACAACTGTGCGAAAACTTAGAGTTATTTTCAGTCAGGATTTGTAATTTTAACAGCATATTAATTAGGTTTGTAAAACTGCTGGGATTTTTTTTTTTTATCTCTGTAATTTCACAAAGATTAGGAGTATCCTCTCCCCGAGTGATGCTCAAAAATGAAAATGAATTCATACGTATATAACTTCTACACTAGATTGCTGTAATGTATTTTTAGCAGGATACCCAACTAATTCTCTGAATGGCCTCCAGCTGATCCAAACTGCAGCAGCGCAAGTGCTGACAGGAATCAGCAAGAGAGATCACATTTCCCCTGTTACCCTCCCTCAGCTAGCTTCCCCTAAAATTTAGAATCCAATTCAAAGTTCTGTAACTCCTAAACAGTCCTAAATGATCTAGGTCCACAATATTTGCAAGAGCTGATAGCGTCCTATGTTCCTAATAGAGATCTCCACTTTCAGAGGGCAGGTTTACTTGTGATTCCTAGAATATCCAAATGTAGATTTGGAGGATGGGACTTCTGCTATTAGGCACTGTTACTATGTACCCAGCTACCAGTTTAGGTTAAGGAGGCTGACACCATCTCCACCTTAACCTAGCTTAAAATGTTCAAAAAACATAAAATGTTCTTCGTAAAGGTTATAGTTAATCTAAACTTTAGTGTTTTGGGCCAACACTCATAGCTACAGCTACAGGACGAGACTTTCTTTCCACTTCTTCTCTGTCCTTTCTTCAGCTCAATCCACACTTTTGAATTAGAAGTATCTCATAAGCATAATTGCAGTCCATTGTTCTTGTAGTTTGTTGTGCTGCTCTGCCCCCTCCTTTACTCTTCTGCAGATATTTGCAGGCCAAAGTTTCCAGAGCCGTATCCTGACCTGCAGTCCCACCTCAGTATCTGCTGTCTATACCTCTTTACATAGTTGTCTCTGTAGCACATCAACTAACTATGTATCAGTCATATGTGCATAAAAACTCCAGCTGACAGGTACTGATCAGTAACATATCTTCTCTTTTGTACCATTGATAATATATATGTAGTTCTCCTCTCTTTGTTCTTCATCATCTCTTTTCTGTCTCCCTCTTCATCATCTCTTTCCTGCTGTACCCGGCTGATCTTCAGCAGAAGGGCCCCCTTTACAAGTTAGGTCATGCTCAACGTTTCTTCCCTCTTAAAGGCAGGTATTTTCTTGCCACTGCTGGGCTTAAGGTTTTTCTCCCGCTGGGGGAGTTTTTACCTACCATTGTTTATGTAATAATTGCTTGGGGATCATGCTCTGGGTCTCTGGTTAACTAAAGTTAACATCCCATGTAACTTAAGTCATGTGCCAGTGTTCCCAAGCTTGTATAATTCGTTGTCTATGATAACTTATTGTGAGACAGTAAAAAAAAAAAAAAACATCTCACATCTCAGAGTCAACAAATAAATCTACATGCTTTCAGTTTATCCATTAACTTCTGCTGATCTGAAATCCGGTCACGGGGACAGCAGCCTTAGCAGAGAGGCTTAGACCTCCCTCTCCCCTGAAGCCTCCTCCAGCTCCTCTCGGATGATACCAAGACATCCCCTAGACTGCCAAGGTCTCCCTTGGGCCCAGAATAGCTGACACCTAAATTGCACTGCACCCAACCCATATGGGCCCCCCTGCTGGTGGTGAGCCCATGGGAGGGCGAACCTTTGTGGCTCATTTGGGCTGAGTCCAGTGTGGCCCCATTAGTAAAGGCCCACCTACCAGGTGCTCATCATCGGGTCTGTCCTCCAGGCCATGGTGGGACTCTGGTAATGCTTGTCTAAGCATGTCATTTCAAACTCATCTGAGCTGAAGGAGCCCAGCATGTCACATGCTAAAAAGAACTTTTTCTCAACTTTAATAAAGTAGGTTTTGTACTGAAAAAAATACATGGTATTTTCCCTCTCTCTCTCCCACTTTACTTTTAAATGTATGTTGTTTGAAGACTTTCGTTCTTCCTATGAAAAATGAGCACATGTCTTAAAATAGCAAATACAACATTTGCAATAATTTATGTTTGTCCATTTCACAATATTTTTCTCCTTATTTAGCCAGCAGCCTATACCAAAATATTGCTTTAATAATGCTGATTTCACTGTAGAACTTAGGGATCTATGTCCAGGAGCTCACTGCCTTGCTATGCAGAAGAGAATTGTGGTTAATTAGGTTTCCAACAGATCCCAGTGAAACTTCAGAATGAGTGACAAAGTTACTACCGCTTTCCTACATTGCACTCTTCCTTCCCTGAGTAATACTGAACATTCTGTTGGACATTACAAAGCATCCTCTTCATAGCATCCTATCCTCATCTGGATTCTCTACTGAGCACAAGTATTTAAAAGTGCACATAGGTACACAGTGTACTCTTGCACCCATAGAGGGACAAAGAAAAGGATCTTGCTTTCAGCCAGCAGTCTCACTGCGCTCACCAGCACAGGGTAAACTGTTCTTCCACACTGCCGAGAGGAACAGCATTGCATCTTCCTCTGTCACACTGCCATAACAAGAGAAATGCACTGACAAATGCAAAGCCAGAGAGAGATCAAGCAAAAACAGGGGAGAGAAGTAGAACCTCAGGGAGGGTCTTAGAGCAGAACAAGTGAAAACAAAGAGACCTGTTAGAGCTACACCTGAAATGGCTCATTTTCTGTTGTCCGTTACTCTCTGCTTTCCCCTGTTCAAAGGAGACATCCTCTCACTTGGAAACTGGTCATAATTCAGTTTCTTTGATGCACAGTACAGACAGATGAGGAAAAGTAGAATGATGGGGACCTCAGTAGAAGAGGAGACAATGTCTTCAAATTAAAAATCAAAAGGACAGAATTAAAACAAACAAACAAAAAAACAATAATAATAAAGTATGAAATTGATAAGGTTGTGTACATCTATTTCTTTTGTTTGTTTTTAGAGCACATGTACATTGAACCTGCATGGCAGAAAATATTTGAGGATCTGTTCTGATCTCTGAATCTTTGTGTTTTTAGTGCTTGTTGTTTTATAGGTTGTTCTGTGCTCCCGTATGTGTTTACATATGCCTGTGCGGATGTGAGCTGGAGTAATAGAAGCTGTCCTGCAGCACCACGTCTGGTGTCTGTAGCCAGAAAGCTGTCATAAACAATCTGCTCCAGCGTCAGTTAAACAGCAAGCGTGGGAGATTTGGGTACTCTAAAGGCTACAGCAAGCCCCACACTTTCTAAACACACCAACCCATTTGCCTAATGGACTGATATCAAAATGAACAATGGATATCCCATATGACATTGCAATCCTTAATGTGACAACAGGTTGGCAGGGGCATGAGTGACACTGGCCAGTGACTCTGGGAGGCGTTGAGCTTTGACACTGAGTAAAAGTGAAGTCAGTAGTGTGCTAAACTGTGAGAACTGGCAGGCTGAGGATGTGTTCCTGTAGGAAATCAGGCTTCGTCAGGTTCAAATGATTTCACACATGAATATGATGGGGTACATGTAATGTTGGTTGGAATAGACACAAGTACATAAGCCAAACTATCCTTTCATATTTGCAGCAGGACTAATTTAGGGCTACCCTTAAATTCTGCAGCTTTGAGATAAAGCAGAATAATAGTTTCTAAAACTGAACTGTGTAAAACAACAGCTGTTTCAATGACTACGAAAGTTTCTGTTTGGTTAATAATAATAATTAAAAAAAAATAAAATAAAAAAAAAGAAGGTTAACTGCTGACCAGGTTCCTATAAAATTTATAGAGCAAAAAGTGTTTCCAGGAGAATTCAAAAGATTTTTGGTGGGCTCTTCCAGCTGTCAGCCTTGAGATTTGTCATCCATGACAAAAAAACTGGAAAGCTGATATAGACTAAGGAATGTTGATATTTCAAGAAAACAGATCATATGCAGTAGTTACAAATAAACATTTCAAATAGAGTCCTTAAAGTCTGACTGGCTTGTTATTTACATTTGTCATACCTCATCAGACCTGTTGAAATCAAGGTGTTAACTAAAAACTTGTTCCGTCATCTTATTGCAGATTAACATGTTAAACACGTTACAACATTTGTGTAAAAACATGAAACTCTTTTTTCTGATAATATCCTGTTCATAAGTAAATGTAGTATGTTTTTACATCCAAGCTTGGTTCATGTTTCCATAAACTTTTGTTTTTGCATAATTTAGTGTGTTGGAAAACTGATTTCATATGTAAACCTTCATTATCAGATGCCATTAAACATTTATAACCACATTAAAGAAAATGAAGAAGCAGTAACTTTCTGTTCTGCAGCTGAGGGTTCTATATGGCATCTTTTTAATTATATCTAACAACTGACTTTCCTTATTAGATTCACTCTGAGTATCGATAGACTGCTTTGAATCTTGAACTTATTTATGATATATTTGCTTGCTGTTTGCATGTTGATGCCTTCTTAAGATGAACTTTATAAATACGAACACTCCTCAGATGTCATACCTGCCGAACATCAGTATGAAAGCAGTACCACTTCAGGTTTGTCATCATTCTGAGGTACGTATTTAACAAAAAGGACTGCCATTAATTGGTACAGATTATTAACCTTATTGTAATTATAGTCATTTATATATTTGATTAAAACTTCAAGTGATTAATGAATGTCCAATTTAGTTGAATTAAACTTTTAATATCCACACAAACACGAGGTAGGAGGAGATTTCAACTCACCAGTTGAAGCCCAAAAGTTTCTGTTAGTTCTCTGACTTTGATTCTGCTGTGACGCACAATTGGTTACATTTGCCACTGAAAATATGTAGCTATGCTGATTTATTAAAAATCTACAGAGTTAGACAAATGAAATTCTTATTCTTTTCAAATGAAAAGAATAAGACATGCTTTCTACCAGAAGCAGTTTATAGTTAGTGTTAATGATTTTTTTTTAAATCACCAATAGTAATACTTTGCCTTGACATGCTGTCTCTTACAAAGTGACAGGGAAAATAAAATGTGCAATGTCCTGATTTTTAATTTTTTTTATTTTTTAGTTTTTATTGTGACAATGATCCTATCCACCAAACAATAGTCAATGGCAAAATTGGCAGTGCAGATTTGGCAAATTTTTCATGGGTTCAACCCAGATACTCAGCTCTGCTGTGTATCCCACAAATACATGTTCCTTACAAATGTGTTACCATTTAAAATGGAAATAAACAGGCTTTCCCACAGCATATGATTTATTATCAAGAAGCATTGCTACAACAAGAAAAATAGCCTACCAAACACAAATGTCCTTACTTTTTGTGCTATGTTTAGTTGAGGGATATACAAATTTCTGTTTTTGGTGTTGACACTAATATGAAACCAAGGCACGTTTAAAGCATCCCCCCCATTTCCCTCTCTGCAGGCTGATGATCCTAAAACTCTCAGCACTGGCTATATTCCCATGACAGATGTTTATTATAAGGATGTGATCCACATATTCTAACATATACACATGTGCTCTTCATCACATTACTTGCACTCAAACACTAGAAAACACTGAAACACACCGATGGTGGACAAATTGAATGACATTCCAGTAGAGATAATTTATTGTTATAGTCTTTCAAACCAGCTGACATGCCCATTTCCAGTGTGCCGGCCTGCAGGGATTTATAACAATAGGAAGCTTATCATTATGCAGAACTGGCAAAGAATACAGTCAGATTTTGAAAATTAAATTTACACAGAAAGGACAGCTACAATCACCCAGCTGTCAAGTAAACATTTTCTGGTTCAGATTTGCCTCGACGAAAGGAATATTTCATTCCCCTTTTTTATATTCTAAAGTTTCTCTCTATTAATATTATCGTGTCTCATGCTCCATGCAAAAAGAAAATCCAGTGTTAAATGATAATTTCACCTCTTAGAGTTGAATCTTATCTGTCTGAGCACTGAGTTCCCAAAGGCTCACTCGAGTTTACAATAGCTTTACCTTTGTTGCTCTCCTCTCCCCTCGCTCAGCCATGCTCTGCTCATCTTCCACTGTAACTGCCATATCGTGTTGTGAATAGTAAATGAGCTTAGATCTGGTCTTGGTGGAACAGGGTGAGGGACAAACATAAAAAAAGAAAAAAGATCCAGAGAAAGTACATGGCTTGATAACTTGTAGAGATCTTTCAGATGTACTGCCAACACGTTCTCACTCTCAACTCATCACATACTGACCTTTCATCAAGATTCCTTTGCACCCGTTTTTAACATGCACTTGACTTTGACTTTGACTTTATAGGAAACAAGAAACTGATACACAAGCTGCACTGATGTGTCAACAGAAAAATGTAATTCTAAAGTGCTGGAACATTGACAAAAAACACAGATTGCATGAAGCTTCATTTATGTTGGCATAAAGGGATCTATCTGGGTCAGTCCCATCCAGTGCGGGGTGACATATTTTGGGTGGTCAATGCATAAAGCAAGGGTGTCCAGTTCTGGTCTTTGAGGGGTTTTGTCCTGCATGCTTCACATGTTTCCCTGCTCAAACACACCTGATTGGATCACAAGACCTACACAACTCTGCCAATGGTCCACTAATTTCACCCAGATATCTAAGACATGCAGGACAGCAGCCCTCGAGGACCAGAACGGGACACCTCTGACATAAAGATTTGCATGGTTCAGTCAAGAAGGGTCCAGCAACAACTAGTTTCAAGTACAAAAAAGATCCCAGACAAAATTTGTGTTACTTTTTCTTCTCACTCAATATGTTGCTACAAAATATCTAATCATCATGTCTGAGTGTTTCTTGTACTCATCTTGCACTAGTCTGCTGGAAATTTCTGCCACAACTCTGCAATCCAAAAGTGTGAGACTAGAGGAAAACAGTGTTTACAAAAAAGAAGATATGAATATCACAAAACCGTCTGCCCAGTTCAGTTTTTTAAAAAGGCAAGATATGTTTTCAGAAAGTTTGTGGAAATAAGAAAATGATGTGCTAATTTTTATTATTTGCCAGAACAGATGTCTGAAAATTGGATTCCATTTTTTTTCATTTAACTGTTGTTTTCATTCACTAAGAGAATATGCAATATCACATATGCATTGTGTGATATTTCTTTGCAAAAATGTTAATTTCTGTAATTTAACTCAATGTTAATTCATGTTGATGACATTGACCTGATTGGTCTCTATTGTTTTGTTTTTGTTTTTTTTTTTGCTTCTGTAGAAATCATGTTTATTTTAAAACATGATGGGTGCTGTGAGGTAGATGAAGTAAACACATATATAATTAATATATAATTAAATTAGCTACCAAAACGAATGTATTTTTTTTTCCTTTCATTTTTTTCAAGATGCAACAAAGATCAGGCAGTTTCATTCACAGGATTTCACTTAATTGGGAAATGGGAGAATTTCTAGAGAAAGAAGAAAATCCTCCTAAATGTTTAATTTCATTTGTACTTCATTGCGCATATAGTTGAGTCCCCTGCTTTGCATTATGAAGGGTATTTGCCATACCTAATTATTGACTGGGTTGGTTTGGTAGTGATATTTCAGTATGTACAAGACTTTATTATTTGTTAGTACAACCTAGCTATTGATTACAGGGTACCATTGATGAGCTTTAACCAACAATGTGTTTACAGATAAGCAGGATAAATAATGAAGTTTTTCTTTAGTTTAGGCTGTAAATTAAGTATGAACAGAATTCTCTACAAAACTCTATCAAAAGAAACAAAACTGGAGAACTTGGTAAGTAAGATGTCTGGACCAAAATATGAAAAATGTATTAACTTTGGATAAAAGAAAAAAATCCTTGAAAGACATTAAATTTTTATCATTGTTGTCGTGGGAAGACAAAAGAAAGCCTTTTGAGTTAAAATTTAAGAAGGTAGCCATTGTTACTGAAATCATGGTTAGAAAAATGTTGTTGCAATCAATTTGTGGTGGGTGCACCTTGAGTTTAAAACCTTTGGAAAACATTAAGATAGCAGGTTTGAGATAATAATGTTATTTTCCAGACAAATAATTCACACTGAATCTCAGTTTACATGGGCTGGTTTACCGCAAATAGAGTTAAGTCTTTTGTTCTGGCAATGTGCCTTATTTGATGCATCGCCAAATGAGCTGTGTTGTTACTATTTATGAGCTCCAGATGTGTTCTGGGAATTATCCATCATGTTTTCAAGTGTTTAAATGTAAAGCAATATGTTGGGCTTTGCCAGTATCCCCCTCCCGTCCTCTCCTCTCCTTGGCAGCCTGCTGGGAGTTGGCGTGAGAAAGTGTGTGAAGGTGGAAAGTGAGTGTGAGTGTGT
This sequence comes from Zenarchopterus dispar, assembly GCA_028564865.1. Taxonomy (NCBI): domain Eukaryota; kingdom Metazoa; phylum Chordata; class Actinopteri; order Beloniformes; family Zenarchopteridae; genus Zenarchopterus; species Zenarchopterus dispar. Next base: position 5,511,401 of record JAOWBL010000013.1, read on the forward strand.
TTTGGACATGTCGACTGTTTCTTTGCAGATAATGACTTTTCAGTCTTTCACTCTTTTTTTCTTACAATAGGTCAGAACAGTTTTATTTCATCTGTTTTTTATGTATACATACCTTTGTTATTAGTAGTTGTTTGTTTGTTTGTTTTAGTTTACATTTTCTCAGGAACAGAAAAAGATGGATATACCTGCACGGTGAGGAGAACTCTTTTTTTAAAAACAGAACTCCATGAAGCAGTTCAAATTTACAAATATATGAACCTTAAAAAAAAATACAAAGTTACGATTTTTAAACATTTAGTTCACGTGAGTTTTTGTTTGTTTTCCAGTTAAACTATATTTCTTTTTTCTTCTTGAAAGTCTCTCTAGTCCTCTGGTTTCCACATATCCTAATATGGTGTCATATTATTGGAGGTAAACAGTAAATTGACAGAAGCAGTATTTGGAGTCAGATCATTTTAATTTCTAAAAATATTTAAACATGGTTATAAATAACTTGTACTTTTTGTTAACCACACTGAGAAGAAACTTCAAAAATATATCAAACACTTTTCAAAGCATTTTTACTCAGTTTTCTATTTATAACGGTTTCCATATCTGGGCAGAAAAAGCTTAAAGGATTACAATAAAAAATAAATACATATGTACCTTACACCTTTCTAATATTTCTTCAGAAGAGTAAATTTGGTGCAAATTATGAAAATTTTATGCTTTGATTTTATTCTCAACACAAAGCCTATTCAAAATAACATTGACTTTATACTATCGCAAATAACATGATGAATTACTGAAAGAAGTTTACAGAACTACACAAGGTACAGAACTGAAGTATGTATTGGTGCACTCCATCTATCCAATCATCCATCCATTAATTTGTACTTATTTGCAGTTCCTCACTCTAGCCACCTGCTCTAGCTTCTCCGGGGGAATACAAATATTTCCCAAGTCAGCCCCTGCTACCTGTGCCACATCTTTTCTAACTGGGATTCCTCCACAATCTTACATATTACAATTTTCAACTGAGATAAAGCAGATTTGTCCAAATTAATCCCCCAACATCCATTTTTACTAAATTTAATCACATAGGTTATAACTTTAGGAATCTGATTTTGGTATTTTTGAAAAATTGCTGTATCATCACCTTTATTTTATAGGGGGGAAAAAAACACATGAATTTCATTGGAAGGCTTTCATTGGACTACAGCCGCAGTCCTGTTCCTGTCTGTGTTGAAGGAAGGCTAAGGACTGGTTGACCTCTGAAGTCACATTTCAGCTTTTTTCTCCAGATTGTGCAGCTCCTCCTAAAGCAACAGCTCCTTAAGGAAGTGTCTGCTTTTTACAGTGAAGGGCTTAGAATTTATGATAAACACCCCTTTCTTTTTGATATAACAGACATAAATACATGATAAACTAACTGTTTTAACAATATACAGAAACTGTTCTGGCTTTTACAGAAATATTGGACAAGAGTCTGTATTTCACAACCTACTCATACAGAGGAGGATTCTTACTTTTGTTGTGTCCAGATGGCAGTCAACTGACAAAGCTTTCAGATTGGAGATCAACTGGGCAATGTGAGTCTACTAGCAGACTAAGTGAAGAAACAGAAATCGCGTCTCTGTACTTCCCTTTAAAACTGCTAGAAGAAATAATAAGCTGTCTTCCTAGTCTCTTCAGAAAGGCAATGGAGACCGAGTCTGTGGAGGATCAGCTGATCCCTAATCCAGAATGTCTACAATACCCTGTCTGTTCTGCTGTGAAGGATCAGGGGGTTGAAGATGAGGCTATTATTTCCCTTCAGACACCAGTACTCCCTTGAAACTTCTCAAAGACCCCTCTGGTCTCAAATGAGACCCACTTATTAGTTATCTATGAGACTGAGTGGTTGGGATCAATAAGCAGTGAACTTTTGTTTAAAGAGTTGCATGATTAAGAATTGAATTTCTTACTGCAAAATTGTTGCTGATTTTTGAAAAGCGGATTTCTTATTTGAGCTTTGTTAAAAATAGTGTGTGGAAGATACATAGTGAATGCAGTTTGTAAGTTTGGCTTTGTTTATATATTAAGAAATACAAAAAAAAAAAAGTTTCCAAACAGGTCTCCTATCTTCTCTGCCACCACTCAGCATTTACCACTACAGTGATCTGACACAGCCTCTTCCCCTGCATTACCACTGCAGCACCATCAATCACAGCCATGCACACACACTGACACACACAGTGATTCAGAGTGAAGACAAAGATGGCTCTGTGATAGATAGAAGAAATGCGTAACACTTAACGTGCATGCAGGGTGGAACGCATTACACAGTCGATTCATAAAGCTGGGAAAGATATAGTTAGAAATTAATGTTTTCAGATGTGTTAACATTATTTAAATCTTGAGCTTTTGTAGATCTGTGGGTTCATGTAAGACTTCCTAATTAAGGATTTGGAATAAATCAGTGTATGTGCTGTGTCTCTTTGATTCTGTAATCACTCTGATCTATGGAAGTCCATTTCTGAAATCTTTCCTCCGAATGACTGTGTGTTGATTTATGTGTTTTAACATGAGGAACTTGGGACTGAACTTCTTGTAGTGCCAATGAAGCAAACAAACAATACCTCTTTGGTGGCTGTTAAGTTGTATTAGCACTGGACATTTCTAATCACTGAGCCTTGAAATAAAAAAGAAATGTGTTTACTTTTTGTCGCTGATGAATACTCGTTTCCTCCTCATTGTGCTTTCATAATAAACTCAAGTAACAATTGGTATCTCATAAAGTTCATGAACAATTTATAGTATCTTTAAGATTCGGTGCACTGAAAAGGCATTACAT
>JAOWBL010000013.1:5514315-5565204 GCA_028564865.1 Zenarchopterus dispar
CATCTAGAATGAGCATTGCATGAGAGCATGTGTCAGTTAAAATAAATGACTTTCAGTTATTGGATGTTTAGACCATTAACCAAATCCATAATAGCTTAACAGAGACTTCATTTCATGCCTGTTCCATGTGAAAAATTCCGGGGAGAAATAGCTTTTTCTTGCATAGTGGGACTAATTTCACATGAAAAGCAAAACCTCTCAGGAAAATATTGCCAGTTAATGACATACCATAATGCAAATTAAGAGATTTCAGCATGCCTTGGCAAGTAGCAGAATGAAGATAACAGAAATATAGCAGTAATTTCAGGAAATTACAACTGTTTTTTTTCCTACATTACTTACACTCTTATACATCCACTAACACACTCACACACCACACATACACACACACACACACACACACACACACACACACTGAGAATAACAGCAATTTGGGCCTATTTGAACCCAAGCTCCTTGATCTAGTTATTTATTTGTTTATTCATTCACTTATTTATTTGATTTGATGGTTCCCTGTTAAGAAGCTATGAAATAAACTGCACTTGAGATTTGTCCCACATTCTGGTCTTGCAGAATAAATTACCTTGAATTATCACAAGAATTATATTAAATGTAACTGTAAATCAATTTGGAAGCAGGTTTTTCTAAGTGCTAGGCTCTTGTTCAAGCCGTGTCAATACTTTTGATTTATGAGCTTCTTTATGCCTCTCATTAACTGTCTTTTCAGGTGTAACTACATCACTTTGTTATATCCAAATGCCTTAGTCATGGTTGTTCATTAATAAGCATTCATTTGAGACAGAGATTGCATGTATTAAAATGTGCTTTTTCTAATCTTCATGCATATGTGAGAATATTGACATGTCATACCTTATACAGTGTGCAGGTGTAAGTGTGATATTGCTTCTGTGTCTTAGTTCTTACATAATGGCTGCTAGTTGCTTTGTGTCTGGGTTGGAGCACTCTTCAGTGGTTTGGTATCTTCATGTGGTTACATGTACATGTGTTTCCACCATGATCTTACTGCAGGCAGCTGCAATTTTATAAACCCACCTTAGACCAAGGCCAGCCTGTGACCCTTTTATTATCAAGCTGCCAAGCTGCTAGAATGGAGCACCATTTAAAGGCTCACCAGAATGAGTTCTTCTTTTTTTCTGTCTGTTTGCTGGGTTTCCAGCAGCAGTTTCCCACCATGAGGGTTTTGTTCTGATTCAAGTCCTGCTAGGTTAGTCAGAAGATTAGTAACTAAATGTGAAAGAGATCCATACAATTTTGTGCTGCTTTGCTTTGTTGATCAGAATTCATTATTTTAAGAAAATAAAATTTGAATTAAAAAATGTGTATTTGACTGTCAGAGACTAGATTCTTGAACTTCACACATACAATCAAACCAAAACAACAGCTTCTGCCATGCCTTCATGTCATGTGGAAAATGACTCTCACAGTTCTTTCATCATGGGATGTATTCACAGTTACTCCCACCTCCACTCACACTGAGCAGGTATTACAGGCTTCTCAGTCGAGGTCTCCACTGCTAAAACTCTGTAAGAAGCACACACACACACACACACACACAACCAAACATACACAAACACAAAAAGAGCAATCATTTTCTATACATATGTCTTTATTTTAGGTAATTTAGTTAATATAATCTGCTCCTGTGACTAACATCATAATTTAATTTCCTTACTTTGTTGCGTTTTTCATAGTTTTCCCTCTTTCAGTGATCTTTCTATAAGATGTGCATTTTTTCTTTTTTTCTTTTCTTCTTTTCTGACATTATTGTCATTGGTGTGACTCCACGCAGAACATATCTCTTTCTTCCTTTTTCTTAATTCCTATTAGCTGTAGTCAGAGCTAAAGCAAGACCACCTCATTCTGCTTCTGGAAATAATTTCTAAGAGGGAAAATGGAGAAAGACAGATGGACAGGGACTATATGGCCCCTGATGGCAGTCAGAGTGATAGTGTGAAAGAGTGCGAGGAAAATCGGGAGGTAAGAGCGCAGAAGAGAAGGAAACACAGATAGATAATGATAAGTGAGTAGAACCTGTGAGAATTGGAGAACTAAAGCAAAAGAGAGAAAAGCAGAGAGGGACATGTGGGTGAAAACCTGCAGAGCCTTCCCATTTTACCTCAGCTTTTCTGTGTTTCAGACAAATGTAGCCAATTTTTAATCCTCTCCATTAGCTGCGAAGGTAGTAATCTCATCTGAGAGCAGTGGATAGTGTTGACATCTCTAGCTGCAGAAAAATCAGTTAATACATGATAAGCAAACATGCTGAGCTCTTTATTGCCACTCCACAAACAAAACCATACCATCGTAAGCCTTGCTTTGTATTGCATGGCCATGAGCAATCCTAATTCCTGTTAACACTGCCAGGCATTACTGACACTGAGAACAATGCTAAATCCCCGTTAGCAAGCCCGAGCTACTGCATGGATCACTATTAGCTTGGTAGTCCAGTTGTGCTCACACACAAACACATTAGTGAATGCATTGTGTCTCCCACACAAACACACACGCGCAACCCCCTGATTCCTATTAACCTCTGAGATCCCCTGCCTAGCTGAAAGGGAGAACCCTAATTTGTCAGCCTGCTGTTGGTCTTTGAGCTGAAGGTTATTAGGAACTAGAGTTCACCTGTAATTACTGCTGGATTGCTCCCTCAGAATGAGTGAGCATGCATATTCTATATATAAGTAAATTAGCCTACATATATCATTCAGAGTATGGTTTTATGGTTTTCATTTATATTTTAGAATATAAGCTGTTTTGACAATGCTGATTTTTGATTTTTTTTGATTTTTTAATTTTTTTTGTTCTGATGAGTGCAGTACATCTTGTGAAAACATAACTAAACCAGTTTCAGATTATAAAGCTTTCAGAGCTAGCCGATTGCTGGTCTGTTCAGATTACACGACTCGTTGTGTAACAAGGAGCCTTAAAATCATAATACTGTTCGTGTTACGAAATTTAACAGTAACAGAAAGTCCCACTACACTATCTGACAGTGACTCAGTGTCTTCAGCAGTCTCCACAGTTAATCTCAACAATGATTCATGGTAAATCAGTTCTGCAAAACATCTATTGTAATTTTTTTGCTCATACCATGGTATACTGTGTTGTGTGTGTCTGACCTTGTTTTATAGATTTCCCCAGAGGGATTCCTGTTCTCACAGTGACTTCAGCCGATGCATCATTCTCACATTAGTCGCGTTTCCGTAGATTTATAAAAAACCTAAATATTGCAAGGAAAAATGGAATGGAAACACCAACTTGAAAAAAACTTCAAATATCGCAGATAACTTTTTATGCTTTCATGAGTAGGTTTTTCAGACATGTTGATAATTCAATTTACCACAAAAGTTTCAGGAAAAGGTTTTTGGGCATTCGCTCATCTCTCACAGTGCTTGATGTGATGTAATTGTTCAGTCTAAGTTATCTAAAGCACAACAGCGATAGAAGTAATTGCAATAGTTTTTCAAAGGCTAAAGATGTTTTTGTCCATCTTCTTCAGGCCTGCGATCTGCTTTTTCATTGTTTTAAAGAGAAGTCTGGCAGGACAAGACATGGAGAGTTACAAAGATAGAGAGGGAGATCTAGGAGAGTTATGCTCATAATAAGAAACACTGACCCCTGGCAGGAATACCTTTATTGCAAATTCAGAGTTTTGCTTTTGTTTTGCAAGAAACTGGAGTGGAAACGTGACCACTGACAATCGAGTCCACCGATGATTCTACATATATAGGTTGATAGATATGTATCAGCAGTTAACAGTGGCTCGGTGAGGTGTCAGTGAATTCTTTGATGAGTCTTTGAGTATAGCAAGCATAGCAATCAAGTCCAGACTCCTGGCCATTGACCACCTGCTAATTTACTATAAGATATAAACCTGTTTAGCACATAGTTTTCTTTTTTTCTGTCCTACTAAGGATGAGGTTTTGATTAAAAACGAACTCAGGGTGTTGGTAAGCTTATCGCAATAAGCTGGTGCCCCAAATACAGAGGCTTTTGTCCACATGCAGGCTCAAGTCTTGACCTATGACCCTTTACTGCATTTCTTCCCCAAGCTCTATCTGCCCTCATTTCTTGTCTCCATACTGTTTATAAAGACCGGGCCACAAAAAAAAAAAAGAGTCAATCCAATATAGTATATAGGTCTAGTTAAAGCCAAAACACTTATTCATTGCAATTTTAGAGGAATCCTTATTTATTAAGCCTTGTTTATGCTTCTCCTTCAACTTGACACAAAGGGAACGCTGTCAGCTTTATGCCATTGTTTACCATCAAAGTTCTGCAAGGTGGAAATGTTGCAAAGCAATTCACTCCCAAAACACTAGAGAATGACTTGGAAGCATCTTTTTGAAATCCTGTGAAACCCATTGTTTGAGTGTTAACCTTTCACTTTTGTTTCTCTATGAGAAAAGGCAATGTTAAAGTTGAAGATTGGTTTAATCAGGTAATGCTTCTATTGCAAGTGGTGCATTGTAAACAAAAGAGAAGACCACATACTCCTTGAACGAGTCTAGCAAAAGGGAGGAAGAGCAAAAGTGAAGTGCCGGAAATGATGCAGTGAAACTGATCAGCCACAGCCTTTACAGTCTGTGTGACGTTGGCGCATAGTTAGAAAATTTCGGAGGTACACATCTGGCTACGGAGAGCTCTGCAGAGGATTTGTGTTGACAGAGAGGTTCTACGTTGCAGCACCACGGATTTGATGGAGAACCATAAATCAGGCTTTAGTTGACAGCTTAGCTCAGAAATAGCCTCCAGAATTAGAAAGAATGAAAAGCCTGAGTGAAATGTCACTAAATTTTTAAATGATTCAAAACTGTACTGCATGACAATGGTAGTGCAATATAATAGTTTTTAAATAACGCACCCATAAATTTCTATTGAGACTTAAATGCGTACATATGGACAGAACATTTTTATAGATAAAACGTGGCACTGTGTCTTGTTGGATATGTGCAGTGTTTTGCATTGTTGTATTAGCTGTTGTTTGTATTAGCTCTATGACTTTTAAAACTGGATAGTTTATTTTCCCAGCTTTGATAGTTGATCAATGATTTAAAATTAGTTGAAGCTGCTGGAAGTCCAGGTGCAGAAAAATAACAAATTTTCATCCCAAAATCAGAGTTTGTTTCATTTTTGGCACAATGTTTGTGTCCTCTCTGTTTCATGGGATGGATGCATGGATGGATGGATGAATGGATAGATAAGTAGATGGATGGATAGATAGATAGATGGCTGGATAGATAGATATTTAATGACTGCCATTTTATCGTACAAGTGACAAATTGTGAAATTTAGGCATAGTGTATAAGATTCACTTCATTTTGGTTCAGTCCTGCCAGTGAAAAAAAAGAACTTGGAAGGAGCTGAAGATGAAGTATAAAAAGCAAAGTTCAGAAAGGTGACTCAAACATAACAGGCTCATGGCTCTCACTTTATTAACATTTTGCCATAAAAAGGCAAATAAATCACTCAAGGAGGTTTGATGGGAATATATTAATATATCTAATTACATTGGAGAGTCCTTAAGTAAAGTTCCTTTATCCAGATAGAGGCAAAGTGCTTTTTTTTAAGTTGTTCAAAACTGTTAATGATATTGATTTGTGGATCATGTAGCCAAAATCATGTGAATTTTGTCTTTGATGCTTCCTATGAGTTTGAGGGCAAGGATATAGTCCCCCACCCTCAGCTCCCATATTTGAAATATCCCCCAGGTTATCTAAACCAAGCTGTAACTAATTAATGATATTCCTTAAGAAGCTTTCCCAAGGGCAAAATTGTACTCTTTTTCAGGTAATACTTTTCTGGATCACATTTCTCTTTGTTTGTTTTTTTTTTTTGAGAGAATAATCAAACCAACAGAGGGTTTATGCTCTTTAGTGAAATATTGTTGCTGTTTGCATTATAAACATTTATTTATTCACAGTCAATATGAGCTTAATATTTCATAATCATCAAATCTGTAATTTAACTAATTTAAGGTAAAAGTTTTTTTTTTTTTTTGTTTTATTCCAGACTTCCACCTCTTCAGAACAAGTAGGTTGATGGGATTAGCAAAAGTAAATGTCTTTTGTCAGTCTTTGCATTTTTTATTATTGCTTTTATTAGAGTATGTCTGATTGCTTTCTATATATAAATAAATGTGGATTTTGTGTATCTTCAAAAGAAATTACATTCAACAAGCAAATAAGATAGTGGATGCAGATTATCAAGAAAAACAGTTTTTAACCCTTAAACCTATACCATACTGACGCCTTTTCACGCCGAGCCTGACATGTCTGTATTTTTCGAGTGCTGCCACCCACCAACTTACCTTTATAAGGAAAAGTGGACATATTGGACACCAGCATGAGATCTGTTTTTATTTTTCTAACTCAGTGAATTGGTATTGTGGATACTGTGAAAACAGGAGCTCACACATGTTATTTTCACACGTCATACTGTACTTTTTTTTTTTTTCTTTTACCCCCTCGTCACAGCTCTTGTTTTTTATTGCCAGTCAGAACATATTGTTTCTCAGCATGGAAGAGTTTAGGGCTGACAAAGGGGTGGAAGGCAGTGGAGAGTGGGATATTATGGGCTGTGTTGGCCAGATTGGCAGCAAATCATCTTTATGAGCACACAGGAGGGTACCAACTTCTGTAGAGGAAATGGCTTTGGCCCATCCAGACTATACTGATAGCCAGTGATTCCCTGATTGCTCTGATTTAGACCCAAAATACAACTAATCACAGTGGGGAAATGGAAACAAAGTGGCAGCTTCTGATACATCAGTGCCACATGCACAGTATTTTATATGCACCACTATGTTACATGCATCTTTATGAATTGTTAAATATGGTTTTGCATGTATGTTTGACCATTTTTACCTGTTACATGTACACACACACCAGAGACAATTTCACACATAGGATGTCATGATCCAGTTTCTTATTGTTTTTATATTGGGAGAGATGAGCTTATGAATGTGTTTTTGCCTGCATGCTGTTATCTCTGCATAGTGTGTGAGTGTGTGTGTATTTCTATTTATAAATAAACAAATTACTTAACTTTTACTTAAAAGTTCCAGTCAATTAAGGGAAGAAAATCTTCTGAAATTGAACATGGATATAAATTTATAATTCCAAGGGAGAAAAGCTTTTCTCTTGCCTAACAATTTTAAATTAAGCATTCTATTTAAACACTTTACATCAGAGACTGCGCAACTGTTTATATCAGTTAACTCTTAGATAGTAAAGGTATTCTGTAGCTTAAACAAATTCATTCATTTAATTAAGATATGTTGGTAATTGCAATCCAGTCTTGTAATTGAGGGCATTTACAGATATAGATTGTCTATCCTTTTAAATTCCTGGCCATGAAGGTCTGTGCCAATCAGATGAACTCCAGCTGGCACAGAATGGAAGGCCAAAGAACCTCTTAGTCCTGTAGCATTCCTTAATCAATTTAAGCTGCTGTGGTATGCATCTTTGTCCTCAACAAGGTCTTAGCATTGGGTAAACACAACTTCAGATGAGCCTCAACACTTGACATATTACAGCATGTCATTATTCATTTGTCAAAAACTAAGTGAAAAACTAAGAATACTTTTAAAGCAGCCAGGTGCTGCTAATCAAATGTCTAATAACCCCCATAAACACAGAGGTTTTGGCACTTTGCTAGCCTGGGGCATTCAGGAGTGTGTCAGCAAGATTATATACAAGTGGAAAACAACCAGACAGTTAGCAGTTTTGCCAAGAAAGGACATCTCAGCAAGTTCCTCCCAAGGTCAGACTGTGTACTGTTTAGGGGAAAAAAAAAAACAAAAACAAAAAAACAACAAAAAACATCCTAGAACTGTATCTCTGACTCTAAAGGCTTCAGCTGTCATGCTAAATGTAAAAGTTTGTGGCCATAACGTAAAAAAGTTCATAATTACAACTAGTTTAGAGAAAGTCAGATCTCATTAAAATTGAACATGACAGCTTGGCTTGGGTCTCCAAAGTTTAGGAAACCACTAACCTCCCCAAGTGTCCTTTGGGCAGACAAGACTGAAATAGAGATGTTTGATCAAGTCAGCACAAACTTCTCTTAACAACTGTGAACCATGGCAGTAAAAGACTGATGTTTTTGAGTTGATTATGCAGCCACAGGGACAGGGCACCTTGCACTCTGTGAGCCATGAAGTTCTCTGTTTACCAAAGTCTTCTAGGGTAAAATGTGAAGCCATCTGTCAGACAGCTAAAGCTTGGCAGAAAACTTGTAGTGCAGGAGGACAATGATCCCAAGCACAGCATGAAATGTATGACAGAATGGCGAAAGAAGAAAAGAACAATAGTGTTGCAGTGGCACAGTCAGTCTGGTTTAAATGTTGTGTAGATGTTCATATACGTAGAATACCTGCAAATATCAATAAATGAGTATCTCCATGTAACAATTATTTTTAAATAACATTTTCAAGAAGAGTGGGCCACAATTTCTCCCAAACCATGCAAGAGACCCATAAGGTCATACTGAAAGCGAATACTCCAAGGTATCGCTAAAGGTGGTACTATCCACTTTTACTTCGCTTTCCACACATTATTTCTGCAATTTTGATTTCCTTTTCTTAACAAAATGATAACAAGAAGTAATATGTGATGTATTATTGACAGTTTTGTTTGATAACATCTTGCAACACTAAAGTTGGATTTTAATACAAAGATATCCATCTATTTCTGCTCTTATTTGAGCTCATATACGACACAGAAACCCACATATCAATAAGACAAATCACCATCTCTGTAAGCTGTATTCACACTGGGGTAATTTAAAGTTTCCTGAAATGGAAGTCAGTGAAACAATTTCTAAGCTTAATTGTGAAACAACCTTATCTCGCTTGTTTTTTGTAAACTATTAGGCCAACCATTTCCTTACTTACTAAAGGTTGTTCAATTGAGAAGCTCCAACATGGCTGAAAGACAAAGCTTGTGAATTTCTGCATCTTCTGAAAGCTCCGTGACAAAATGCAGGAGATATCTATTGAGCTGCATTTGATACGACAACAGAGTTCATGAATGATTCATTAATTGAATCAATTAATTCACTGTATTTTCATTTATTTTCCAAGACTTGATCTTTGAGTTCTGTATTATTTAAAAAAGGACAAAATGACACATTTGCTTTCTTTCACGTTCATGTTATTCTGTCTTGAGCTTGCCATATTTTGTGCCATGCGCTCATGAAATAGAACCCTGTCACTCCACAATGTGTAACTGATTATGGATGACCATGGAAAATACAGCAGTTTGAACATTCTGACTCAAAAATTGCCAAAAATGTGTCACATACCTGCATATGAAAAAGCATAATTTTTAAGATGCAGGCATGCCAGCTAACCTTATTTTCAGTTATAATTAGGATTTTGCATTTCGAACATTAGCAAATAGATAGTAACAACCTTGCAACCTGAGATATTTTTGTATTTAAATGCATCTGCACATGTGGACGTGTGTGACTGGGATGCATGACAATAGACCTAATTATTAGTCCATACCTCACTTTCAACTACCTGTACCTGTACCTGACTATCCCACAATCTTTTGCAGGTAGGGTGTATCAGGAGAGGCAGAGGGTCATGCTTCATGCAGCTTTGAACAGATCAGTTCTGGTTTAGAGATTTCTGAGTCAGACAGGTATAAATGATCTAGCCAAGGTTGTGTTCCAGAGGGGATGTTTAGAGAAAATTCAGAGATCAGGGAAACTCTCAGCTAATTTAAACACATTTACAAAGGTAACTTAACCTGCGCACTGTCATCAGATTCAGTCTACCAATGGGCTCATACAGTAATGAACACATTTTGAGGCCCCTTTACAGAGTTATTAAAAACAAACAAACAAATATCATATAACTTAAAAAACAGTTGCTAGTGATATACCATGGGGAAAAAGGTGCCACTTTGCCACTGGCCTTGCTGTCAGCTATAACAAGTCCAGCACCTCATATTTGAAATAACATAATTATTTTTAGTAATTTATTTACACTTCATCACTTTTTTTTAATTGCATTTTTTCATTTTTATCCACCAACATCTAGCACAATAAAAAAACCCACTGATTTTACTTATCGATTAATTAATTTAGGTCACTTGAATGAAGAGTGGGTGGTTTTCAAGATTCAAGCTTTATTTGTCAATTTCTGCAGCATGTGAATCCATACACAGGAATTGGAAAGGACATTTCTTTCCACCCTAAGGTCCAAAAATACAACGAATAGTTTAAAAACAGGGATAATAGCTTTAAAAAACAATATACAAAAAATACAAGAAAGAAGAGGATTATAAAGTATAAAAGTGAGAGTTACCTTCTATTAGAATGTGATTGCCATTCTTTATTGACCCCTCTCTTAATCTTTTTCAAGATGTTTTGGTATTCAGGTATTCATGTCACTGGTTTGATTTAATTGTCTTACGTAAAACAGTCCTGATGCTTAAATTTTTTAAAGCGATGATAAATTATAGTATCAGAGTGTAACATATTCCATATAGGTGGGTTCATTCTTTGTCTCATATCAGACATGTGCTATAGTATCAGACAGGTGCTATAGTGCAACAAATCTTTTTCTTGTCTTCAGGTTTTAAAACAGGATGCAGTTTAATGGCTGTGATGATCTGAATTCTCTGCAGGCTGACAGCTCTGGCGTGATCCGTCCTGGTCCCTGCACACTACTGCATATTAAGAGGGAGAGACAAATTATATTTTTACCACATATGTTTTAATTAGCCTCTGCTGGCACTGCTCCCTGAACCATTGACCCACATCTATGCTCATTCATGCACATATGTAACTCTATGTGAACATTATATGAGCTGATTAAACTGACTTTGCTTTCTGGTACGAAAAAAAGTTTTCCCATCGTAGGACATATAAATTCAGCGTTTATGGTTAGAATGTTTGTGCTTCTTTTCTTTCTGGACCCTTCAGACCTCTGATACTGGCATGAACAGGCCAAACAGTCAGACTTGTATCAAATATTGATAGAGACACTAGTCTTTACCCTACATCACACCTGCACCTTACATCTTAAACCAAAAGAACTTTACTGAGTAAGACAAAATTATTTTTTTCTCCTTTTCACTGTGGCATCTGTTGACTCAAGTAGGGCTTGTGTGATCAGTAGTTTGATTTATTGAGATTGTATATGGGTCATGAATAGCCATTTTGTTTGTGCATATAAGTGGTGGAACAAAACTGAGGTGTGCCTTGCAATCATTTTTACAGAAGAAGATCGGTGGTTTGAAAGATACCAGTAGGTCAACATAATCACATGAAAATCAGTTACATTCAGGAAACCCATTGAACACATCATTGCAGATCAGAGAAAGATCACCTCAAAATGATAACAGTCCTCTAACACATGTATTTATATGTTTCAATTCATGCTTTACCTCTTTTTGAGGTCCTTAGTCTTACAAACAATCAATGTAACACCTTCAACAAAATTTTGATTACCTCATGATTTAGCCGAAGTGCCATAATTTGCCTTATGTGATCAACCAAATCATAACTTAGGAATTCTTAATTCACTTATCATTGAAATTAAAACCATCTGTTTCTTCAGGAAAAAACAAACAAACAAACAAAAAAACTTCCTGCCCAATTCTGCCGAGAATCACCCTGTCATCACAGACATAAACATGTCAAACTCGCTCGGGGCTCCATGGATTTCCACCAACCCCAAAAAAATCAGTTAACACGAGCACCCCTTTAACTAGTGCTATGAATAATAGATACACTTATACTGGAGAGCCATGAGGGCTTATTGAGCTGGCTAAACAATCTGAACATGGACAAATCTAAAACTGGGACAGTCTTGTGTACCACAAAGTGACTGAAAGGTCAATGCTGAGAATTGGATAGGCAGAATAAAATGCTCATTTCTAGAAATGTTTCAGCTTGTCAAAGCGGGTATGTTTACATCAACCCAAATAAGACCTTATTATGGATAAAACCCTGCCATGTAAAGAAAATTTTATATTTATTTAAACTGCAATAACATGATTAAAAAACACAATCAAATTAAGATATACCAAATATAGTCTTTTCTAATATTATAGTGACATGTATGCAATTCACCTCATTAATACATCCTGCCAGACTCCTCACAGCACTTTGCAACTCACACATCTGCTTTATAATGCATGCCCCAGGCTCAGGATTTCCTCAGGTGAAAAGAAAGCATTCTGACTAAGTCAGTGTATTTGATGAAAATGGATGTAAAGAAGGTTTAGGATGCATTTAAACATCACAAGAGGGCGATAATGTGTATGTAAGTCATTAATCAGGCCGTGACATGTACTACAAATGGAGCACACACTATTATCTCACTTTTCGTCAGTCTCTCAAAAGTGGTGTTTGACCTTAAAAGTCTGTCAAAAGCTAATATACTCATCTCGGTTAGTACTTGTCAGTTTTCCCCATGGTGTATTTGTTGGGCAGATTAATGAGGAAGCAAGAGTATGCAGTAAAGAAGGTGGAAGACTTTAAAAACCTGGGCTCAACTGTGCAGACCAATGAGGAGTGTGGAAGAGAGGTGAAGAAGGGAGTGCAGGCAGGTTTGAGTGGGTGGAGAAGAGTGTTTGGAGAGAATAAAGGGAAAGAGCACTGAGGAAGAGTTTGGAAGCAGAGCTGGAAGGGACAAAGTTTAAGATGTTAGGATTTTTCTCTGGGAGTGACAAGTATATTTAGGATTGAAAACAAACACACCAGAGAAACACCCATGGTTGGATGTTTTGGAAACAAAGTTAGAGGCGGCTTGGACACATAAAGAAGAGGGACAGTGAATACATTAGTAGAAGGATACTGGAGGTGAAGCTGCCAGACAGGAGAAAAAAGGGGGAAAATAGAACATATGGACATGTGGTAAAAAGAGGATATGCAACTGGTTGATGTTATGGAAAAAGAGATACAGGAGACAGAGCACGAAGGAAATATTTGTTCCAGTACGGTGCCTCCTACAGAGAAAAGCCAAAAGAAGAAGATTTAGTAAGGCTAACAGCCCTTGTGAAAACATAATAACAGCAATCTATTACAATGAAGATGGGGTCCACATTTTGGAACTGATTTTGGAATTTAGTCTAATTATTTAGTTAATTAGTTAGTAGGTTAGTTAGGTAGGTAGCTTAAACTTTCTTGGGAAGCTAAAAATATGGGGGCAAAAAATGTGGGGATTTAAAAATGTCTGCATGTGTTTGAATGTCTGTCACCTGTGGTTGATTGATTCAAAACATCTCATTATACACTTGGTCTTCCTCACATTGGAACAGGGCACTAGATCTGTTGATAAAAATTGCTCTGTGATGATTCCAAGACATGGAAAAAGAATCTGGACCAAAAGATTTAGATTAAAGCCTGCGAGCCTGGAGGTGGGGTGGCTGGTAATTGGAGAGTGGTCTGAAAAGTCAGGGGAGGACTGAAGTGAAATAAGGCACACCGAAAGAGTATAGAATAAATGAGCAGCATGAGCAGAGGGTGTTTTTTTCTGAAACACCCTTAGAAAAGGAGAGAAAAAATTTTTGCTAATGACATCTTAAGATGCACTGTCTTATATACCAGGCGAAGCAGGAAAAACGGAAAGGAAAGACAGTCAAAGAATTTTTGGGAAAAGAATTGATCGAGAATCTGATAACAAGGTTGCTCAACACAAGGAAAGGTTAATCATATTATGTACACATATTTACATGTTTTTATTACACACAAATATGTCTTACAATGAGCTGCTGCTTTTTTGTAATCACATTTCCTTTGGTTATGTAGATGCATAAGGAAACAGAATAGGGAAAACAAAATCTCAAAATGCTGCAAAAACATTTTTATGCTTTGGAGTGGTAATAACAGCCAAATGTGACTAAATTAACTGGAATAGATCCAGCACATAAATCATCACTCACAAATGCATACAAACCTGTTACCAGAAATCTTTCATAAGCACATTTCTTTTAAAAGCCTCAACTTCCAATTGTCCATAGTTCTCTCTCTCATTAGGCTTCCGATAATGCTTTCCTCTTTCTATTTGATTTGCTCTCTTTTAAGGATGTTATCATCCCTCCTGCTTTCCTGTGTTGAGATATGGTTCCTCTTATATTGTATCTCCTTAATCTGATCATAATAATCAAGAAGGATAACATGCATGAATACACATTAAGATTCGGTAATTTGCATTTAAATTCATAATATTTTTACAGTGGAATTTAGCTGGAGAGATTACTCAGGGAAACAAGTTTCTTTTTTCTTTTTTCCAAGGGCTCATTTGAAATACTAGTCATTTTGAGGCTAACAGCAGGGATTAGGGTAGAAATTACATTTTTAAAAAGAGGACGAGAAAACTTTACTCAAAATGTAAAATTTTACTTGAAAATTAGTCACAAACATTTCATAAATGCTAAAGATATAGAATTTGAAAATGATTGTCACTCCTACTTCTAGGTTGTTTTTATCAGGCAAAATCTCAGATTTAGGGAAGTTTTCCCCTCTTTCACTGAGAGTTAAATGGTCACTTTAATTCCCACTGTGGTGGTATGTGAATAGAAATGGAATGGTTTCCCACCCTGAGGTGCAGATGATTGTTATTCTCTCCCACTGTCATCTGCTATTTCATGCCACAGGACTGTGGGAGCCCCAAGCACAAAGGTGCATAATGAGACTTTGTGCTGAATTTACAGCAAGATATGCTGTGATACATGAGATGCACACTGGATGGTCACAAAACTTTAATACGGGCTGTGTGATTTCCAGAATGAATATATTATAGAGAAAATTATTTGTTATCCATTTTGGGGAGCAGCAGGGTACCTAGTGAGGGCTGAACCCAGCAGTCACAAACTCATTGTAATCCTTTTTTTTTTCTTTTTAACACATCTGAATGCTTTTTGGAGTTGTAAAATCCTCTTGTATAAAAATATAAGCGATGAACATATATAAATAAATTAATATATAAAAGGCTTCTTACATCTTGTATTATTCCTTTGATTTCAAAAATGAGCTTAAAGCTGTTCTATGAAAATTGTTGTCCATTCTTGTGTTTTTCGGCTTCAAAGTCATTAACTTTTGAAAGGAATTAAGTTAGCTAAAGCTGCAGTCATTAATTTTATCTTGTACTTCTAAGGATGTTTTTGCTTTTCTAAGAATGATTGTATTGCCTTGCTAAAGTGTCCAGGATTATTCTAGTCACTGTGGGAGCTCCAAGCACTGTTTGGTGTTGTGTAGAGGCACCCCGATCTCACACATGGAAACGGTCAACACCATGAAGTCAGAATCAAAATGATTATGTTAACCCTCAACCTTACAGATAATGATCTCAGCGATGCTGATAGGAAGCAAAGAGGTGTTAGTCTATTGGTAGGAGATGCTTAAAATCTTGCATGAGACATATGGGAGGAAGTTCTGTGGATTCATCCCTACCCCATCACATGTTAAAGTGTCCCTAAGCAGACCACTTTAAACATCATATCACACCCTAACATCCTTAAATTTTCACACTCATACCAAGGTATAAGAGTAAACATTTAAGAGTTGCTGTATATGGAGTGAATATTTCATCAAATTCATGTAGTCTGAGTGTGTTTGTGTAAATAGGTAAATGAGAAACATATAGTGAACTGGTTTTCTGAACCTGGACAAGGTTAAAAGGCTCCATATAAGTGCAAGACTAGTTACTATTGAGATCCATTGAATAGTTAAGAAGTGAATTGAATTTAATCAAAATGTGAATATATTGTGTTTACATTACAACTGCAAGAAATAATATCACTTAATGAAGATTTTTTTAAATTAATGCTTTATATATTATTAAAGCACAATATTAATGAATATTATGCTTAATGGGATTAAGAGAGTTATACTTATGGTGCTGCATCCTAAAGTCAAGAAAAATGATGTTGGTGAATAGTTGGATTTTTGGAGATAGTCAAGGAAAAAATATTATTTTTCCGGGAAATCACCTAACAAAATGACAGAAGTTTAATAACACTTTTAGATGCAAAAATAAATATTTTAATCATATTATAAAATGGAAATACTTAGGGGTTTTGTTCCTCAAAAAATAATGTTTACAACTTGAAGACACCCTGCTTGTTTCAATCAAGTAGTAACTGCTTGTACTAGATATATGTATAGAGCTGTATTAATACAGAGGACACTCCGCATTTCACACATATCTGTATAAGCAAACCAGAAATACATTTTCCACTCAGATAGTGAACACTTAATATGTTTACCAGGTGAATCAGCTGCAGTGGCTCATCCTTACCTGTCCACACAGAAAAAGATCTCTCCAGAACAGCTGTAAATAATCAGACTATGGTGACTCAAAGTGACATGAATTTGTGACATAAGTTTAAAATAAATCAGCTTACTTGTGGAGTATTCTGTAACAGAGAAATGAATATGATTTAAGACCATCTCTTTGTTTGTTTGGGAGGTGTCAGTCTGAAATGGGAGTTCAGTCTGAAAATGGAGCACAATGTTGCACAATGAGGCTAATGCTGCTTTCAGCCACACAAAAAACAGAGATACACACACAAATATAATCACGTGGTTTTTTTCACGGTTTTAGAAAGCCTCATCTAGTGTTTCTCAAAATGTTGCTGAGACATCAGATCTGACAGTGCCAAAATCAAAAGTACACATGATCTATAAAAGTACACACACTCATTAAATTGAGATGAGATGTTTTCTCTTATAGTTTTTTCCTGTATTTTCAACAGTCTCAAAACAAATGCTCTTCATTGGCTGACTTTGTTGACTGATAGACTTTCATGACAAGTCATACATTTTTATTTATGTGGTGATTTAAAAATACATGTTTTGTCTTGCTCCATTTACACTCTCTGTCTAGGCTATTTCCTAAAATGACCAATTTGGCAGCTTAAAAAAAAGCCTTTGAATAAGTTGGTCAAACACTGTCTTGCCATGACTTTGGTTTCAACTTGGTGCCAGCCCACCAATGCTTCCCCTTTTGCTATTTTTTCACATTTTTTATTATTTACTTACCTCTACCTTGAAATGTCACCAAAGTGACTTTTGTTGGTACCTGTTTTCCTTTGCTCTCATCTTCTATATATGTGTTCAACATCTATATGCTTCCTTTTTTCTTTTCTCATCTTATCTACCTCTCTTCTACACTCCATCAATGCCCCTTTTTGTTTCACCTCTAAGATCATTCTATCATGCGTAAAAGTATCTCTCCACCACCAGGGAATAGCCTGACATTTGTGGTGTTTTGATTGCCCTAAAGTGTCCACATGTACAGAGTCATACTTTAAACTAGCTATGTACTGTATCATGTATATCTTTCATCAGCCAGGTGCTGCTTAAACATTTAATTGGCTGCGTGTTGGGTAATTTGCACACAAAACCACAGTATGCACACAGTTTGTGCATTTATACAGGTGTTTGTGCTTTTATATTCCTTTTATTACTTTATGTGCCTTTATAATCTATTCTCTTGTGCATTACAGGGCTTTAGTATGTGTGCAGCAGCTGTTTCATTGGGGTATAGAAGTGAATAATTGATAGATATGGTTCTTCATCTCTCTCAAGAATTAATTAGTACGAGGAACACACAGATGCTGCCCTTTCTGACACACATACCCCTCACCTGCGCTGCTATTTAACCATCTAAAAGTAATCAATCCTTTGGTGTGCTTAAACAAAGGTACCCAAACCAATCTGGCCCTATGTGAAAATGCAATTCATTAAAGGAAACAGAAATCCATTTCTTACAGCAAATTTTGATACCATGTTGATATGCTGAAAATTTGCTTGCCTGCCCAGCAAGAAATTGTTTATAAATGACTCACTTAGCCCCAGCTAAGAAGACATCAGAAATATAAAACGTCTCCTACAAGAAAAGAAGAAACGAGGTGAAAATGAGATGACTGAGCTCCTGAATGTTGCTGCAATATTTCTTGACTTGGTCACAAAGGATGTTCGTTTGTCACCAAGGAAAAAGAAGGAGTCTGAGGGCTCAAAGATATTCTCTGGGCCATCCAAGGATATCTTTGTGATTCAAACACACCCAAAAGACAAGCTCCATGGTGAAAATGGCTCCCTGCTTTCAGACTTCAACCACCTGTGCAACAATTTCTGTCTCATTTCACAGAAAATGTTTTTGCATGGACGGACGTTCCATCTATCAGTGACTTTGGAGAATGTGCTAACTCTAGAAGCTCTTCTTGACACTGCTTCTGATATGACATTGATGTCATGGCTTCTTTTCGACCAACTGAAATGCGAAGTCCACCCTGCTTTCAAGAGCAATATAGCCATCTTACTAATTATTTACTACTAATTACTAATTACCCTGTTCCATCCTGTATACGTGTCACCTCTCAACTCCATTCTCTGCACTATACACTTTTGAGGTTATTGTGCCAATAATGCATCTTTTACATTTTTTGTTTTTTTATTTTGTTTGTTTGTTTATTTAGTTTCCTTCTAATTTTTTTCACTTATGTTTATCACTGTCCTATAATCATTTTGACCATTAAAAAAACAATGTATTGTATAAAAATACATTTGAAATATATTTAAAATATGTATATATTTATGTTAACAATTACAGTTTGTGTCAGATAAAGAGTAGGTGTAGCCTTCAAACGAGAGGAACAGTTGTAGCTCATGAACTGACGTCAGTGTTACCATTTGAGCAAGTCTGTCCCTCTATTTAACAAGTTTTCAGACTCCTCAAGTGACTTTTTCAAACACTCACTAGTGGCAAATCTACTGACTTTTTTTCAGCTGTCACTGAAGACTTTGGTTAACTCTAATTTGAAGCCTTGTATCATTCTCACTCTGCTCCAGCGAGCAGCCGGTGCTACCGTGGGCCCCTCTCACATACCAAAGTGCTTTCACGCTGCTCAGTCCTTCAGCAGCAACCCCCTCAGCTGCCATTGCAGCTGAAGGGGTTGCAGCAAGAGACCTTCACCTTTCCGTGCCCAGACTTCAAAAAAATTATGCATCAGCGAATCCAAAGCTGCCTGGTCCTGTACCGGCCCAGCTCCATTGAATGGTAAATAATAATAATTATTCATACATAATTCTGTTCAATAGTCAGGATAAAGAAGGATGGTGGTTGATGTAACGTTTAAAAAAATAGGCAAAATAGTTCATTTGTAGCTCTAAACATATTTAGTGTGTTTTTATTCCCTTCTTTAACTCCCCTCACAACACTGGCTGACAAATGTAAAGCAAACTTGAAGTGAGCTCCTTGGCATTTCAAAAATGTTTGCAATTTGGAAATATTTCAAATTGGATAGCAAAATGCAGTGCTACTGCAACTTTTCCTGTTTTTGACTTGGAAATTGCCTGTTTTTTGTTTGTTTGTTTGTTTGTTGTTGTTTTTGTGTATCACCAAAGTGTCAGATCGGCACTCTGTAGCAACCAAAACTAAAAATCAGATGACTCGGACTTGGACTCTGAAGAGGGCATCCACAGCTACATACAATACTTATAAGAGCCTTTGCAGAGCGCAATAACCTGATGTACACCTCTGCTGCATTGATCCCCGAGGTGTGTGACTACAAGATTAGAAGTAGCATTCCCCAAAATGAGATGAAGACTAAAAGCTAAGATCAATGTTACATGGAGAGGAGTAAGCCAGCTATCAAAACAGCTGAAAGGTGCGATGAAGACAGAACTTCAAAAGAAATACAACAAATTTTATAGGCCTGAGGCAATGGAAACTGTCAGACTAACAGCTCTGGCTACCTAACTGAGAAAATATAGAAACAGAAGCTAGGGGAATAAACAGCATGTTCTCCATTGAATCCTCCAAAGTGTACTATCAGTGGCAGAGAACTAAGATGAGAATAGATTCACCCAGGGCTTAGACTGAATATGAGAAAGAGGCATCACATAACACCAATGCTCTATGGTTAGGGACTTAGGAGTTCTCCATAGCAGTTTTCCAGAACAAGTGCCAGTGACAATCACAATGGCAGACATCCAAGAAAGAGTCCCAAATATGAAGAGTTTGACACCACCATGATGATGCATACTTTTTTTGCTAAAGAAACCAACTGCACTCCTTGAATGCCTGGCAACACAAATGGACCAGGTCCTAATAGATCCAAATGATACATGCCAAGTCATTAGCTCAACATCAGACTGTTCTGAAAGAAAGGTCAACATAAAGGGAAGTTTTATCTAATGAACTAATTCCATCCAACCAGCCAATAACCTGCCTTTACACGACATAAAAACTCATCATACCAGCGAAGATGAATAAGTACATGTCATGTACATACAACAAACGAAAGTGGTAAGTAACAGCAGCAGCATAAAACATCACCTAAAGTCCTGCCTGAATAAAACTGTTCTCAGCTGTTTATAAAAAGCATTCTCTGAAACTATAAAATGAAGAGATGGTGGTAGGGAGCTTGAGAGTCCATATGCTGTCAACCCAAAAGCTCCAATTACCAAATGTTTTAAAATGAGAATAAGTCCTCACTAATAATCTCTGCTCAGAAGACCTCAACTGCCTCAGAGACAGAGTGCAAGGGTACAGATTGCCATTTAGAGCTTTAAAAATTAAAAGAAGAATTTTATAATTAATCCTGAAACTGTTTTTCAAAATGGAGCAATATGATCTCTTTTCCTGAAATTGGACAAAAGGTGTGCAGCTGCATTTTAAACAGATTGTAGCTGATTTAACAATGTTTTCTTCAAACAAATAAAAGAGAATTACTGTAGTCCAGTGGTGAAGAAACAAAAGCATGAAGATGAGTGAGTCATCTGCTGAACATGAGTGTCTAAGGACAGAGAACTCTCCAGAATCACCTCAGAGTTTCTCAAACTAGATTTTGCAAAAAAAAACTCAACAGGCCCAAGCCTTTGTTTTATGGTTGGGGTGGAGCTGTGAGGAGCAAAAATAGCATTTTCAGTATTTCTTCAAATAAACTATGGAGTATGTGGAAAACCAGACTTGGTAGCAGTTAAACAATTGTTGAGCTCAGTGAGGTTAAAGGGACTATTGTGATGAAAAGCTCAGAGAAGTTGGATATCATCAGCATAAAAACAGTAGGAAATGTTGCTAAACTTTGCAATGAAGTGTCCAAGAGGAAACATGTAAAAGTAAACTAGATGGGTCCCTGCAGAACACTATGAGACAAGGGAACCTTTTCAGATGCAAAGTGTTTGATGGCCAGAGAAAAGCTCTTGCCAGTAATGTAGTACGAAGCATATGATCATTTCTGCAGAGTTCTTATTCATAAGAAGTTTCCCCAAGTTTCAAGCAAAATGTGAGAGAAGCAAGGAAATGTTTGTGAGAAACAAGTATTTGTTACTGAGTTTGTAATAAAGGAATGTGAGGATCAGAACACAGAGTGTTGTGACATATCAAAGTTCCTCTATTGTGACATCACAATGGATTGTTTTAAAAGATCTAAACAATTCTTTTGACTATTATTAATGAATTAACAGATAATGAAAAAGAAGATTGCAGTTGATGAACTGCTCACATTACATGACACAGGACCACCTATTTGGAGCTTTAATGAGGAATATCGGCAGATATCTTTAATAATGATCACCCGTTTTATCTGCAAAAGCCCGATATCATGCAGTGTTTACCGGGCAGATGGTAGTTCAGGCATCTGGTCGGGGAAGCAATTATGTGTGCTCTGGTCATCCTGCTTTCTCCATTTGACAGGATAAAGCACAAATACCTACACAGAGAACAATGTAAGGGAAATAAGTAAGTGGTCGCTATACTGACTACCTAGTTCAATCAGATGATGAAAACTGATGTGGACTTAATATCCAAATAGTTCTATGTGAAATGAATGCAGCCTACATTAGATCAGCCTTTATTCAAATTTAATGAGTCACCTTGAAAACATGACTGGTATTTAACTATCATTGCGATTGAGTGGGTTGTCGCCCTATAATAACAGAGACCAGTAAATTTTACCTTTCAAATGCAAAACAACTTTTTTGCCCAAGGATGTTTTCACACAGTTCTTTTAATGCTGTAATACTTGTCAGGATGATCATTCTTTTTATTTTGATAACTAAAATGTGTATGCATAGTGGCCTTTTTACCTCTTCAGACACACACTCACACACCCAAGTGCAAAGAGAGAGGTAGGAGGCCCAGAGGAAATAACTGGAGGCACGATGCAGCATTCTTCTTCAAAACTCAATTCATATAAAATTCAATTGCTCTCCATTAATTCCCTCACCATTCCCATCCCTTCCTTCCCATCCCATCCCAATCCTTATTCTATGTGTGTGACTTACACTCCATCAAGTATACAGAAATCCAGGCAGTGAACTTTTGGAATTCTGCAGAGAAAAGAGGAACATAAATCATTGTTTGTGCACATGTGAGAAGAACATATTTACAAGGTTTACTAACAATTTGGTGCACAGAGGATCTCATTTCCATTAATTGTGGTGCAGTAATCATTTCTGAGATGCTTGAGTATTATATAATAATTTCTTTTGATTTTACAATGAGATGCTGCTGGATGAGAAGTCCATGTCAGGTAAATGGAGGACATCAGTAGGTGTGCTGGCATGAACTGTAAACAATGACACTAGCTTCACTGAGTTATTTTAAATGAATTACACTTTCTTGCATTGAAAACAGTTTATAATAGTTAAGAGAGACTGATAATGACACTGCCTGAAACCATTTCCTTGGAAAACTGCCTCTGGTGTATATCACTGCTCATTTATGCGGTGGTGACTCAGCTGCCAAATGGTTGCTCCTGGATCTTACTAATATTCCAGAGAGAAGTGAATGTGCCAGAGATCTCATTACTTTTTAAAAGGAGAACCTTGGTGTCGCTGTGCATATCTATTACAAAACATGCAACAAAAGAGATTGTGGATGTCTCTTAGGCCTTGAGGCACCCTGAACATTTTCATTTCCAAACAGAAATGCACAAAAAAAGAGAAAGACAAAAACACACACACATATACATCATTGTGGTTTGATTACGTTTCTGTCTCTCTCTTTTCCTTTGGTCCACCTATAAGGAAATGTAATATGTCAAATGAGTCAGCAGTCTAAGAAGCTGGGTTTTGACTTTCATCCAGTTTACTGTACTCACACTTTCACAGTGGGATATGACAGAGAGATATTGACTGCCTCTACACGGCCTGACAGACCATTCACAATTTCTCTCTGCATGAAACCTAATGTACTGGAAGGGGTGAGTGTATTTCTGTCTATAGTGAGTGAAAGGGCAGGTTGAAAAAGATGAGGGTCAACACTTAATGACTATGTGTAAAAGAGGAATATATTTTAGTGCTTTCCACTATGGGTTTTTCCATGTCTTTATATCTACTGAGATGGCAAGTGACTTCAATACTGCTTTCTATGTGCTTGTGAAGCTGAACATACCTCCTCCAAGAATTTAATCTAATACTTTTAAAGTTAGTAAAAATTACTTCACGGACCATTCTGTACTATAATACACCTGTACATTATGTAAAGATTCATTGTCAACGGCTAATATTTTTAAATTCTTTTCTATCTCTCCCTTCCTACCTCCTCTTCCCCACATTCTCTCTTGTTCTTTCTCTTTCCCATCCCACTCTGTCATCACATTCATTTGCTCCCCCACAGAGAAATGTGATGAGACTCTAGCCTCTCCTCTGCCTCACACGGCCTTCACCAGCTCGTCCGTCTTCTCAAATGGATACGCACCTGGATATGCCAAGCTCAACAGGAGAGGAGGTAGACTTGCATGAAGAACACTCACACTCACAGAAAAAAGAAGAGAATCTTCAAGCACTCACAGATAAACTAACGTGGAAAGGATCTGTACACACATCTATAGTTATACTCAAAAGATAGAAATAGCACTAGTCAGGAACATTAGCATAATGAATTATTTTGCAGATGACACGCTGTGAGATATATGTTTGAGTCCTCTTAGACTGATATGTGTCATGGAGCTTTACGGCTTCACTCGCCCTTCTCTATGGCTTTATCCTCTTTCTCCTTTATTTCCTCTTCTTCTTGAGATTCTTTCGTCAGTCTCTCTCTCTCATAGCTTTAATCATTATCTCAGTGGTTCAGGCAGAAACTCATTTCCACATCAGTCCACAACTAAGAGAGATATGGACAGACAATTACACCCTTCTATGTTTATATAATTAATAATTCATACTTTTCCATCTATTATAGTCACCCTACAGAGCTGGCAAATAAAGGCAAGGTGTGATTAATCATACCAATCCAATTATTGTAAAGAGTGAACAGAAATAGAAAACAAAAGAATAGATCTTTATTGCCATTGTATATTGTACAACAAAATTAAATTGCAACTTCTTCACAGGGTAATGGGCATAAATAAACATAAGCACTAAATAAAATACCAAGAAGACATGACATCAAAACCATAGCATAGTCCCCAGTTTCCATGCATTTAGTGCAATTATTGCTTTTGGGTAAAATCTGTTTTTTCACCTCTCTGCCCTGGTTCCTATTGTCCTGTATCTTCTGCCTGAAGGGCAGCAGTTTATACTGAGGATGTCCTGGGTGGGATGGATCCCTGAGGGTCTTATAGGCTTTTTTAAAGCACCTTGACTTGTAGAGTTCACCCAAGGAGGAGAGAGGGCAACCAATGATCTTCTGGACAGTGGTGATAACCCTCTGGAGCACTTTCCTCTCTGCTGTATATCTGGTATACCTCACACACGGATTATTTAAGCACACTCTCTATGGAGCAGAGGTAGAAATACACTAGCAGTTTTTGCGACAGATGGTTCTTTCTGAGGAGTCTCAGGAAGTAAATTTCTGCTATGCCTTCTTGATTGTTTTCTTGATGTGGGCACTCTAAGTCAGGTCCTACTCAAACTATATGCCCAGCAACTTGAATTTGGATAATCTCTCCACACAGTCCTGCTAATGAGTAGTTGCTAGATGTGTTTTTTTTTGTTTTTTGTTTTTTTTTTTTACTCTTGAAGCCAATGATCAGCTGGGTTTTACTGAATGTTTTAAGGACATGTCTTGTGCTAAAACTGTATTGGTAATGCAGTTTATGTCTATATGCAGTGGCATCCTTACCCTTTCTTGTGGCACAATACAAAGGAGGTTGATAATCTTGGATCCTCTGGCTGATCCAAGTTAGTGTTACTAAAGTTGTAGGAGGTTCAAGTTAATTTTTAGAACATGATGAAAGGTTTGAATATCAACAGAAATGCTGACTTGCTGTGAACTATCAGCATTTTTAAGTCCAATAGTTGAAAATCCCATCTCTAATGACTCTGAAGTAGGTAATGAAAAACAAACCAAATCACAAAGCCTAAGGACCAAAACAACCCCTATATATATATATATATATATATATATATATATATATATATATATATATATATATATATATATATATATATATATAAATATATATATGATGACTTAGATGGACATAGTAAGAAAAGTGGATTGACAGGAAAATATAATATGGAGAATGCCTAAGAGCTTTACTAAATTCCATTATGTACTACATTATTCCCAGGTTACAAAGTTAGGTAATTGAAGCTTAAAAGGCTCAGCGAGATGCCAAAAACTCATCATAATAGGGTAAATTAATATTTCATGCTCAAACCTAATGAGAGATGACCTACAAATGTCCGTCTGAGTGTTACACTTCTAAAATTTTAACCTTTCCCCAGGCTTTCTTTTAGTTAATCCCCTCACATCTAACATATATGCTCCCTCTCAAATTATGAAAAGAAGAAAATGTGTTGTCATAACTATGCAGATGATAAACAAATCTATATAACCATCTCACCAGGAGACTATAATCTCTAATATAATTCAAACATTGATCAAAAGCATTAACCAAGTTTAAGAGTGGATGGGCCATAATTTTCTTCAGTTAAATGAAGACAAAACAGAAATAATAGTGTTTGGACCCAAGGAAGAAAAAATAAAAGTCAGCACTCAGCTTCAAGCAGTGAAGCTAAAAACTAACATCCAAGCCAGAAATCTGGGAGTGGTTCTGGACTCAAACCAGTATTTTAACAGCCACAATAAAACAATAGTGAAGTCAGCCTAGTATCATATAAAGAACATGTCAAGGATTAAAGGACTGATGTCTCAGCAG
Organism: Zenarchopterus dispar; assembly: GCA_028564865.1. Taxonomy (NCBI): domain Eukaryota; kingdom Metazoa; phylum Chordata; class Actinopteri; order Beloniformes; family Zenarchopteridae; genus Zenarchopterus; species Zenarchopterus dispar. The sequence continues at coordinate 5,540,418 of JAOWBL010000013.1, forward strand.
GAATTAAAAAGACTTGACCTTACTTTTATATTCAGTAGACTGGACAACTGTAAAGCTGTTCTCACGGGTCTCCCTAAAAATCCATCCAGTAACTGCAGTTAGTTGAGAATGCTGCTGTCCGAGTCCTCACTAGGACCAAGAGAGATCTTTAACTGGCTTCCTGTCCGTCACAGAATAACTTTTAAAATCCTGCTGGTGTTTTATAAATCTCTGAATAGTTTAGAGCAAATATACATCTCCTGGTCCATTATGAACCAACGAGAACTCTCGGGTCATCAGAGTCACGCCTACTTTCTGTACCCAGAGTTAGAACCAAACACACTGAAGAAGCATTCAGCTTTTATGGTCCTCACTGATGGAACAAAATCCCAGAATGCATCAGGGCTACTGAAACTCTCAACTGCTTTAAGTCAAGTTTGACAACCTTTTCATTTGCTGCAACGTTTTAGTAAACTAACACAATGCACTACAACCTTTACTTCCTGCATCTCATTTGTTTTGTTCTTTTTAACTTGTCTCTGTCTGTTTTTAATTCTGCTTTCAATTAATTCTTGCTTTTAATGCATTTTTAAATAATTGTATGTAAGGCACTTTCAATTGTCTTGTACATGAAATATGCTATACAAAAAAAAGCCTTGCATTGACTCAGTGACCAACCATGTTACATTTCAGCTAGTATCATGCACCTGTCCGGAAAGGTGCAGAATACTTAAATAAATATGTATCCATCTTCACTGTGAAAGGCACTTTGTCAAGCCCATTTTGAAAAAATTTCTCTTTGTTATGTTTCTGCAATCAGAGAGGAAAGATGAGGCAAGTTGAGAGGTGAAAATGGTTGGTGTCAAGTTGTGATTAAGAACTGAAAAATAGAAGTCTAATACAGACAAATTTGTGAAACTAGCTGATATTTTCAAGTATGAATCTGCCTACTCAAGTTAAAGACAGAGACAGTGATGAAGGCGTTTGTTATCAAAAGGAACACTTTCAGCATGTTATATAAGCACAATGTCTCATCATCAATGACATGACCAGTCTAACTTTAGAGAAGTCAAATTTCCCTTACCCTTACATTTGCGTAAAACCTAAATATCACAAAGAAAAACCTGCAATGGAAATGCCTCTAATTTTAAAAAAAACAACAAAAACTGCTGAATATTGGAAAAACCTTTTTAAGCTTTCACATGGTGGTTTTTAGTATTTATATCGATAATCTAGTTAATTGCAAAACTGTAACAGAAACACTTTTTGTGCATTTGCACATCTCTGGCATCCCTGGACGTGACATTGGCGGTCAACCTAAAGTCATCAAAACTGAGTTTCCAGCTGTGTTTGGTTTCGTTATTATAATGTACTTGTGCTATAACACTGCTTAATTATTATGCATTACATATGAGCTTTGCCTCTGAAAAATCCTTTGAATGATCATCTGCTGCCTTCTTCCTCAGTTCACTATTTTGCAGCAGTGGTGCAATAATCTTTCCAAAACTAAAGATATTTTTGTCCAGGTTCTTCAGAGTTGAGGTTTTCTTTTTCATTGTTTTGAAGGGGAAGTCTCTCAGGATGGGATAGTCAGATTTACAGAGATTCACAGAGAGAACTAGGAAAGTTACGCACATAAAAAAACACATCATTCAATGGAGACACTGACCCCCCACAGCAATAACCTTTTCAGAAAAGAAAAGCAAAACTCTGAATTTGTGATAAAGTGTCATGGAAATGCATCTATAGGTGAATATAGGTGAAATTACTGACATTTTGTGTATTTAAACACAAATACACAAGATACACTAGTGGATTCCGTATTAAATCTACATGTTCTGAGGCTTTACCATTTAATTTTTTTTTTCTTGTAGTAGTTGCTTTTTTGTTTTTGAACACCTGCAATCCAGTTTTTTTTTTTTTTTTTAATTTGAGTATTTTCACTAGCTACTCCTGTGTCTGGATTTCTTTCATTTTGGTCCCGTCGACACCTCGCCATAAGATACTACATACATACATAACCTGGAAGCCTTGACACTGATGTATTTTGAAAGAGAAACCTATATTCACCAACAATGAGATATGGAAAAATTAAAAAAAAAAAAAAAAAAAATTACAGCAAAAAGTGGTTCAGTGTTTAATTTAATTCATTCATTGGTCCATTTTTTTTTTTTTGACTGATCTCAGAACCAAATTAGAAATGGGGGAAAAAAAAGGTGGCATATTTAATTTTTCCATTCTAAAATCAAACCAGAAAGACAGAATGAAGAAATTACATCAATCTGCTTATTTGTTTTAAATACAAACTCACAAAACACTCCCTTTAGTTCCTAAAAGTTTGGTAAAACTGCACGCAAATGTTTAAAGACAGTCATGAGGGCATTAAATTCAAAGGTCATCTAAATGGGAATTGAACAGTTTGAGCTTTAAGGTTGTGTTTTTAAAATCAGCCGAAACTTATTTTTTCTACTTCCACTGTAAGATATTCTTCTAAAGTGATCATCTGCTCCAGCAACTCTAAATGGTCAACAGTTTTGTGAGTCTCAGGGCTTCTCTCCACAGCAGGCTGTCAAACTGCTCCCAACTCGGCCTGAATTATAACTGAAAACTGTCAGTGTACAACTGCAGCTCCTGGAACAGCTTAAAACTTTCCGAGCTCCTGCCTGACTTTGAGGATATCATGGACCCACACCCTTATCTGCTTTGCTGCAGCCCGTCTCCTCCTCATCAATATGCCACATCTGAAGCCAGAGATGTTTGTGTTGACTGATAGAAAGATACAGCATGCATCTATATCAACAACTCGGAAAACTTAATGGAGAATGAGAATGTGACATCATATATCTGCTTGCACCATCTTTGGAGGTTCGAGTTGGACTAGGTGTTCATTGTTAACATTATGAGGTCAGTGATGAGCTTGGTTGACTTTGTGTCACGACTTTTTTATGGCAGGACAACACTGCTTTGTGAAGTGATGCTATAGTAGGTTACACAGGAGTTACTGGGGGGAAAAAATCAAAATCAGATCAATGATAATGTTTTTGGTACTTCTGACATAAGAAACCCAGAGAGAAAATATGGCCATATTGCCACAGAGTTTATTTGTGGTTGTTACCAGCTGCAGAAATCATAGCAACTTCACATCAAACTGGTAACTAACCATGTCTTTATAAGTGTGCTGAATAGTTGTCCATTAGTTTATTTAAACAAGACTAATTGAGATTCCATTTATTACTTATGCTAAACTTTGTATTTAAATTTGCATTGTAAGAACATCTAGATGCTCTTACAACCAACAAATTAACTCTATGACTCAGTAGGCTAGGATCATTTTATTTTTCCAATAATAATACCTAAAAACAAATTAAAGCATAAATAAAAGCAGAGGAATGCAACCTTACTTTAGTACCCCATGACTGAGCACCTGTAGTTTAAAGGTCTCCAGATCTATAAGTCTTCAGACCAAGCTACAGCAGAATTGTTCACAACCTCCCAATAATTCACAGCTTTTAAACTCTTGCATTGTCTAGCCACTATAAACCAGATAATTTACTATATGAAGTTATGTGAGAGAGGTAGGATCTCTGTATCTTTTCTCTGTTCTGCAGTTGGCAGGTCATTCAGATGTTGTGATGTTACTGATCTCAAGCAGTTTCTTTTTTTTAATTTCTTCCCAATAAACTGTCAAATAACAATACACCCCCTACCCCTACCCCACCCTACCACACACACACACACACACCCCACCGTTGCTATTTTGCTCTCCAAATATTCATGGCAATGGAAAGCGTATCCATCCATTATGGCAGCACCTTCTCAAATTGAAGAATGAAAACATCATGACATAACTCCTCATTCTCTCCATCTGCTAACTACTTCCTCAAAGCTTTCTGGTCACCCAGCAACCCTACATGGATGTGAAATGGGCAGGGGTGCACATCTCTCCTGCACTGCTTCAGTGTCACTGATCTGATCAGTGGGTTTTCTCACTCTCCAAAAATGTGCCAATAATTCAACATAAAAGGACTTTCAGATAGCATGCAGTATGTGCTGTTCTCAGTGCTGAGATTGAGATACAACACAGGGGAGAAGAGTTTCACATCCCCAAAATCAGCTTCCCCTTCAGTGTCCTTGCGTAACTAGACATGTTGATTTGCCCTCACAGAGCACTGAAGCCAAGTCACACTTTTTTAACTATAGGGAACATCAACAGGATGATCTACGCTCAACTTCGTAAAGTACACCCGTTTCCAAAATCAGGTAAGTTCTTTTTTACCTGATTTTGGGACCTGGTATTTTAATGACCAGACAATATTGTAGTATGATGTGCAAAACCTTTAAACTACTGTAAAAGAGGGTGCACACTCTTTTTCACAAGACTGCATACACCCAGAATTGGGTAAATACATCATAAATTATAGTAGCCAAGGAACTGTTTTTATTAAAATAAATAAAGAAATAAATATTACAATAAATGTATTTATACTGAATACAGCCAAAAATTAAAAACATACACATACATCTTGTCCTTTTGAACTTGGACTGTTAAACCCTGTAAAGGCATGCTAGTAGAAGCTATTGTTACTATGTACATTTTTAGACTGAAACCATCAAGAGTCAAGTTTATGTCATGCAATCCAACTGTTTACTGCAGATAAAAACAGCTTCATGGTGACTGCTGGAGTGTCAGTCACTTGTTTATACCACTGCAGTTCAATAAAGGCAACTTCTACCGATGTGACTGACCACATTAAACTGATGATGGCATCAATTTTCATGGTTACTGTGCTACCATAGCAGGCCAGATTGGAACTGCATGTTTGGCAGACTGTCTTTGTCAACATACAGCTGAAGCCTTCGGCTTGTTATCTTCCTTCCACACTGAACCAGGGCATCAATGTTGGTGACGTTCAGAGTGGTCAGTGACTGACAGTGCTGGCTCTCTGTGGCTAGTGGTGCCAGATCCAATACAGAATCTTGTGCACACAAAGTGCACACAAACTGTCCAAATTATAGGATCATTTCTAAAGTATTTTAAGTACTTTTATTAGCTTATGTTAATTTATCACAAAAAGCAATGCAATCAAAGCATGTCTGGCTCTGGAAACAAAACACAACAGCTTACCACCACTCCCATCAATGGTAAAGTCCTTTAATGCCAATGTGTAACTTGTATACCAGAAGTCAAACACCAAGAAGTAGAAAATTACACCAAACACAGTTGCCGTGGCAAGCAGAAGATCTCGCCGACATGAGCTTCGATCAACAAGTTACTGGTCTTGGTCTACATATCATTTAAGACTGCAGGGGAGTGTAAGCTCTGCAGAACAAAAATAATCAGGGCTGACCTTCCCTCCATCCAGGACCTGTGCTGATCCACGGTCAGGAACATTTCTGCAGACCCCTCACACCCTGCACACAAACTTTTCAAACTTCTATCTTGTAGATGCTACAGAGCACAGTACACCAAAACCACCCGTCACAGAGACGGTTTCTTCTCTCAGGCTGTCGCTCTGCTGAACTTTCAGTAGCCACAGAGTGTTGAATATTTGTGCAATATCTGCTTCACTCTAAATACTGGCTCCGTATTGTATAATGTGTACATGTTTTTTTTTTTTTTGTTTTGTTTTTGTTGTGGTTTTTTATCTTTACTTATTTTTTTTAATGTATTTGAACCTTAAGAGACAAAGTCTGCCGACTCAAATGTCTCATTTGTTTGCACAAACCTTGTGAGCAAAGTTCTGATTCTAATCACATACAATACATTTTTTAAAGCTATGAAGTCTGATCAATCTTTTTGTTTTGATCATTCTGGGTGCTCCTGTCAAAAACATCAAATACCAAACATATCACACGTTGAAGTAATTCCAAAAGAGTCTCAAATAAGAACCAGAACGGTAAAACTTGATGGCACATGCATGTATCCACCACTCACCAGTCCTTCTCAGTGAGGGGGAAGCACAGTCGTATGAACTGGCCCTGAGTTGATGAGCTGGCCAAAGAAAGCCTCTTCTGAACTGACAGGAGTTTGTATCAGATCAACTTTTAAAAACAATTATTTACAAACACTGATCTAAACCTGCCTAAATTTTATTCTGCCACCAAACTCTATCTTTGCATGCAAACAAAATATTCAAGACTGTTCATCATCAAGATTGTATGTCTGAACATCCAAACCTGCTGATATAACATGTGCAAATCTGGTAGTAGTTTAGAACTGCAGTAAAATATTTTCAGATGAAGCATGCAGTGAATGTAAAAATAACTTATGTGACTCAAGTACACATTCACAGAAAGACTAAAGCTTGACAAAAACAAGTCCACACACGTAACACTAATACTACACATTTGGAAACCAAATGTAGGCTGCCATCTGTGGCATAAAACAAACTAACCCAATGTCCCAGTTCTATGAAGGGCATGAAATCAAGGAGACTTTCCTGTTAAACTAAATATTCAGAATGCTGACATCTGTTTTAAATTGTAGATATGCGTGTGCCTTAGTTTTTGCACCTACGTCCAGTTCTCATTGAGTAAGTTTTTCATGCCGTCGTTAAGATAACCCAGACTCTGCTTTCCATCCAGTCTGTACTCACATGTGCAAGCGGGACAAATTCACAGATTTTATGACTAGTCGTGGGGAGCTGTATGAGGGGGCAGATTCGTGGGCCAGTGGATAATGCCAAAATAAGAATTGCTTTATTTCAGTGGTAATTTCAAAGTCTCAAAGCTTTATGGCTGGCTGTTAAAAATTTAACACATCCTTTTTTCTTTCTTTGGTGAATAACATTTCTCATTATCAGTTAAGTTCATGCATGATGGAAATTTTAAAATTATTTCACAGCATTTCACTCAAGACTACCTCATTTTGATTGTAATCGTCTACAGCCCAGAACCACATTAATACCACAATTCGATTTTTCATTTTTCAACATTTCTTTCTTTTCTCTGGATTAAAAAACCTTAACAAACCAGAGGCTGTGACTCCTAAATTGTCCATTTTCCACCTTTTACTGGTTCTCTTTTCAAGTAATCCTCATTGAGACTGTGCATGTGTCCTTCCCACTATTTCCCCATCTGCTGTCTTTACATCTTTGACTTTTTGCCATCTTCCGTTTTCTTTTTTTTTTTGCATTTATTTTTTCCCTTTTCCTCTCCCTTTCTCTCTTGGCCTTTTCCTCTGTTTTCTCCTATTATCTCTTCATTTTGTTTTTAATGCCTTAGACCTTGTGTAGTATATCAGGAATGTCAGACACAAGGAAAGATGTGCCAACTTCTCTGGCAACCAAAAACTTTTAGGTATATTTAGAGAGTGAAAGAATGACAGTGAAGGGCAAGAAAGGACGGGGAGGATCTAGAAGAGAGAAAAAAGAAGACAAAGATCACTGCTTAGTGTTTATTCAGTGTAAATTTGTTTAACTGCATATGCTAATATGTGCACAATTACTGGGCAGCTGCATTGCTTCAGGTAAAATGGGCCCAAAAGAAAAAGCGTGTGAAAGAGAGATTGAGCACATCATCCATATGCCTTTCATTTGGCTTCAAGAGTCTTCAAAAATTACTAAGGCATACAACTGGTCAGTCAAACATTGTGTTTCAAGTAATCGAAAGAGTCGCTAAAAGTATGGAGAGCAAAAGGCGCTAATTCCTGCACAAAATCTCTAATCTAATACCACCAAGAATCCAATATCCTATAGTGCCAACATGGGCCATAGCTGCAACCATTTATGTATTTTGATAACTTTAATTACACCATTTTGGTTCAAACATTGATTAAAAAATACCCTTGAAAATGTATAACCAGTTTCTGAGGAATTTGTTGTTCAAGCCGTAGTAACAAGATGAAAGTAAGAAGGTCCAGCTCATGCAACGGGATAAAGCATTAGCAGCATTATCTGTTTTTAAACCAGCTGAGGCCTCAAAGTTTAACATAACTAATAACTTGACCCTCTTCCTCAGTCGACTTTGAATCCATCTAGAAACTTTTGGCTCCTTCTCAAGTAAAGTAAATCTCTGAATTGTCTTCAGAGATTTACCTTCTCTGAAGAACATTTAGTGAACTGTGATTAGCAGCCTCAGTAAAACATGTCTGTTAGGTTCAAGAAATGGACATAATAAATTAAGATGAATACTTTTAACAACTTAAGGACAGTTATATTGTTTACTTAATATTTTTCAAAGCAGCTGAAGGCTTTTATTTTTCAGATTTGAGCACACACATGAAGATAGCTTTGTCACTAATTGCCCTTTTGTTGTTTGTTGTGCACATTTTACTATTTCCACAGAAAAGGAACAAGTAACTACGTTTCTTCGATGAAAGTTTAGAATTGAAGTTTAGTAACATTTGTTGCTGACTGAATTCACTGTCTTTGTTAGATTACTGAGAATTCATGTGCTTAAAATAATTGTAATTGGTTCAAAATAGGTTTCTAAAATTCCCATATTAGTCACATAATCTGTGATCAGTGATCTCAGCTGAAGACAAATGCCCTGGACACAAAATAAGAGTTAGAGGTCAAGATTTAAAAAGAAGAGACTGGATGTGGCAGGGAGGAGAGAAAGGATAATTAGAAAATAATTTGGTGAAAAGTGTGTAAAAACTACTTATTATTGCTTTAATATAAGGCATTTCACTCTCAAACTCTGTGTATTATCTCAGCCACCGTCTGACACTGCTTGATGACTCATGGCAATGGCTTTTTTTTTTTTTTGGAGATAATTAATTTAGGAGAGAAATAAAGAGTTCAAACTAGCTTGAGGGTTGAAAGAACAATAGATGCCTTTTTGTTTAAAGAAAGTGACAAAGAAGCGGACAAAAGTGTGAATGTGTGCAAAAATATCTGTGCAGACATACATACATGTGAACATGTGAGTGTGTGTGTGTGTGTGTGCCCACATTGCTTCAAAGTGCAGACGTGGCCAAGCATGAGATTGGGCTGCTAATCACAAACATGTGGCCACTGATCCTTACATTTCATTTTCTTTCAATCCCACCCCTCTCTTCTTATCCTTCTTTTTCCCTTCAATTCTACTCTCTCTTGTCTCTCCCTGCCCTCCATCACATTCTTGCATCCCCTTTCTTCCACTCCATCTCATTTTCTCTCCACACACTTTCTATTTTCAACACTTAAATTTCTCAGCCTAAAACTCCATTTCCCCAGTCTTCCCCTTTCTTTCTAGTCAAACTTCATTTTCATTTTTTTTCTTCTCAACCAAATAGTTTTCCGAAAAGCTTAAGTTTAATTCTGTCTCTGTTTTTATTCAAACTTAGGATGTCACAACCGCGGGAAAATGATGCAAAGACTTGCCACACGATTAGCTGGATTCTACCTCCCTTTTTATGTGTTTCTTTTCACTCACCACCATCTTGCAAGTTGGTTGATGTCTGTTGTCATTTCAGTCAGCCATTGATAATGGTGGCCCTCTAATTAAATTACTCTGTCTCCATCCGCTCCCTATGCTCCATGACAGAAAGATGAAGTATTAGCAGAGGGCCAACCAGCTGTTTTCTCTCTGCTCTTTTTTCCCTTTTTCTTGCAGTCTAGAGTCATAATAGATTAAGATTTTATATTTTCTGTGAATATGATTTTCATTTTTAAAAGTAGAAATAGTGAGAATATAATTACGTGTTAATGTGATGCTGTAGCACATAGAAATATAAAGGGGCACACAGAGCCATGAAAGCTTTTAAAACAAGCATGCGCTGAAACAAATTTCAGCATGCACAAACACCCACCCAAGTACTCTCCCACACTGACAGTTGGAGTACTGAAGCTCTGTCTTATAATCCTCTGCCTTTCCATAGTCATTTGTTTGCATGTAATGCCTTTCACCAGCTGCTTGAACCTCATCCACAATCATGATGTGTCTCTATTTGTCTTTCTCAAAGGCCCAGAGCCCCATTTATTAAAACATCCTGAGATTTATATGTGTACTTCTTCTCATTTCAGTACCCACAGAGTCCTTACTGTCAATTTGCTAAATATGCTGAATATAAAAAAACCTTGTGTTAGTGGGTACTGAGGATCTAATTTGTAACTCGCACACCTGTGATGTATAAATCTCAAAGGAATTTATATTGACTGCACCTGTCTAGCGATTTTTCTCAGACGGTGCCAACAAAAAGTTGAGGGGACAGATGTAGGCCAAAAGAAGACAGCAAACTTTTGAAAACTATTTCCGTGTGAAGGAACACAAGCAAATTAACCCAAGAGTAAGTGTAAAATATAAATTTAAAAAATGCAATGGCTACAATAAAACAACAGATGAGAGACTCAACCTTCTAGTCTAATCAGCAATGAACAAAGAAGGAGAAAATCTTGGTGAGACTTTGCTGCAAAGTCAAATTCAAGTTAAAAGCAACAAAATTGGTCCTTCATATATTTACTTGTGGTCTGTTCTAATGACATTTAATTCTGGGTTATTTTAACTCTGTGAATTGAGGTGTATAGATATAATACTAAAAAAATATCAGCCTAAATGGCATTCAAATGCAGTTTCGAAAAGCATTCTTATTTTTCAGTCAGTGTCTGGCGGTGCCCACTGAGTTCATTTTCTTCAGATTACGTTCCCCTGCCTGTCCTTTATCAGAGCACTTCAGTTGCTGGGATACATGTCTCTGCCCCCACCTCCACCCCATCCCCACATTTTTAAGAAAAATTGGAAAGACCCTTTATTTAGAGGCAGTTACCCAATATTTTGATTCAGAATCTGTATATATGTATGAAGAATTACATTTTCCATGAGAGACCACCAGTGCTACAATGATATAAGGTCAATCATTAAATAGCCAAAATGATGTTTTCCAAGTATTAAAAAAAAGCAAGGATATCAAAACCATTATTGACTTTAATGTCTGACTTTGAAAGTTAATTACTGACTTTACTCTTATGTTTATTAGTGATTTCAAAAAACAAACAAACAAACAAAAACGTATTGATTGTGTGTTTTGGAAGTGCTAACACAACACTCATGTTGCATCAGGCTTGGAAGGTAAAATCATGCATATAATTTATGGGTTAAGTTGCTGCAGATGGGCCAAAGATTGCTATTTTTTTGTCCAGTACTGTGTAAAATTTCCAGGCAGACCTAGCCTTGATGGTCTATCAAAAGTTAAATTTTACAATAAAAATTAAACTTTTTCTCCCTTATTTTTTCTCCCTATTGTTTTGTATTTGGCAATATTAGCATGATGTGACAGCAAACCCCAATCAAGTTTTTTTTTTTCAAACCATACCATACCACAGTCTTATGCCTAACCCTTGCTCATTTATAAAAGAGCAAAACCTGACTTAGCAAAGGAAACAGGGAGTCATACATGAAGATATTACCCTGACACAACAAGGAAATCTAACACTTAATACTAATGTGTTCACAATCAAAAAATCAAATAAAAATAAAGCAAAAGTGGTAAGGACAGTTCAAAATATGGGCTACAATTAACATAAAACTTAACAAAAGAAAGACATTGTAATATCTTTGAGTGAATGACAGAGACAGTGCAACCGTGTGCTGAACCATGTGCTGAATTACTGATAATGTGGTTCCATTTCAATAAGATTTATTTGTTGTAGATAGATTTCATAGTTTCCATCTGTTTTTAGCTGAAAATATTTGCACTACTTCAGTCATGTCCCACAACGTCTCAATACTGATATAAAATGTTTGATGAAACACAGACAATCTGATGATCTGCTGTCAGCATGAGCTATCTAGTGAGAAGAATTTTATCAGCTTCAGCACTGCAGTTTTCATTTTTGCCTGGTTTGTTTTCAGTGCTTTATTCTTTCTGTATTGCTTTTATAGTTTACTTTTGATACTCCCGCTTTATTGTAAGCTTTATCCCCTGATCTTTGTCTTGGCGTGTTTTACTTTTCTCCTTTTCTTTGTCTCTTTCTCAGAGGTGATGTCTTGACCTTCTGCTCCCTGTTCTCACACCTATCTCACCTATCGTCCTTCTGCTTCTTCTCTTCTCCCTGAACATCTGTGTGTGTGACAGGCGAAAGAATGGTGACAGTCCCCTGACGCTCCTTGCCTTCCCTACCTCCTCCCATTCTTCCTCTTGTTTTTGGCCAGAGCGCCTGTTCAGCTGCTCTCACTCATTCACCTTCTATCCCCTTTCTGCTCCCTCCACTCCATCTTCATCTTATCTTATGCTGTCAACCTTTATCTCACTTTTCCTTTTTTTTCCCCTCTCCGATCACTATATTGTTCTTCTCTCATGTAACATAAGCCTTATGTAGAATATATAAATATTGTATTTAGAGTATTACTAAGTAAAATATTGTACATAGTAAGAAATTGCACATTAAGTATCAGCAGGTTATTGCATAGATAACTGTGTGGTTGTATGATAGGGGAAGAGTTACAGTGTCTGATGGCAGTGGGTAGGAAGGATTTTCTCCATTGGTCCGTGAAGCACTTCATGCTGATGGGTCTGTGGCTTAAAGTGCTTCTCCAATCGACCACAGCACTGTGGAGTGGGTGATCTTCATTGTTCATGTCTTAAGTCTGGACATTGTCTAGACTTAAGACATGGACAATGTTCTTTCCTTGCCCACATGCTTTTCTGATCATTTTATTGAGTCTCTTGGTGTCACTTGGTGCCACTTTCATTGTGCCACCCAAGCATACTGCAGCAAAAAACGAACTGGCTGCCAGAGTCATAAAATATCTGCAACATGATGTTTCAGTCTCTGAAGAAACAGAGTCTCCGTGGGAAGTACTATAGTGTCTAATTTGACCCCTCTTATAGGAAGGACCCCTCTTATTACCAGTCAAGTTTATTCTTATGGTGCACTCCCATGTATTTCAAGTCCTGAACAGTCTCGACATCCACCCCTCTAATGGAGAGAGAAATTCTTTGGTCCTGCTGGTGTTGAGCTGTTGCTTATTCAGCTCACACCAATCAACAAAACTGTCCACATGCATCCTCTATTCCAAGTCATCCCCATCCATGATACAGAATTTGTACAGATGGCAGCCCTCTGTGTTGTACCTGAACTTAAATGAGTGCAGGGTGAAGAGGAATGGTGACAGAACTGTTCCCTGATGAGCTCCAGTACAACACAACACAGTGTCAGACACACCTCTGTAGCCTCACATCTTGTGGCCTTTCTGTCAGACAGACAGTAATCCATGAAACTTAAGGAGCATGTACCTGCATGGCAGACAGCTTTCACCAGCCATTGGTTTATGAGTGTAGATTTACAAAATCCACAAGATATTTGATTGAAAATGTCTGTGGAAGTCAGGTTAGTTCATGTATGGATAATTTCAAAATACTTGATGCTTTTAAAAGATAGGTAAGCTAGGCTTTATTAATCAGGCAAAAGGAATCTTTATGGTCACTAGGATCTTTGTACATATATAGTTGTAGGCATGGAATTATAGTTTTAGACATAAAAATGTGCAGATTTGTATGTATCTAGCTTCCAGATCACATGTTATGTCTCCACTCTTTGGCTATATTTCTCCACCTCACTACTCTGGTCTTTGCTTTTCCACCCCGCCACTCCCCACCCCCTCATCCTTAATTTGTGTCCTTGGACCTCCCCTGACCCAAACATTGAGCTCTTTAGCTCCAAGCTCTCTACAGTCATACTTTTCTCCCTCCCTCTCTTTCTCTCTGTTTTTTTAAGGCAGTGCAGTTTTTCCCCAGAGGCCTTCCATCACATTTACACTCTTTTTAAATTGTTTTTCCTCTCTTTCAGTCCAGCTCTTTCTTCTCATCTAATCTTTTTCATAACTTTGTAACTCTAATGTGCCTTCTTCTTTATGCTCTGTAATTGTCTTTTAATTTGCATCCATTACTAACTATTAAAGTTTTCTAACTGTATTTTGTATTGTTGAAACATTATTGTGTAAGCAAAATCTGTGCAGAAACACATTTTTGATTGTCAAAATACTCAAAACTGATCTTTTGGTAGTTCTCACTTGAGTGTGAGTCTCTAAAAGCCCTGTCACACCTTGATGATTTAGCTAACATATCAAAGTAAGTATTAAAACTTGCAGTATCAACATCACCCTCATGCCAAAAACATTGACGATACTCCCAAGAAGTCTCCTGGTGAGAAGTATTCATCTTCACCCTCACAAACACCCTCCAATGGAGATGATGCAGGTTCCAAAGCCTCTTAGACATCGTTAGTGGCATCACCTGCTGCATCCATGGCCTCCATCTCCTCTCAGCCAACAGGGTTCCACTATAAGCTGCTCGTAAAAGCCAAACTTCTAAACTGCAGCACAGAGGAGCTCCACTCCACTCCATAAATGAACAACACTCATTTTAAAAAATATTCTTACAAATTAAAAATAGCAGCTGGTAAAGAAGACCTGGACAGTTGTCTAGCTTGAAACAGATGCTTTTATTTTCTGTACCATTTCTGAGCAGCCTATTGAATCTAGCTATGCTGTTTAAACCTTCCTGGTCAACTTTTCCACACATCCATGCAGTATCCCACCATCACTTTCTCATCCAGGTGCCGCTCATGTGCAGGCATGCTCACACATACCAAGTTCATGCTGTTAAAAGGACCATGATGGTATTATGAAAAGGTGATGCTGATGTTGAAGGACAGTGAGTATGTATTCTCATCTCAGCCTTGCTGGATCCTCCTCCTCTCGGATAAACATCTGCATATGTGTGTAAACGAGTGGCAACAATCACGTGAATTATGGCTCCCCTACATGAGATGTTTGAGCCATACACTGGCTAAAGTCAAGAAATTGTGTGTATGCACAAAGTTTTTTTGATGACCTCACTGAGGAACCATGACTTGTAAGTTATGCAAAACCTAGCCATAACTTTTTAAAAGTATACCAGGGTATTTGCCGAATTTTTCATAGGTCAGCATAAGCTGACTAAATCGTCATAGCGTGACAGGGCCTTATGGTCCAATTTTGCAAATTAAGACAGAAAAACAGACATGCATCAAGGCTCAAAGAATTTTAAAAAAAATAGCCTTGTGGCCATGGCTGGACTGTCACATCTGTTAACAAGAATGAGGCAGGAACAAAGGTTAATAGATTAGGTTAATACACAGCTGTGAAGCTGTGAATGAGACTGAATTATAAATAGTTATTGAGGTCAGGTGACTGGGTGTGTTAGGAAAGTCCAAGAAGATCAAAACAGTTGACCACAACAACTTAAAGTTTTCATTAAATTCAATTCCCTAGGGGGAAGTGTGAAATAGCTGAGATGTGGAACTCCAATTCAAAATTTCAGGTGTTGTTTTGGTCATGAAATCAATATTCACCATAGTATTTAACTGATGCTGGGTTAGGATAAACTGATGATTAATTTGCTTAGCTTTATAGGACAGGGATGAGTGATGAGGTGAAAACTGCTAGCCAGGCCATTCCTCATATAAGAAATAAATATGCTGATTTGTTAATTTTTTGACATAGAGGTGAAATCAAATGACAGAGCCCAATATGTTTTTTTTTTTTAACCAGGCTGTAAATATGTTTATTTCTGTTGAAAAGTTTGACATTTTAACATAAAGTTTTTGTTGAAGGATGTCAATGTCCCGTTGATGTTGTACAGCTCCAAGTAGTTCAATATCCATGTGAGTGGAACTGAGTTGTAGGCTTTCTTGTAGTCAATCCAGGTGGTGCACAGTTTGGTTTGCCTAGTCTCTGGCAACTGTCCTGTTGACCAGTAGTTGGTCTTTATCTCTTCTGGTATTACTTTCAGTTGCCTTCTGGGCTGCACTTATGTGCCTACTTATCTGACCACTATGATGCCTGACAGGAGCATCCATGTTGTGCAGAGACAGGTTATTGGCCAGTAGTTGGATGGGATTGCTTATTTTTGCCCCTTTCTGGGGATCCTTGATGATGTGGTCAGCGCAGTCTTAGGTTAACCACACTGGATATATATACTCTATGTCATTTGAAGCCACCTGTAGTCTAAATATCCTTCTCCCTTTACACTCTTGGTCTTTTCTGTCATCCTCTATCATTTCCAACTCGTCTCCTCACATCTCATCTCTGGCTTCCCCAGTAGTAGGCCATAAAATCCCCTCTTATCACTTTTTCTTTTTCATTCTGTCATCTGTCTCTCTTGTTTCGCTTTTCCTGGCCTGGTCCTCTCTCTCATCTCCACCACATGCACTTTCTTGTCATTCTGTCTGACACGTCATCCTCCTCTTGTGCAAAGCAGCACGTTGTGGTGGTCATTGTCTGCTTAACTTGTGTTCTCAAGCTTTAAATTTCTGCTGTCTATTTACTCATCACTAACATACTATGCCTTTCCCTCCCTAATCCAATTCCCCACTTTGAAGCCCACACCCTCCAACCCTTCTCTCTTTTCCTAGTGCTTTGTCCCCCAAGGGAATGGCTTCACTCCAATGAATTTTTGAGGTATTGATGTTTCCATTGATATAACCCTGGTTATCTGCCAAGTCTGGAGCTGGAGTTTAATGGCTTTGTGAGATGCAGGATTTTTTTTTCTTTTTTGGGGGAGGAGGTGTTACGCTGCACACTTTGGCACCCATTAATTTATCATATGATTGTCAAATTTTCTGTCTCAGACACTCTCCTTCACTTGTGCTGTCAGCCTACTTGTGTCTTATCTGTCATTTTGAAAAAGTTCACAGAGAGTCAGAGAGCAGCCACACAGTGACAATTTCACAGCTCTTCCACCACCGCTCCTACTGATGCTCATTTCATCAGTCACACCCACTTTCAAGTGTTCCCACAATGTTCCTGTGCAAGTGCACAATTACAATCTTAGCCATTGGTTGTACAATCCTAAAATAGTGTTATGATATGGACAATACAAATGAAAAAGTATCGTAATGTTTCCCATATTAATTTTCACTTTCTTTGCAGACAATATGAACCCAAGATGTTTATTTATTTTTTTGACCTACTTTATGTCATTTGTTAATTTGCATTCCTTTTTGCATTATATGCCAGCAAGATGCTTCAAAATAAGTTTGTACACAGAGTTTAAGGATAAAAAAAATGAATTTTTCCAAGTAGGTGAAGTAATCAGGTGATTGTAATCAGCCTTTCATAGTTTTGCAGCAAACAATGAGTCTTTGAGGAGATGGGCAGATATCCAGCTTTTTGACAAATTTGTATGAAAACATTTAAATATTTAAAAGCAATGTTCCTCAAAAATGGAACAGCACTTCATTAAACAATTCAAGGAATATGTGCACAAAGGGCAAGGCTACAAGTCAAAGACAGACAGCCTTGATCTTCAATTCCTCAGAGGCTACAGCCTCAAGGACCATCACACATCAGTGACTGATAAAACATAATGACATGGGCTAGGAAGTACCTTCAAAACCTTTCTCAGCAGCACAATATGGAGTGACATTCATGAAAGACTTAAAACTGAAAAAAATAAATCCTGGATGTTTGGAGGCCATCACACAGTCAATATAAGTATCCATATTATTTTCAGCAACAAGTCCAAAGAACAGGGGAGTGCTGTCCGGCCGTCCAGGTGTTGCCCTTTGGGTGTGGGCTGTAAAACTTGTGATATGGTGTGTGTGTCTGTGTGTGTTCCACACACAGACATACACACACACACACACACACACACTCACACATGCTCACTCACCCACTATTTTCTGTTTGTTCCTTTTTCTTTTATATCTATTTGTCTTTTATTAGCATGTCTATCTTCTACTGTAATACATCTCATCACAAAGACACATTACACCAATTTTGAAATTAAAAATATGACAAAGACTGCCCATACTGCTATACATCTGAAGAGATGCTTGTAGGAAGCATGGGGAAAAAAAACATAAAAAAAACCAAAAAAAAAACCCCACAAACATATGTGAATTCCAGAATGACTTTTAAATTTTGTGAGAACTTCTGGCAGGAGTACATAGTGCTAAAAGCTTTACTGTCCTAACTTTTCTTGTAATGTGTTGTGAGCCTGAAATGCAAATATTGTTGTAATTTAACAGATGAAATGAAGTTGTCAAGAAAAAGAAAGTGAAATATCTTGGGTTCATACTGTCTGCAGAGAACAAGAAGTCAAAGGAAATTTAAGAGTTGTGCCATTATTTATTTTTTTTATTTGCAATTTCCATATAATCATAACATTTTCTGTTTTGGGGTTGTACTAATATATTTAAAGAGCCTGGTGTGTGTGTGTGTGTGTGTGTGTGTGTGTGTGTGTGTGTGTGTGTGTGTGTGTGTGTGTGTGTGTGTGTGTGTGTGTACGTGCATGCATACAAAATAATCAACTGTCCTTCACATTTATTTTTTGGTGGGAAGCTTGTATTACACATGTGGTTTTCCCTAATGGTAGTCATAATTTGCTGCAGTTGTGACATTCGCTTTTATTTCTTCAACAGAAATGTGTGTCACTGAGATTGTTTCCAGCTTATCTCTTTTCTCCCTCTTTTACAGAGTTGCTTTTGACCTCCGTCTCAGCCCCATTTAATCTGAGGCTTATTTAACAAGGTCCTGGAGAGTTTGGCTCTGCCTCACTAGGTGTGAAGGGTGCAGGTTTTAGAGGTCGCAAGTGTTTTTCTGGCTATGAATATAGATCTTTCAACTTCCAGGCTATTGTAGGTATGATTGCCACTGAGTGGATTGCAAAATAAACACAGCTATATACTGCCAACTTTGCAACCTGGGAAGCTACCACTAAAGCACTATTCTTTTATGTATTTAGAGATAATTTTTCTTCCAAGTAATATGTCCCTTGATAGAACATATTCAGACTTTAGTGCATCTACCCTTGGGGACATAACCTTCAGCCTGAGAAAAGTCTGAATTCTGACAACCTTGTTACTTCTATGTAAAGCGGTACAGAAGAGGTCAAATAATTCCTCTCTCAACTTCAAAAATGAAATTTCCCTTGGGCACAGTGTCCATTTAACAAACAACCATATGTTTTTTGTTTTTTTTTTTTTAGATGTTTGCACTAAAAATGAAATATGTTCATACAGAGGTGGCCTAGTGGTTACCACTATTGCCTCACATCAAGAAGGTTTCTGGTTAAATTTCCATCAGGGGTGTGGCAATTGCATGTTCTCTGTATGTTTGTGGGGGTTTTCTACAGATAATCCAACCTCCTCCCAAATCAGCATGACTGAGTGTGTGTGGTTGTTTGTTCATATGTGGTCTTTTGATGGACATGTCTAGGTTATACCCCCACCTTTCTCCAGAAAAAAATCAGGGTCACCAGAACCCTGTGACTCTGAAAAGCAATGAGTGGGTATAAATATTATATGGATGGATGTACGTTCTTATAGAATGAAATTACCAATTTACTCTGCACTCAAGGATGCAACTATTAAACCGAAGCTAACCGGGGAGCGATAAGCATATGCAGGTGAAATAAAATGAAGAGCATGACAGTATTTGCATTTTTACTTTTTTCCATTTTACAAGGCTCCATGAACAGATATCCAGTTGGCTCACTCTAGCACAAACCCTGCACAACTACTACCACCATCACCCTAATGAAATAGCACAAGCTTTAAATAAAAATTCTTTTGTGTTTAGCTTCTGAAAGTTGATGATCACCACAGCAAAAATAATTAAGACATGTTTTTTTTATTTATAGACTGTCCTCTTGTTCTTCTCTTTCCTCTCTCTGGTTTCTTCTTCCTTCTCAGTTCTCTCATTTTCAGTGGCCTCTCTACTACGTTAATCCTCTGTTACATCTTTGTTTCTGTCTCCCAGAAGCACATACCTCTACAAACATTCAGCTTATGTGATTGACCCAATATATAATAAAATGCAATGAAAAGGACACAATTTTAAGTTGATTTTAGTTTAAACTACTACAAAAGATTATAAATAACATGTCTATCATGTACAACATTAGCCTTTAAAATACACTTACAAATATAAGTTTTTTAAATAATACTTGATGCTATCACCTTAAAGGTGGACCTTTTCCAACTAGTTCCTTGCTCATGTTTCTTGCTAAATATATCTTGCAATTTAATTTGTTGCAGACTGAGTCATAGAGCTGCACAAATCCAAAAAAAATATCTCCAGAAACTATACATTGCAACATATCCCTTGAAAAAACACATTTACCACATCTAGCAGAGACGCAAACTGAAACTTGTTTAAAACCTGAGGATCTTTTCTGTGAGGTGATCTTTTCAAATAACTATTATGTGGTTTGAAAATGCACCTGGGATGTGTGCTGGTAACAGGTGCAGGTTGCTTTATTTTTTATTTATTTGTGTTAATTTCTCCAGGCACTTCTCGAAGCAATACTTTTATCCAAGCAGACTTCTGGTTGACAGCTTTAAACCAAAACTGCTGCTTTTAGCTTAAACTATATTTAAGCTGTCTGGGTTGTTGTTGTGCTTATCTTTCTTGAAAAGAAAAAAATATATATTGCTTTCCTTTTTTCTAGCTCTTTCTTTTCTGAAAAACTGATTTATTTACTGGAGGAGGAGTGGGTGGAGACATGGTTTATAATTTATATTACATGGCGTTATTCTGACAATTAACATGTATTACTTAAAAAGTGATTATACACATTTTCAAATATAATTTTTTTGGTTCCCTAACAGCCCTGCCACCCTCACTTTGAGCCTTAGGTGGTCATTTCCACTATTCTCCCCAACATGATACCCTTCTGAATAGATAATGTTTTGCCTGCATTAAAATTGTGGTTTCTTGAGCTGACAACTGACCGTATCTGTAGTGGACACCCCAGCATTTAGAAAATGTCACCCAATGTCTCACATAGTGACATTAAAAGGGAAGCTATCCTGAAATGTCATACAGACTAATGACATTTGCCTTTAAGTTGAAATGTCTGCTCTTTTGGAGAGTGTATAATTATATCATAATGAGGAGAAATTACTTGTCATTCTTGTGAAACATCTTTATAGTCAGCTGGGTTGGCCAACCCTTTATAAAAAGCATTTAATAAAAGATTACTTCTTCTGTACAAGTAGCCATCTTGGAGCAAATGTCTGGGTTACTCTGCTGGACGCTAACTATTAATAACAGGATGAACTATAGCCTTGCAATGTATTCTCTTTGAAAAATATAATAATAGCAGTACCATGCTGTGTCTCTGCCCATTTTAAACTCAAGAGCTGATCTGCCTCGAACAAAAGCAGTTTCCATTTTCTTTTTTATTAATATTTATTTAGCCTAGGACAAAGCCGTTGCTTTATAGTGTGAGGTAATAAATGCCTTTGATCTCCTCCTCATTATAAAATGTTATTGACTTCACAGGTGCTGGTGGATGGTCACCTCTGGACAGCGACCATTACCAGTGGCTGCAGGTGGACCTAGGTTCCAGAAAGCAGGTGAGCGCCATAGCAACGCAGGGTCGCTACAGCAGTTCTGACTGGACAACACGGTACCGTCTCCTCTACAGTGATACGGGGAGGAACTGGAAACCATATCACCAAGATGGAAACATTTGGGTGAGTGAGTAAAAAGTGTTTGAGTGTCTTCATATCGGTGTTTGTGGTATGGCAGTCGCCTTATGCAAAGCAAAATATCAGGGTATCAGGGTTTGGTCTTTGAAGTGCAATTCAGTTTTCTAAATGGTGCACTGAAAACTTGGTATACAACTGACTTCATCTCACTTGCAGACGTTTGGTTTCTTGACTGCTAGTGTGATGAAGTGAGTGCGGAGGACCCAAATGCGAGAGATGAGGTGGAAGGAGTCTCTAAACAAAAAAGTCCTTTATTAAACAAAAATTGCTGCTCTTGCAGGAATACAAAGAAAATGTGAAAAGGGGTTCACTAGAAAAATGAGGAAAACTTAAAAATCAACCGGGTAGAAAGCCAAAACAGACGGACCAGCCACAAAGAACAGCAAGACAAATCAGAGGGCTAATGACATACAGGTGCAAACTATCAGGGAGATGAGGCCAAGGAAACAGAAAACAAGACAAAAACAGACCTTCAAAGTAAAACAGGAAGTGAAGTTAACAGAAATAGACAAGTTCATAGTAGAAAAAGCAAGACAAGACCCAAGAACAACAACAATAAACACCATAACAGCTACACTTGTCTTGGGCTACTCTGACAACAAATCCAGTATTTTAATAAAAGTTCAGGCGTTTCTTGTACCTGAAAACATGGTAGAATTCATGAATTATGGTAATCCAGAATTAAGTCATTGGTTCAATTTTAATACCTACACTTTGTGATCAAAGTCATGTCTCATTTTATTCTTGCATAGATGATACTCAAAATTATTCTCCTGATAATGTTGACTGATAAAAGCTTTATTCAAATTTCACTGAAAAAATAATTGGCTGCAGGTCCCACAATTCACATTTAATTCTTGAATTTTTTTTCAAAAATATTTTCTCTGAAGCACATGTAATAGGAAGTGATTTGAAAAATAACTTGTCACTATTTCAAGCCACAAATAAACATGAATAGATTTGTGAAATTTTCTAACTTTATTTTCTCTCAAAACATACATGTCAGCTTATTTTTGACCAAAAGTGTACAACATTTCTCATTTTTTAAGTAAGGAGTAAGGAGGTAAAGAGGAAATTATAATAAATGACAGGGGGAGGGGGAAATCTAATTACATCCCACTAGTTTACAATATTATTACTATACAATAATCTGTTTACATTCAGATGTGACAGTCTTATCTATATTTGCAGGTAAGTAAGAGTTAGAATCTCATCATGCTGGAAAACTGTGTTTCACAGCATGATGCATATAAATATTTATCAAGCTTTTAAGTATGTTTTCACCAAATGGAAGCTAACAGTTAAAGATCTTATACCAGCAGTAAATGGACCTGGACGAGAAAAGCCACTGCACTTCATGTGTTTGAATTATGTGGAGACTCTCTGGATATAATTTCCACATCCTTTATTCCAAATGAATACTTCTCCATCCCTGCCCTGTTAGCAAACACTTGAGTGGAAAACCTGACAATCCGTGATCATTAGCAAATGGGTTAATGGCCGACACTGTTCACTGTGGCTGCATGGTGGAAGGATACCTACCGGTGATAACAGATGTGAGATAAAAGGACACAAATAGCTCTGCCATAAATGATGTACCAAACTAGACAACTAATATCTAAAACCTGGAAATAAAGGAAAGGGGGGTTAATTATATTCATATTTTTTTCGGGTAGATGAAGATCAATTAGCTTTTTTTTTGCTTATGTTTTCTGGAACTCATTTACTAAGAATGTAGAAGAGGACCAGCGGCACAAGTTAGCACTTGCATGAAATCATCACATCATTTAAACTATAAAGTTCAAACAATATTCATCAAAATGATTTTTCTTCAAGAAATGTCAATTTCACTATGGTATAATACTATCCTGTACTGTGAAATAGCCACAATACAAAAATCTTTGCATTTGTAGTGGTCAAATGGACTCTTTTTCCTCTGGAATAGTCTAGTTGGCATGACAAAACCTTAAAGTCATAATATTTCCCTCCTGCCAGCCACTAAACAACATTTGAAAGCAGAACTAGATAATACTTGAAAACAAAGGTGTAAAATACATATAAAACGTTCTGGGTCAGATGGAAGACAAACTAGTATCTCTTAGTTGACAGTAATCTGTGTTATAATTTCACCAAGCTGCTTCTGCCACTCATTTACTACTATTTTTGTGACATTCTTAAATAATCCCACCAGAGTTTATTCCTATGTTTATTCCTAGATTTATTACTATTGGGGTAGAATACTCAGACATTCATCTGTCATTTGTGATGCTGGAATTATAGGGTTAAGTAGTAAACCATCTAAATTTTGGAAAATGTCAAGTCCAAATTAGAAAAACCTGTCTGATACATACTTAAAATATATTAAATTAAGACTGCTGGTTACCACAGTAAAAAAGAAAAAATTCTCATTCATTGATTTTAAAAAGAAAATACCTTGTCCTTAAATTGAAGGTTTTAGAAACAGAGAAATAATACAAATCACCCAATCCTAATCAGTTCTTTATATCACGCAAGTAAATCCTCAGATGAAGAACAACACTGTCAAGCAGGTGATACCTTGTGCACCAACCTTTAGCAGTTAGAACTTGAAGAAATTATTAACTATCACACACACACACAAAAAAAAACAAAACAAAAAAAACATCAGCAGTGACAGAGGGGTATGTCATTCACACAACTATAACCAAGCACTTTTTGTGCCTAAACCAAACCAAAATAAAAAGTAACTCAAGCTCAAAGAGTGGCATGGTACACCTGCCTTATACCACATGAGGTAGCCTAGCAAAGTTCTGATGAGCATAGAGAAGACAGGCGAAGAAATCCAACAGGGTAATGAGCTACAGGTGCGAGGAATGATCAACTACTGGAGCAGCTCAGGAAGCCATGCTGAGACAAAACTATGATGTGGCAACGCTGAAAACCCAACAGGACAAAAACACACACAAGATATAAAAAGAAAGAGAAAAATAAGATGAGTGAGGGAGAGATGAGTTACCAGTTTTAGTTAGTTTTTGTGTGCTGCATCATAATTATTGGTGGTTATTATTCATTCTGAAGTGTTTTTGCCCTGCCATTAACCCTGATTCACTGCCTGTAAAACCTCTGCAAATATTCCACAAATATATTCATCTCTCCTCTGCTTTTTCAACCACAGCAAGCTTGTTTTCTTCAGCTTCTCTGTGTATAACACACATATTGCTTTTTAATTTATTGCTAGTATTATTCACAATGCTGTATGTGTGAACAAATATAAAGCCAGTCATTTTGTATATATATAGAAATATATAGAAAAAGATATATATATATATATATATATATATATATATATATATCCATCCATCCATCTTCTTGACCCGTTGTTCCATTTCTGGGTCACGGGGGTCTGCTGGAGCCTATCCCAGCCC
>JAOWBL010000013.1:5565304-5603245 GCA_028564865.1 Zenarchopterus dispar
TGTAACTCACTCATAAGTTTATGTTTAGCTATCAAAGTTCTTGCCTGCTGGTAAGCTTTTGAGCAATCAGAATTGTCACATCTCAACAGAAATGTAACGCTTACTTGAACTGTATTTATGCTGCATTAAACTGACTGACTGACAGGTTAGTTGACTGATTCATTTATTGGTTTGTTTGTGGATGACTGATTGAATGACTGATATTTTATTAATTGTCAGTGTAAATTTGCATATGGAATAGCTTGTAAAACACAAGATAGCAAACAATAAATATAACAAACACAGATAAGCAGAATTTCATTAAAAAAATTAATTCTAAACTAGTAAAAGAAAATGCTAGTGTGCCTGTGTCTTGTTTTATATTATTAATAATGTTTTAATCATCACTTTAATCATGGATGTGTTTGTGTTATTAGAAACATGAAGGAAGGTTAACTGTGATAATATCAGGAATGGATGTAAATTTGTTAGGAAACTAATCTTTAATTAGCTCTAATCTCAAACTGTTGTCACAACTTGTGCTACAAATAGCTTCCTATTCGAATGATAAGACACTTTTGTAGAATATACAGCTAACTCTATATCCTACAGAAGCCCTCCTTATACATCTGATATGTTAGGAAATTGAACACATGCTTATTTAAGAACTTAATAATTATCCAAAGACTGACCCTGTTGCTGTGATGATAGCAGCGCAATCAAAAAAAAAAAAAAAAAAAAATTCTGTATGTACAGGTCCCGTGACCCAGAAATGGAACAACGGGTCAAGAAAATGGATGGATGGATGTACAGGTGAAGGTCATATGTAGAGATCAGCTAAACAGCAGCTAGGGCCACTTGAAGAGGTAAACGAGGGTGGGGGTCAAAAATGATGTGAATATCACTTATTGATTTGCTGAGAAATACATTTTATATGTTCATTCATTGTTGATTTGACACTGACTTTCAGTGCGCCAGCAAATTATTTCCTAAAAGACTTTATCAAGCACCCAAGATTCACTCAGTGCATTGCTGTTTGCTGCTGCATGTTAATAATTGACTGCAGCATCAAAGTCCAAAATCTGTCAGTGTAACTAATCAGACCATAGAGGGAACTCTGCTTGAAGTCATTGAGATGACATTTTGTGACATTTTTTCATCTACATTGATTCCAAGATTGTATAAGAGCTGTGTATCTTGAATAACTTCACAGGACTTGAGCATCAGACTCTTTTAATGTTTCTTGCCTTCATTTAAGATAAAGAGTTGAGTCTGTAAATTAAAACTTCAGAATGAATAAAGAGGATGATAAATGCATAAAGATGATACTTCTTTCATGAAAGTTTCCCTCAGTCCAGCCTAAGTGGAGTGGTTAAATTTTTATATGTCTGTCTTGGATGTGAATTTTGTATGTGTGAAGATAAAAAAGTACATGCCACTGAAAAGTAAGGTGAAATGAAACTTTTGCAACTTTTTTGAGCTTTTCAAACCCAATTTTCATGGCTAATACAATAAAAATTTCTGATGAAATACAAGGGAGAAGTCAAACATGAAGGTACACAAAAGTTGTCCTCTTCCAACATCATATATAAACACAAATAAACACAGAAGATAAGGGTTAATTTACTGTGTAAGAGGTATGTGACAACAAACATATTTCCATGTAATGTGGAGTTATAAGCAGAGGCAGGCATGCAGACTTCACTCCATCAGATTTGGTCCCTGGTGAGTTGAAGAGAGAGAAGGTGCCAAATGTTCACAGCCTGAGTAATGGCCTCTTAAAACTCTATTCTTTCCCTCCTTTTCCGTGTATGTGTGAATTCATGGGGAAAATACTGATGAGGGTGCAATGATGAAATGTTTCTTGACTTTTAGTCAAACACTTTCTTTTTCTTCCTGTACCTCTGCAGTAATTAAGGGCAAAATAGCACTGCATGAAAATGTATTACCATGAAATGTTCTGGAATAGTCCATCATTTTTCTCTCACTAATAATTTGAAGAAAATAAAAAAATTCATCTCCCATGATCAGCAAGACTTTGGTTGCCCCTTTAAGCAGGTGAGAGAAGTTAATGAGAGACTCCGCCGATGCCAGCGATAATGAGTATAAAGGGATGTAATATTATACTCACTCCAATTAAATAACCAAAAGGATGCTGAAAGCAGTTATATGTGATTTTATGTGCAGCAATTTACAAGAGTAAACACAGCAAAAGATTAAAGGTATAGTAAATAAAGATAATCTACTTGTAGAAAGGCTGTGTTGCTACAAGCAATTGTTTCTTATAAGGCACTAAAAACAGGACATTAAGACACACGTAAAGTCATAAAGAGCAAAGAGGATTACACCTAAAACTAGTACATAATGTTAAACATCGCTAAAACATCTTTAATTTTATCAACAAAAAAAAAATCAAGTTTATTCTTTGGTTGCTAATATACAGAAAAAAATATATAATGATACAAAAATTATCTTTCACTTTTAAGATTTTACATATCAGGATATAATTGCTGAAACATCATCTGGTCCTTACCGAGTCATGAAATTAGACAAATACAGTGTCAGGTGAGCAACAACACATAACATTAGTATAATTTAATGATTAAGTCATTTAACCCTCCTGTTATATCAAATTGAC
Organism: Zenarchopterus dispar; assembly: GCA_028564865.1. Classification (NCBI taxonomy): domain Eukaryota; kingdom Metazoa; phylum Chordata; class Actinopteri; order Beloniformes; family Zenarchopteridae; genus Zenarchopterus; species Zenarchopterus dispar. The sequence continues at coordinate 5,567,922 of JAOWBL010000013.1, forward strand.
CCAGGGACACCATTGGTTTTCAATTGATGTGAACACCTGAACATAACAGGAGGGCTAAAAAAAAGAAGCATATATGTTTTTGGAGGAAGCCAAAGTACCTGGAGGGAACCCATGCAAGCACAAGGAGAACATGCAAACTCCACACAGAAAGAGAGCCCAGGAGTCAAACAAGGAACCTTCTTACCTTGAGGCAACAGTGCTAACCACTAAGCCACTGTGCTGCCCAAATTAAAGGAATGAAAAGTAAATTATTTCAATCTTACCCTGCGGAAGTCTCCTGATATTGTCATCTCTGATTGTGATGGCTATTATATGAGGATTCTGTAAACCCTTTCCTTAAACTTATAGCAGAATGTATTTAAAGATTTTGTAGATCACCCTTTATGACATATTAAAGTCCTCTTCAATTAGTAAGGTAAATAGCAACCAGGTCCTGCTTTTCAAATTCACTGAATTAATTGAGTAATATTAGGTGCATCTCAGGTATGATCATATATATAAAATGATGACTTTGTTTTTTTTTTCTTTCTTTTTCTTTCGTTGGACTGTAACATTGAGGGTTTTTTGTTAACACAGTGTCAAGATGACATCTGCAATTGTCTTAGAGAAGCACTTGTTTCTGTTCATCAGTCTGGAAAAAAAGGCTATTTCAGAAAAAAGAAAAAATGGACAATAACATATCATGGGTACAAAACATATCTCATGTTGTTGTTCATATGGGATTGTATTTACTTACTTTACAGACCTATTAAGAACAGTTGTTTGTTCAATTCTGATACATAAAACTTTAAAAGTGAGAGAGGGTGTACTCTCATTTTAACATGATTGTATGGGCTCGGTAGCTAGGCAACAAAATTCGTTGATCATGAGGTAAAGAGTTTCCTCACTATCTCTGAAAACATATGGTGAATAGCTAAAAGTTATTTCTTTCATTTTTATTCTGGAGACTAGAATAATGAACTTCAGGAGACTTGACAAAACCAAGCAAGGGATCGTTTCTTTTAATGTTGAAGACAAAATGATTACAGAATGACAGAAGACCCCTCCAAATGAAAATAAATCCATAAGATGTTTTAAATCCAGATCACTTAAGTAGTTAACATCACATCTGAACACTTTCTCTCTCCAACTGAAGAATCAGTGACTGGTTGATAAACACAACAAACATAAGAAACTTGTGGGGTGGGACTTGTCAACCAGGCACTCAGCAAGTAAGTTTATTCACACAATGCTCACAGGGAGAAACACACACAAACATGTGTTTTGGACTGTGGGAAGAAACCCACGCAAGCACAGGGAGAACATGAATACTCCACACAGAAAGGACTTTTTCTGGACCCAGGAATCAAACCAGATACCTTCTTGATGTGCGACAACAGTGCGAACTACTAACCCACCATTTTGCCTCCAAGACACTGTACTGTTGTCGTGTGACAAATATTGGACAAACTTACTTGCTGAGTGGTTGGTTTTTTAACAAGTGCCACCCCATAGAAGTTTGTTATGATTATTGTGTTTAAAACCCAGTTTTTATCAGCAAGTCATTGATTTTTCAGTTGGAGGGAGTAAGTGTTTGGCTGTGATGTTAACTTCTTAATGTAATTCTTAATGATTTATCTTTACATTAAAAATCTTAATGTAAAGATAAATCCATGAAATGTGTCAACTTTTTGATGTATACTTGAGAATTATTTTTGTCTCTTCTGTCACAGCCATCCACATGTATGTAATGTATGCGCTTTCCATGTTTTTTCAGCCATTAAAACAAAATAAAATAAAACAATAGTATTAATAATTATACAGACTGATTTCAAATCAAATCTGTATTGTGGTGAAATGCTAAGGTTCAAGTGCACCAATATCTCGTGTTTGCAGTGGAAAAATTGCAACCTTGTTAACCATCCATCCCCCTCTCAGTCTTAAGTATGCTGTGCTTTTTATTACAAGCAAAAAGTGGAGCTGATGATGCATCTGAGGACAACAGAGAGGTCGGATTATTCTACTGCAGTACACTAATAATATCTGTGGAAATGTATTTCACCAATATGCAAATGAGCCACCCAATTTATGGCATTAATATACCTGGGCAGTCTGCTTGCCCAAATAAATCCCGTGTTGACAACACTGCATCCTCATGCATCAACTACTAGGCACTCATCTGCAAATTTGTTTCTGTAGATTAACTTAAATGTTTGAACATGTTTCGCTGAATTAGACCAATATAAAAAATCTGGCATTGTGTCACATAGTGGTCTTACATGATTTGAGCAGAGCAGAAAGTGAACAGGTGCACCCCAGCTGCAATGATGATAGCGGGGGGTCATTTGCATATTCATAGAACTATGCATACTAAATTACGCAAAGTCTCACATCTAAGCCATGATAGTACATTATGGGATTACTTTAATGAAAAATAGCCCTATTTAATTTGTAATTTTGCTGAGCAGGTGGAAGCTTTTTGGAGTTTAGTCAGTGTCAGGATGGGAACTGTGATGAGAGCATAACATCAGGAAGAAAAAGAGCAGCACAAAAATATCAAGGCATTGCAGTACAAAACAAGGGTCAAGTTCCTTATTCAGTTCTGAAGTTGTGAATACAGTCCTGATCCTTAGACCTGCAGTTTATATGATGGCACGGTCAAGGTCAATTTTATTGATATAGCACATTTACAAACAGACAAACTGCCTGAAAGTGCTTAACACACAATGAATAACAAAAGAATAAAACACATAATCAAAGAATAAAACACTATTAATGGGAAGATAAAAGCATTACGAACAATGTTTCACTCAGCTTGGGTTAAAAGCCATTGTAAAGAAGTGGGTTTTAAGCAGAATCTTAAAAATCTCTATGAAGTAGCCTCTCTAATGAGTGGTGGGAGAGAGTTCCACAGTTTGGGATGGGTGACCACAAAAATTCTGTCTCCTCTGGTTTTTAATCTACACCTTGGGCAGCCTAACAGCATCTGGTCAGAGGACCTTAGCCCTCTGCCCCAAGTGTGCTGAGTCCACATTTCAGATAAACTGTAAGATTGTAGATTATTAAAAGACGTGAAAACATACAATTGAATCTTAAACTGGATTCTGAAGCAACTGACAGCCAGTGCAGAGGACAGAGTAGGGATTATGTGATCCCTACATCTGGTCTCTGTAAGAAGATGTGCAGCTGTGTGTTGGACTAACTATAAGCAGTGAATTGCGGACTGGCGAAGGCCATAGTCTAGGGAATTACGATAGTTCAAGTGAGATGTTATCAATGCATGTAAAGCTTGTTCTGTTTGGTTTGGAGCCAGGTAAGGCTTAGCCTACCATAGCTTAAAAGTCTAAGTTGGAAAAAAAACTTGGGTTTACCACTGAACTAATTTGTTTGTCTGGTTTAAAAACATTTTCAGCAAAAACACCAAGACTCTTTACAACAGGGCAACAATAAGAAGAAAATTCACTAAAACCATTGTCAGACTTGGGGCAGATAAGCTCACTAAATGTTACAATTTCAGTTTTTTGCTCATTTAAGTTTAAAAAGTTCAGTGACATACAGTCTTTTACTTCTTTGAGACATTTCTGCAGTGTCTTAAAGCAAACGTTTTTTGTGTTGAATGGCAGATAAATTTGGACATTGTTGGTAAAGCAGTGGAAAGAGATGTTATATTTTTCAAAGATTGATCCCAAAGGCAACAAATACAATGAAAACAAGGCAGAGCCTAAAATTGAGCCTTGTGGCATGCCGCTAGCACATATTGTACATATTTCAATGCAAGAGCTGTATTAATTGCCTTTAGAATCCTAGCCGGAAGGTTGTCCAGTGGGCTATTAAAGGGTTTTAAGCTCTGGAAAGTCTTTGATAATTCAACAAGGGAAACAAGCTCAAAAGCAGCTGAACACAAAGGGACAAAACTGGCATCTGGGGCAGTACAAGCTGTTAAAGCCTGGATATTAGATATGTTGTCAATAAAAAAAAAATTACAGAATTTATCACATGGTGTGGCACGTGGATGAAAAGCATTGTGCTCAGAAAGATAACAATTATGTTTACAACGTTGAAGAGAAATTTGTGGAGCTTGTGACAATTATTTGCAATAAAATTGGACATATACTGAGTTTTAGCCATTTTGACAGCAGTTTGATAATTTGACAGACAATCTCTTAATATTCCCAATGACACATGCAGTTTGTTTTTTTTCAATTTTCTCTCGGCTCGGCAGCATTCGCATTAGAGTGTATGAGTGGCATTATTGTGCCAGGACTTTCCAGGCTTGACGCATCTGTGCATAAATGGTGTGATAGAATCAACAATGTCATTGCAAGTAGAGTCAAATAGGTTGACCAGCTCATTAATCTCCATATTTAAAGGGAGAGAGGTACTCATAGATGAGATATTAAATGCAGTGGACAAAAGAGAAGCAGTGGACAAGTTAACAATGTGCCACTGACGTATGGGGGCACATGCTTTACGTAGGGTATCTAGCAAAGCAATCGAAAATAAAACAAGCTTATGATCAGACATCCTATCATAAATGTCTTCAATGCTCACGTTTATCCTATGGCAAAGAACAAGGCCCAAAATATGTCCTTTGTTTTGTGTTGAGTCATTTAATGACTGGGTAAGGTTAAGTGATTCTAAGATGTTCAGGAAATCCTTGACGAAAGGCTGAGATGAGCAAAATACATGCACCTTAAAATCACCAACAATCATAGAATGATACTAGATACAAACTGTGAAAAGTCTTTAATAAAATCCTTATTGGGTTTTTGAGGGTGATAGATCAGGGCACACAACTGTGGCACATTAAGTCCAAACCCACATGGTGGGAGCTCCGGGTAGGTCCAAAGGAAGAGGAGGATGTTGACCGGACTGATTTCCATTATTAAATTGCCTCAGGAGTAATTCATGTTGATGACGAATGGCAAAGAGTGACTGATGATTATAGACAAGCAATGACGAGACATTTGGATAGCTAAAATTAATAATCAGAGCAAACAGCAACGTGCACAGAATTGGGAGATGTTTCGCTTTGCACACTGGTGGCACCATCTTTCACATGTTAGAGTGGTGGTGGGATTTTTGAGCAGTGACAAAGTTTGGCAAATGTGCCTCATTTGGTTAGATTATCTCCATTATAATTCTTTGGCCAATTAACTAACTTGTGTACTTGGAATGAACCAGAAAGAAGTCTGTATGTGATTGCAAATTGTTGCTCACATTTTCAACCTGAAGTAGCTCACTGGCTAGGAAAAGAAGAAATTGTTAAAAACAATGAAGAATAATCTCTTTTGACCTCCTTAGGATCACTTCTCAGCCAGGGGTACTGATAATTTATATCTAAAGAGGTGGTTAATACCCAAAGAACCCACTCTGAAACGCTTTAAATATTCTTCATTTAAATTAAAATTGCCTCAGCTTGTCCAGTGACAAAGCCACGAAATGAAAACTACTCACAGGGCCTCATAGAAACATATGTCTCAATGGCCTTTCTTTTTTTTTTTCTTTTAACGTACACTTGTCAATAAAAACAAAAGACCAGACCAGGCTGAACTGATTTCCCCAGCCTGTCCAGAGGAAACACACGCACATATACAATGTCCCTGACTCTGTGCTTGTCTAACAAAGAGTCCAGCGGCAACGAGCAAATGCCAGAAAATAGCTTTCACTTGTTGTTTCTCAGTATCTGGAGATCTGTCCACAGGAAAAAAACCTGTCTCTGGCCATCAAAACAGAGACACACAAACACAGTCTCTCACACACAGATTTTTACTGGCACAGAGAGAAAAGGAAAAAAAAGAGGCACAGAGAGGACAGATGCAGATCTAGGAAATGAAAAACATGCAGCCAGGGAGAATGATTAAATGAGTGGTGATTAGAAATAAAGAATAGCTGCTGAGCAGTTAGATAATGGCTGTAAATGCATGGGTTTGTGTTTGTGTTTGCCATGGTGTGTGTATGAGCATATCTTGTTGACATGGTGAGCGATGTCTGTCTGCGTGTATAAGACAGAGTAGACCACAGGGGTGTTTGTTGACCAGCTGTACTGAAGTGATTGGCCTTTTCTTTCATGAATGGCAGCAGCTCCGGTGTACCAAAGCAATCAGCAGTGAGACTGGCTGACTTTCAGCTTCCCTCATTATTTTGGTTTACGCTTCAGATTCTTTCTTATTGTTTTTGTGCTCATATTGTTAATTTTCTAAATAACTTGACAGTTTTGCTCTGCTTTAAATCTTTTAGGTTTTTTACTAACTAAACTTCAAATATATAACATACTGCAAAGCTTCTGGAGCGCCTTTTGGGAGTCCATAGTTTTGAAGGGTTTGATGGAGCCTGTAAACTGTAGATACACATCAATTCCAGCATATAAGGATTTGACAAAAACATATATGCACATATGTACTGAATAAAGTCAGAATCTTCCTTCAAGACATTTGCATCCATAGTTACTCTAGTTATTTATTAAACAGAAGCGTTTAAACTGTTGAAGCTCCTAACAGACACAAACATTCATAAACACTGACAAAACCACATACAACTGTCACACACACACACTACAGTATATGCAGTGACATATATTTCCAATTACTCATGGTTGGCTGGTTGATGATTTGACTTCGAAGTAGGGGAAATAAAATGCTTGACATGACAGATTTTAGCAAGGTGTTCAGCTTCTAAGCTTTTGTCCTCATCTTCTTCCTCCCTCCTCCCCTCTCTATCCTGCTTTCTGCCCTCCACTCTACCCAGTAATGTTTTTGAATTGAGCTGTTCATTCAGCCAAGCACAGATAAGTACAGAAAAGCAGCATAAACACAATAGAGAAAATTTTTAAAAGAGAGAGAAATGGTTGGATAGAGCTTTTAGGTGGAGACAAAAAAAAATTTTCTCTCTTTCTCTTGCTCTCATTTTTTTATGAAATGAAAAAGAAGGAAGAATGTCTAGAGTTGGGCATATTGAATTATAATCTTCCACTGACAGACAGCCAAAATCTCACAAGATTTGAAATAAACAATTATTTTATGACCCTTATTATTTCGCACAAAACTATGAAATGAACTTAACAGTAATATTGGATTTTGCCACTTCAAGGTGGGGCACTCATACAAGTACACATGTGGACAAATATGTTAGTACCCTTCCATTAAATAAAGAAAAACCTGCAATGGTCACTGAAGTAACTTGAAACTGATAAAAGTAATAAATAGTAATTTACCAGAAACTGACTAATGAAAATCAGACATCACTTTTTCAACCCAGTCTGTAAAAAAAAAAACTAATAAAAGTGACCTTGACAAATTAGCTGCTACCCCAAGGAAAAAAATAGTCAGTCCTAAACTATAGTGTGTCCTGTAATCAATCCTCTAATCTTGCAATCAGTCAGTTTGTGTGTTAAAAGGGTTAAAAGTCATCACTCTAGTGTTTGGTATCATGGTGTTAACCACACTGATTATGTACCAGAGAAAACAAAGAAGAGATATGTTTGAGGAGATCAGAAAGAAAATTCTAGACAAGCATGTTAAAGGTGACTACAGTTGCAAGTTATATTCAGATGTTTTGGGCACACGGGACTGCCAGTCCCCTGGATGTGGTTACAAGACAAGCAGTGATGACAAATGGAGGAAGTTCAAGTTCAAGAGGTTTATTGTCATATAATAATAGTAATCCACGCAAGCAGCTCCCTATATTATGTAATATCTTAATTATGCTAATTATAATCTAATTTATACAGCAGACTACCGTCATTAATAGTAAATGTTAAGCGTACAAAAATATTATGTACGCATAAAAAATTTATACACACACATACACACATAAATATACTCATATATACACATACATCCAATACACAATTCAATTATCTGTCCTGCATATGTAAGTACCTATTCAAAATCATCTTTTTTCATGTTTTTTTTTTTCAGACAGCTTTATGTTTGGACATCACTTTAATTCACCTTCATTGTTCCATAGTTTCGTTTCATATATAGAAACACAGAAGTGGAAAAATATGTACAAAAATATGCACAAAGTTGAAGGAATGTATTGATCAATATGTAGAATGTACAAATACGATGAAAAAGTGTCAAGATAATTAGAGTTTTTATGCAAAGAGCCTTTGTTTAATTTTTTTTTTAAATAGAATTTGTTAAAAGTAGTGTTTGAAGTCTGCTTATTCAGTAGTCTGTTTGCTGAGAGGTAAAGGCTTTTTTTTTTTAGTCTGAGAGTTTGTACGTGGGTGCTCAAATAGCATCGACCAGACAGCAGCAGCAAAAACAGTCCATGAGAGGGGTGTGAAGAGTCCCTGAGAAAGAGATAAAACAAATGAAAACCAACAAGTCCAGAACAACTTCATAAGAGATTCATGGTGAACTCGAAGGTCAAAGTACGAGTGTTCGATAGCACCATTCGTCAGTGTTTGAGTCAAGTGAACTACCGAGGACGACTACACTGTTGAAAGCAAACCAGATGAGACAAAGCTTTTCGGTAAGTCACATCAGTTCTATGTTCACAAATGCAAAAATCCAGCATAAAAAGAAAAAGAGACTACAATCTACTGTGAAACTTGTAAAAGACTTGATTATGTTCTGGAGCAGCTTTTCTGATTCTGGCACAGGATGTCTTAAAGAAAACTCAATTTCTTCAAGAACATGAAAGTATTCTGAATGTGCTGCCATATTCAGATTACTGGTTTCAGTCACAGGTCATCAGTCCTACAGCAAGACAAAAACCAAAAATACACACCTGAGAATGGCTAAAGGCAAAACATCTGAATATTCTAAACTGGTCTTCCGTGAGCCCTGATCTCAGTCCTATTGCAAATCTGTAGAAAGTTGAAACAGTCTGTAGAAGAAACCCTTCAAACCTGAGACAGCTGTAACAGTTTTTTTTTTTTTTTTTTTTCATGACGAATGGACCAAAATGTCTCAAAGTTGTGCAACAAAATATTTAGTTGAGGATACCAGCTAACCTGATACAAAGATACAAACAAATTTGTTCATGTGCATATGTGTGCACTCAAGGCCAACTTTCTTAAGTAGACTTGGTATCTGTTAAATTAGGGAGTGTATATATATATATATATATATATATATATATATATATATATACCTGTGTGGGCCCGAACTGATTCATTTGCACTTTTTGTGCTTCAGAACCTGAGCAGGACCACAAGTATTTGAAAGCACAACGGTGAAGGGCAAACATGCATGAGAGGAAGGCAATTTTTAATGGCAAAAGAGTGACAGAATGAGTTTTACAAGGTTTAGAAAAAGCTACAAATTTTACAAATTGTCCCACATTACCGCAAACTCTGGTGACTGAAGGAACTGCACCCCCTTTGTGCACAACCTTTTCAACACATCTGACTTCTTTCAAAAGGTATTTCATGTATTTTCATGCAGCTGGATGCTATGGTAAATTTTACTCAGTTGCTGCTCATGAATGTTTGAACAGTTTAAAAAAAAAGAAAGAAAAGAAAAATTGCAGTTTTTCTCGATAGGGATAATATACACTTTCTGCCACTGTGCTATATGCGCCTGCAGCTCTGGAAATGGAGTGGGTTGTCCTCTGATTGCATGGTTGGTCCTTTGGTCTCTAACTCTTCAGGTTTCCATCTTAAAGTGTTCTTGGGCCTGATATTGAACCCTAAATTTTCCCTAAGGTATCATCAGAGACTGTGTGTGGGTGTGGTAGAATAACCACTACAGACTTGTGTGTGAATGGATGAAATTGTTCTGTTTTGCTAAGTGCTTTGAATGGCCAAAAGGCTAGCAAAGGAGAGTTATCAGTCAGTTCAAAAAGTTAAAATGACTCCTTTCACTTGAGTAGAACTGTTATTTGATTTTGTGCAGTAAATGTAGAAAAGCTAGACGTTATTTGGTATGTGTTCAAACTGCATGTAAAGAGTTATTCGGTGGGGCCTTGGGTAGATAGAAGTCATAATTGTCTCAAAATCAGAAAATTGGATTTGACCATGAATCCCTGACTAAACTGCAAATCAAAACATGGTCTGTTCCATTAATAGCTGTAACTGTGACATGACCAGCAGGTGCAAAAGCTCTGAAAAGTGGAATGAATGAATGAACAAAAGAATTAATTAATTAATAATACACAGATGCAGCTTTTCTCTGCTGAAGCATGTAATGACTGACTTAAGACAAAATTATTTGCAAAGGATAAATATGGTAAATATACTACATAGCTTACCTCATTCTCCAACTCATATGTCCAAAACAGACAGCATTAACAATGCACTCATTCAGCAGTTTAAAAAATTAACCACAAACATCACCCTAAAGGAAGTAACATTGGCTGTGATGGCAATTCCTTACATGTTTGGATCTCATTGCAAATAGTTACTTGGCTTTAGGCTTAACATCTTCAGATAAATGACTCAATTACTACCAGACCTATGCAAATCCCTGTAGATCCTCTACCAGCAAAAACTGGCATCCCTGTATCCCAAACTCTGAGGGATTGAATCCCAGGGCTGCTTCTCACATTAGGACTCTGTAGGAAATTCAAATTGTTTACATAGGATCATGTATTATTTACCACTTTCCATATATGTTGTACATTACAACATACGCAAACCAAACTACCACCTTTCAGCATCTGCAGCTCAACTTGATAACATGTTAGCTGTACTGCTATTGGCACTGCATAATTTTCTGCCTGTGGAGTTAAAACATACAGCTTGTATGATCAGAAGTCTTGAATGACAACATATTTAACAGTTCTAGGTTGACTAATCAGGACTTGTGTCCACAGACTCTCCTGCGTCTATGGATTTACCAGAGTCCATATTCATGGCTAATTGATATATTGAATAAAAAAGTGTTAAAGTGTTATTTAATCAGGATAGATAGACATATCCAGTGCCATTCTTTTTTTTCTTATACTGTATTATTCTCTTACAGTAGTGTAAATTAACACTTCACATAGATAAATAGGATTCATTGTACTCTCTTTGCCGTGGATATACATTAGCCTTCTGGTTACTACTTTAGCTCTTACTGATGTTAATTTTGGCGTAATTATGAAAACAGAAAGGATACAACCAACAGGTACTGCACCTCCAGATCTAACAGCTCTACAATGAATATGATTCAGTCCTTCACACAGGCACCCTGCTTTAATGTTAATAGTAATCTTTCACAGTTTGGGATATGCGCACGGTTCTCAGTGAGTGTTTAACTCACCTTCAGTGATGGCAAGCAAGTCACTTAACCCAGATCTCCAGGATGTGAGCATCTGCAGATAGGAGAAGCAGCAGTTGAAGTATTTCTGAAGGGCTTCCTGATGAGTCTGTGTAAATATGAATCTGGGCAGTAATAAAACAGTGTTTGTTGTCTGCTAACCTTTCATGGATAAATAAAGATTAAATATAAAAGTGAGGGACACTGGAAGTTCTGTAGCTCTGGGCACACTGTGAACTCCTGACCTTCTTTGCAGATAACATATCTTTACGGATACATTCTTGGGTCACTGAGAAGTCAGCTTCAAGCAGACTGTCTGAGTACCCCCCCTTAAACCCCTACCACCACACTCATCCTCTGCCCTGCCCACTCCATGTCTTATCTGGAATAACACATGGCTGCCTAGTGTCTTGCTCTCGTCTAGTTACCTGCTATGTTATTAATGATGCTTCTCCCCAATGGTTTTGTGCCAACTGCTCTGAGCATATGTGTAGAGATGAAAAATACAGGGAGTGAGGTGGTGGTGGTGGGTATGTTTATTTCACAGATCACGGAAAGCACACAAGTGAAAATAGTTGAGGGACTATGGTGAGGAGGATTAGTGGGGAGTCAGAGTCATGTTCGCCCAGTCATGTCCCAGGCCAAGTGAAAGAGGAGATGCAGAATAGGAAGAGCAGAGGAGAGAGGAAGAAACAGAGAATTAAACAAGAAGGAAGGAGCTGAGAGAGATTGTTTTAGCATCCTAAGAATTCTCTGCTGTTAAACAGATGTCCACATATTTGTATTTTCTGCTCTGTAAAATGAAATGTGTTGGCATTCTTTGAATACATCATTCACACATTTAACTCTTACTTTATAACCATCACACACAGCAAAAATCAAAGGATGTACAAATCAAAAACCAAGATTGAAAACACTGTCAGGAGATTCACTCCAACAGGCCGTCATTCAAATGTGACATCCAATCCACTTACACCAACAATGCGTGAAACAACACATGAAAATAGCTCATGCCGTCAAGCTGTGATAAATATAAAACAGCTTGTGCATGTCCAGATCATTTGCAATACATAAAAAAGAACTAGCCACTGTGATTATCCATTTCTTTGAGTTGTTTGAGGCCTGATGTTTGCCTGTTTATCGACATCTTGAGTTTTAGAACCACAGGGGTGCTGGAAGGGATAGATTGGACATTGAAGACGTCTATTTGGAAACGTTAGTGTTACAGCTTTCTTCCAGAGAGGTTGCAGGAGGTCAGTTGAAGTCGTATTTTATATGAGCAGATCAAGGTTTTGGCATACAAGGATTGTGTGAAAGGATCCACATTTAAAAGTTAAATTCCACATCAGTAGAGGGTGTAAAAGATATGTCAGCTCAGGCTACATGTTGGGATGGGAGCGTTGTATTTTGAGGAATTATCTTAGGTTGACATTATTATTCCCTGCTTGTCTTTGATTTAGTTTGACTACAGTGTCCATTAAAACCTTTGTATTAGGCAGAAAAGGCCAAAGATGTACACATAAAAGAGTAAAAATGCAACTTTTTCAGAGAAATTGCACTTCCAAGGACCAGATTGACAGTGTAGATCAATATATGAGGCTGAGCTACTGACCACAAATCACCGTCTCTGCCCAGATTCTTGCAGATTGCAAATTCTGTTTTTGGATTGAATAGATGCACTTTGCGAAAGTTTTGAGTGTCATATTGAAAGCTCCATGTGTCTCTCTAAAGTCTCAATATATTTTTTTGCGTTAATGTTGCCATCACAGAAGTATAAATTATTCATGCCAAGGGCACAGATTCAGCCCCATAACATAACAGCCTGCCCAACTTTTGAATTTGTTGCTGATAACAGGCTGGAGGATTCTTTACAGCCATGGTTCAGAGCACATGGTGCATGTGTTTGTGTGTGTGCATGCACTCATGTATGACTGTTTGTGTTCACAGGCCTTCTCTGGAAACTCCAACTCAGAGAGTGCAGTTCGCCATGAGCTGCAGCAGGGAATAGTTGCTCGCTTCCTTCGGCTCATCCCACTAGCTTGGAGCGAGGAGGGAAGAATTGGTCTCCGCATAGAATTCTATGGATGCTCCTACTGTGAGTGAAGACAGACACAGACACAATACTTTATGACTGCATCTTTACTCAAACTGACTCACTAGCATTTCTCATTCACACATATCAAACATATCTAAACAAAGAGGAGGAAAGATGCTGCTTTTTATTTGCATATCTGGAGATTCGTAGCCACTTTGTCAGGCTTCAGTCAGTGATGAGAAAACAACTAGGTTAAAAATACAAATGTATTCCAGAAACCTCAAGGATTCACTCACATGAATTCTGAACATGTCCGTATATTAGATGCTATTATAACATCTATATACAAATTTGCGTAGGGAGTGTGTATATTGATTGTGCAAAAGTTCCATTTGAGTCACAACGGAGATTTTCATTTTTCTAGATATTATATGTAAATTGTATTCATATACAAAGCATGACCACATGCTATCTGAATATGTGCATGAACAAAAAAATAAAACTCTTTTTGTAGAAGTCTGCAGTGCATTGTTTCAGACTGATTGACAGACGAAGAGATGATACACACCCTGCAACTGCCTCCTGCTTCCTAACAAATGCATCATCAAGGGAACTGACTCCCCTGCAACCTCTGCTCTCATCCTATTAAAGGCTGCCAAATTGATTTTGATAACAATTTCAATTAAGGCTCTGCATAAATTGCTGTTATAAGTGACACACACACACATTTTTCATTCTGAAGATGCGATTAAGCTGTGTGTGCATGTGTTTGTGACCGTGCATTTGCCTGTGTGCGTATACAAGGGCATGCATTGTATTCTAGTCATTCTTCAGCTTCTTTGATTATATTTCCCTTGTTTCATTTCCTTCCCATGTTAAAAGAAGCAAGTCAGTCATGATAAGGATGACAAGAGGTGCTACAAATTGCACTTACAAAGAAACACACAGATGCATTTGTGTGAACTCACAGGTACACATCACAATACATAAAAAAATTAAAGCCATCCTTTAATTTTTCAGGTTTTTTTTTTTTTTTTTTTTCCTATCACCCACACATGCCCGCTTCCATCCTTCACCTTGGAAATAAGACTTTTGACATGGTAGACAATATAGGTGACATTATTTTTTGCTTTTTTTTTAACTTTTTTTGTTGCTTGTCTATGTATTTTAAATTGAACTGTTGAAGTTGTTTTATTTCTTGCCACATCATCTGCAAAAAGCAGAGATTAAATCCTGAGGTGACCAAATCTTCTGCTCCTTAGCTACACCTAGAAATTCTGTCCAAGTTATGAACAGAATCAATGTCAAAGGGCAAGCCTAATGGACTCCCACCCTCAATGAAAACAAATCTCACTTTCTACTGACATTCTGGACTACACATTGACTCTGTTTATTATGTGAATGACTTGTGCATAGCAACAGACCTGAATAAGAGGAAACATATGTACTGCAAGGGTTATAGTCGTATGTTTCTCCGAGTCCCCATAGCACATGTGGACCAAACTCCAATGCCCCCTCTAGGACTCTAGAGAGGGTATAGCGTTGGTACAGTGCTCCAGGGCCAGACAGAACCCGTATTGTTTCTCCTGAATCTGGGGTTGACAGCTGCACTCTCTTCTTTAGTAATACTGCATCGATCTTGCCAGAGTGGCTAAGAAATGTGATCCCCCTGTAATATGAACACATCCTTTGGTCCCTCCCTCTTTAAAAAAGGGGAATCACAACCCCAGTCTGCCAATCCAGAGACACTTCCCACAATATTCACATGATGTTGCAGAGACGTGCCAAACCGAGACACCCCTACAACATTCACAGCTTTGAGGAATTTCATCCACCTCTGGTGCCCTGCTAGCGTGGAGCTTTTTAAATAGCTCAGGGGCTTCAGTCCCAGTAATGGGCATCCCCACCTTGGAGTCCACAAACTCTGGTCCCTCTGTGGAGGATGTGCTGGTGGGACAAGGCTTCACAGTGCAGTTGAATGATGAGCATAAACATACTGAGAAAAAAGCTCAAGACCTGTTGAAGAAAAAGAAATGGAATATTCTTCAGTTGCCTGATCTCACTGGGGCATGAATTAATGAAGACGAAACTGAAAGGAAAAAGACACACAAAGAAGCAAGAACTGAAGGTGGCTGCAGTGAAGGTCTGGGAAAGCAAAACCAAGGAGGAATCACCAAGGAGGAATCTTAGGCAGTCATTGACTGCAAAGAATTTTCTGCTAAGTATTAAAGGTGAAATATTATACCTTTCTCCACAAAATTAATATGATTTGGGGTATTCAAAGTGAGGTGTCGAACGTGTAAAAAGCTTTCATGCTCAAATCTTAAAGATGTGAATTGTCCATAATATTTATCTTTTAAAAATGATGGGTATGCTTACTATTAAAATGAGGCACTTTAGTTAAAATGACTAAAATTCCTGAATGGTTAATGTTCTATTTTTTTTTGCAAAAGCTGTTAAAGAAAACTGAAAGTCAACATTCGGATCATATTGCATTATTTCTAACGCACTGTGGTGGTGTATAAATGCAAAGTCATATAAATGTTGAATTCAAATACTTCTGGACAGAAGTGATATTCTCTAATAGAGTCTTTCTGAGTAGTCTTCGTGTACACAGTAAATTTGATTTTGAAACGTCTTTATGTTTCATGAAACATCTCATTTTTATAAATATTCCTCTCATCAACCATTATAAATTTACACAACTTTGTAACTAAAAGTTCTATGCTTTTAAACTGTAAAATCTTTGTTTTCTCCAAAACAGTTACTTCTTTAATTTTTTTTTTTTTTTTTTTTTTGAAAAAGTCATTTTAGGACACAGATCATTTCATAATTCGTATGCAGGACTTGCATCCACCAGTTACAGCATAAAGTCTTGTATATCAGGACAAGTGACAGCTTACGCAACACTGAGCTGGCTGTCAAGAATCAGCACTTGGGTTAATCTTAAGGAATATTTGCCAAGAGTGGGAAACCTAATGGACAGAATATGTGCCATCTATATACAAAGTACTTTCTGAAGTAGGTAACCAGTTTAATTTCTACAACACAAGGTTGAGAAGAATGCCTTGGTCCCTCTTCACTGCTTAACATTGTCTTCAAATGGTGTTACAGACATTATGAATGATGAAAATCTCTGCAGAGGGTCTATTAATCTCTATTTGAATGTGTATGTCTGCAGTCTACTTATGCATTTAATATCTATATCTATGGGATTACTTTATTGCATGATGCATCAAAGGTTTTATAACCTTAAATGATTTCATGCTCAATTACACTTTACAAGAAAAAAAGCAAGAAAGCTTGATTTTCAAAGTGACCCATTTTATTGCAAAGTGGGGACCATAAATCTCTCCATCAAATGCTCTCCTTCCACCAGCCATCCTTCCATCTACTTTCTATACCTGCTTCATCCTCTTCAGGGTCATGCAGGGGCTGGAATCCATCCCAGCTGTCATTGGGTGAGAGGTAGGGTATACAGCTTGGCCAGATCTCTGCCAGCTATGTAACACATAATAAAGAGTTGCAGTACAACAGAGAATCTGGTCTCAGAAGCCAATCCTACATGTTCAAATGCAGAAAAAATAGTTGGGCTATACGTTGGCAGGAAAAATAGAATTTTGTATATTTCTTTCTTTGTAAGATGGTTTTATTTAAATATATTTTCACTTTTTGTCCTGTATTTGTAAAAGAGAGACCATGAGACCAATTTTAGACACAGGAGGATGTAAATTGAAATGAAATACAAAAGAAAAACATGTTTATGTAGCCAGAAGATCTTGGTGTTTGTGCTTCTGACAGATACACCCATCCGTAGAGGCGGTCACAATTGTATTTCTAATATTTGGAAACTTCAGATGAGAACTACATGGAAAATTCATTACATTTTTCTGTGGAGTGCAATTCAGTGAGAGTAGATTTACGTGGCTTAACAATTTTTGTCAGTTACACTAAAGGCAATTTTTAGTTAATTTTAAGAAGCTATTTAGGAAAACTACGGTTTTAAAAATATTTTTATGCTTTTCTTATATTTACTGAGCAATCCTTTATGGATAGGATAATCAACATGCAGCTGGATTTTGCAGCATTCACCAGGTTCTTTTTAATGCTCTCACTTGTTTCATATTCTTCCAGAGTGTTTTTGTTTTATCACAAATTCATTTTTTAAACAGATGTAATATCATCTGGGCTGCATGTGACTGCTGAGATAAAATTGTTCACTAAATCAGTACCGCAAAAAAAAAGGTGAAGACAAGCTTAAGGAAGGCTGCAAGCAAGATATTGCACCTAATAGACTCATATTTAGAAATAAAACTGTTTTGATTAGTTTTAAACTCAATATATATTTGGTCATCAGCGGGACATAAAAAAGGAAGAAAAAAAAAAAAAGGTCTGAGACCCACCATCTAGAGTGCATTTCAGGGTTACATCAAGTCTATTGAAAGTAACTAGCTCAAGCATGTAACCTTCACCTTGATAGTGGATAAGCCCAACAGTGTGAGTGTCTATCTATTAACTGCTTAACAAAACGATCATTGGCATCATCAAAGTGAATGAAAATTTAAATTAAGTCATATATGACAGTAATTTTACACAAAAGCTCACCACATTCCACTTAAAAGTCTTTTTCTCAGATTTGGGAGAATGACTAATATGTGAGAACTAAGCAGACAGAGACAGATCTGGGTAAGAACTAGATATTCAAATCGATGGCTGAAAAAATGCAAAAGCTCCTATACATGAAATTATCAAAAATATGTAGGGAAAATCTTATCATCTCCACTTTGTAATACATTAATACCTAGTCGGTTTTGTCAAGACGTAATATAATAATCTTGTCCAAAAGCAGTGTAACATTTATTGGATAGTCATAAAAAAGAAAAATATCAATGTTTGACAAAACAAGTTTTTATTTTGTTCTCTCAGGAGAGTGTTTTTTTTTCCTTTAGGAGCTTTTGTGTTTCGGCCATCAAAATTTTAGATACAAACCAAATGAGGTAGCTTTAGATCATAAAATATCTGAAAAAATAGGAGCAAGACCACTAGCTTTATTTGTCCCAGTACAGTAGAGAGAGAACGAATAGTTTAATGATGATGATTCAATCAGCTCCTTGCTGCTGGTTTCATAAAGCCAGGTGTCAGGGAGAATAATACAGCTGAGGAGATGAGATGTTATGAAGTCATTAACAATCATACGTTTATTGTTAAGTGATCTGGCATTAAGGAGAGCCATCTTTAAGTAACTTGATGAAAAGGCAGAACAATCAGTTAAGACAGGTTTTAGCTCAAGATGGCCAGTAATGCTCAAATCATCATACTTAAAATTCATATCAGCTCAAAATGAAAAAAAAAAAAAACAATGACCTTTTTAAAAAAATCAGTCACATATTTCCCTCAACATATTCTTCATGATACTGAAGAAATTAATCAAAGGTCTCTAATTCTTTAAAAATGAATTTAAAAGGGGCATTTACTGCCCATGTAATACAATGGAATTAGTATAAACATAATTAATTTTATCATCTCTAAGTAGAAATTGATATCCAACATAGAATTTAAGGTTATCTGAGTGACTACTGGATTGAAACTTGTTGCTTTCTTCTGCTCTCCTCCTTACTTCCCAGTGATTCAAAGTCACTTCGGACTTTAAACAAACTTGAAAACCCTCCTCTGCTACCCATATCTACTATATCTTATAAAACAACTGGAATATTGTCTGCACCATATATATGACAGAAGAAATCAAATTAAGTGATGGGAGGATGAGTGGAAACTAAACATAAAAACAAAATATATGAGAAATGGTGGGGAGTATGGGAAAAGATAAGAAGGAGAGTGAGGTAAAAGAGCCAAAGACATGAGAAGACATGAATTTCCATTTGATGTGATGTTCATCATGACAGGCATGCCTGGTATTGCTGTTTTTTAAATAAATAAGAAAGCAAGAAAGCACTTTAGATTGAGAAACAGCGTGACTGTGCATGAGTGTGCCTGTAGGTGTGATGATCTGATCTTTTCCAAGCTGTGTTATCCTATCACAGCCTGGCCGCTCATCTCTGCCTTCTCCAGCCCATCACACCACCCAGGCACTCACATGCTGTCTTCACTAACCACTTGAACTGCTGAGGTGATGATAGAAAAATTGAGAAGGTGCCTCAAGAACTGCACTTTATTTTTACTCTGAATATCTGAAAGTCTCCTCCACTGTGTTGTCTCACTTTTGAGCTCAGTCACTTGTACAGCAACAGTTTTGAGAGACTGTGGAAAAATCCCTAAGCTATTAAACTTACTGTGATGATACTTGAAAAGCACAGGTGGTTAATTATATTAGCAATCAAATTGTTGAATTTAATTTTCCTTTTAAGCCTGGGTGATGTGCCATCTAGCTAACATGAACAGGCAGAGGCATGTTAATTTACTTGAGCTATTAAACAGCTAGAGTATTTACAGCTGTGCTTTTTATACTTTAGTGTATAAAAAAACTTGTGTGTGTGTGTGAGAGAGAGAGAGAGCGAAAGAGAGGGAGAGAGGGGGAGAGAGAGAGAAACTGCATGAAAACAAGTAATTTATATCAAAATACGCCACATACCACGTCAACTTCTACCTCATCTTCCATCATGTTGTGCAGCAGCACAACAAGTTTGGGGCAAGCCATACACTCTTTTCTGAGCAACAAGCATCTTTCTGTTTTATCTGGATGGTAAATTATTCATTTCAGCCATAAATGCTGCTGCATCCAACTGTCTGGATCTGCAGTTAGTGCTTATGTTAACATGGAGATAATAAATTTAAAGAGGCTCCTTAAATGGTCATATATTAAAAGCATACTTTGCATATGTTGCAATTAAAATCTGCAGCTATGATTCATTTATGTCGACTAACAATGTCTGATGTTGTTCTCTTATAGGGGCAGACGTCATCAACTTTGATGGACAGGGTGTAATTTCATATCGTTTTAAGGTAAGGATTTACTAAATCAATAGTTTGTTTTAAATCTCTATGCAGAAATTAGAACACTTGCAATCACGTTAATACATAATAAAGTAAACATTAGTAAAAGGAGCATAATAATAGGACGAAATATTTAATTTAGTATATTAAACATAAATGTTTTAAATGTAGTGAAGTTAGAAAGTTGTTTTCAAAGTCTTTTGGTTTTCTTGTATGTTTCTTGTATGTCATGTAGCATGAACTACTTTAGGTTCATTTTTTTTTCCATTAACATTTGTTTAGGTAAAGAAGATGAAGATCATTAAGGATGTGATTGCACTGAGGTTTAAGACTTCAGAAAGTGAGGGTGTCATCCTCCATGGGGAGGGTCAGCAGGGAGACTACATCACTCTGGAGCTTCACAAGGCCAAGTTGCTGCTGCAGATAAACCTGGGTGAGTAACAAATGCAAGTCACTCACTTAGTTTTTATGGACAATTATATACTCTTATGCAACAGGGGATGTGGAAGTATTTGTTTTGATAAACTGAGGAAATGTTTTACTTTACTTTACTTTTTTTGTTAATTTGTAAAACCAACTCAAATTGAAACACAACCAGTCTTGAAATTGAATATACTTGAACAATTATAGGTCTTAAGTTAGCTATACACACAAGCGGTGACTGTTGTGGACCACAAAGTACCAAAGATTAGTAAAAGTGAAGTCAGGAGGGCATTGATGAGAATAAAGAGTGGAAAGGCAGTTGGTCCTGATGATATACCTGTAGAAGTATGGAAGTGTCTGGGAGATGTGGCAGTAGATTTTTTGACTCTGTTGTTCAACAAGATCGTAGTAGCAAGAAGATGCCTGAGGAATGGAGTCAAAGTGTGATGGTGCCAGTCTTTAAAAACAAGGGAGACATGCAGAGTGGCAACTATAGGGGAAAAAAGTTGATGTGCCATGTAATGAAACTGTGGGAAAGAGTTATAGAAACTAGACTAAGGACCAAAGTGAGCATTTATGAGCAGCAGCATGGATTCATGAGGAGAAAGAGTACTGTAGATGCAGTGTTTGTTTTGAGGATGTTGATGGAGAACTACAGGGAAAGCCAAAGAGGCTCCATTGTGTATGAGAGTTGTGAGATGGTGGTGAGGTGTGCCGTAGCTGTGACAGAAAAGTTCAGGGTGGAGGTGGGACTGCACCAAGGATCAGCCATGAGCCCCTTCTTGTTTGCTATAGTGATGGACAGGCTGACAGATGAGGTTAGACAGGAATCTTCATGGACCCTAATGTTTGTAGATGACATTGTGATCTGCAGTGATAGGAGAGGACAGGTAGAGGAAAATTTGGAGAAATAGAGGTATGCGCTGAAGGAAAAAAGGGATGAAGGTTAACTGGAACAAGACAGAGTACTTGTGTGTGAATCAGATGGACACAAGTGAAACAGTGAGGTTACAGGGAGAAGAGATAGAGAAAGTGGAGGATTTTAAGTACTTAGGGTCAACAGTCCAGAGCAACGGAGAATGTGGAAAAGAGGTGAAGAAATGTGTATAAGCAGGTTGGAATGGGTGAAGAAAAGTGTCAGAGTAAAGTGTGATAAAAGAGTGTCAGCAAGAATGAAAGGAAAGGTGTACAAGACATTGATGATACCAGCGATGTTGTATTGTTTTGAGCAGTGGCACTGAGATCAGCTATACACAAAATCCAACTCAAATTTGCTCACATTTGTAAGGATTGACTTTGATTGCATCATCTTGAGGTATCAGAGGAATATGAACAGCAGTCCAGCCTTAACAAAAAACACAGAGCTATTTTATCCAAATTCAAACTCAAAATAAAGACACACACACACACAAAAATCACAACTCACTAAAATTAGTCTCATAAGGCCAGAATTGCGGTTGACAGAACTACTGCCACCTCGTGTAGAGACCACCACTGTCAGGTACCTAACATGAAGGCAACATGTTGGGCTGTAACAGAGATATTTGACTAGCTTAGTGTTCAAACTCATTTTTGCAGTAATTTATGTATAGGGGACATGATTTGCAAATCTGTCGAGCAAATGGACCATCTGCTCTGAAACTGAAAGAAATCAACTAATTTTATTTATTTTGTACTCCTGAAAAGCTGTAAAATATTTTTGGACACTTGTGAAGAATTTACATGTGTGGCCAGGTTTTAATTTTGTGAGGACTGAAGGGATTTACACATATTTTACCATTCATATTTGTTAAGTTATGATAATTATACGTTTTGGACCGTTTACAGTGTGTGGTTTCTTTATTTTGTATCTTGTAACTTACCCCTTCATGTGTATTTCAGGCAGTAACCAGTATGGCTCTATTATGGGCCACACCTCTGTGACCACCGGCAGCCTGTTAGATGACAACCACTGGCATTCAGTGGTGATCGAACGCTACCGTCGCAATGTCAACTTCACATTAGACAGACACACTCAGCATTTCAGGACCAACGGAGAGTTTGACCAACTTGACCTGGACTATGAGGTGAGGAATAAAGCACACCAAAGCAACACACATCACAGTAAAGCAATTGTAATGCTCCATATGTACAGAAGAATATAATTAAGCAAATGCATGCAAATGTTGAGGAGGTGACGAGTAAATATACAGGCTACTGTGTTGACATGTGTTTTATATTAAAATATTGTATTCACTACATCTGCCTTTCAAAGACATATCAGCTTACTTTTTAATAGCTGTCTATATATAGACAGGTGGACATGGTAGAGTATGGTATGTTTAATACAAGAAAAAGCACTGGTACGCTATGGACTAAGTGAATATCTAAAATATCAGCTGACTTGTTCAGTCATTACTGATTTCTTTGTTGCATGTGACATTGTCAGTCAAGACAAACTGCCTGTCATGCTTGACTGACCGCTGTACAAAGAGGAATAGAAGAATAGTTTTTAATTGTACAAAAGTTTTTAATCATCCAATACACAATTCTTTAATTACCCTGCTCATCGAGCAAATAATCACATTGGGTAGAGAACAAGAGTGCAAAACAGGGCTGGAGCACACTGATTAGTTCACAGCCTTTAATCTTACAAACAGACAAACATTTCAACAATACGTTGTCATTGTGGTGGGTGGTTTGGGGGTTAGATATATGAATGTGCTGCACATACATCATAAGACCTCCTTTAAAAAGAAAAGGCTGATTTGTATTCATGTTGAAAAGATTGGATTCTAGTTGCTTGCTCGAACTTGCTTGCAGGCTTTGCTTCACTGATATTTGCAATGCTATTTATTTGTGTTTTGAAAAATGACAATGGAGTTGAGCTTCAGGCTTCTAGAAAACCCAGAAATCCGGTTTAGGAGCCTTCAGCTGTGCCTGCTTTAAGAGCATTGTATTGTTACTGTTAATATGAGCGTTTTTTAGAAACAATCTGAACTCTCACAAACACCTGGAAGTCAAAACAAGGTTTTCTGATCATTTTAAATCTGTTCCAGACTCTCTTTTTACTTTTTTGCATTTTGTTTCATCAGACTATTCCTGATGCATCCTAATCACTTGACTTCATACTTCTCTGATTTGTGACTGCATTCAAACGTCTCATCACTGGTGGTCAGTACTGTACAATGCCACCACAGAGGAAATTGAATATTGGTTTCTTACTGTGGTGTGTTGCTAATCTATAAAACTCACATAATTAACACCAGCCTGTAATGGAATTCAAAGAGTTCAACTAATGATACTGAAAAGAGGAAATTGATTGTGGACTGGATATGGATATGAGAGAGTGCATGCACATGCACAGTGGGGTTGTATGTGGCAAAGGGCACGCGTGTGTTTGTTTGCTATGTGTTTGTATCGATAAATGAGTGTGTATCTGTTTGCCCTTTACAGAATACTGCTGAGACAACTGATCTATTCCAGTGTTAAGTGGGATGCTGAGAAATGGGGCAAGACAAAGCGCAGTCCAATTAAAACTGAAGCTGTTGAATTAAAGGATCTTTAGGGAAATCTATACAACTGGGTGTACTGTACCAGGAACTCTGTGTGTATGTGTGTGTGTGTGCTTGTATGTGTGTGTATGTGTGTGTGTGTGTGCATGTATGTGTGGTATGACGTGTCTGCAGTGCATCCTGAATGTATCCTGGTAATGGAATTGTCAGTCTCTTCCCAGACTGCAAAACTGTGACGAGCTTTTAGTCAAAGTGTATCACTGTTCTCCATTTAGTCCACACACTGCATTGTGTGTATGAGTCTCTGTGTCTGTTTGCATGGTTCTGTGTGTCTTCAGCTTCCATTTAAGCCCGTAGACTAAATATCCGGGTGCATCTGAGTCGACCCTTGGCAGTAATTACCAAGTGTACTGGAGCGTCGCCGAAGACACATACCCAGCACAAACATCAACACACATGCACACAGACAGACAGACAACCCCACATCGACTGGCAGTTGCACACAGCCCTCCATCATCTTTGCTTCCTTCAGGGCTGAGAGCTGTAACTAAAATAACATTTTAAAAAAACTGACACAAGTATAACTGTTAGAAAAATATGAAATGGAGTTTCCTTTTTTCATCAGTCTCATGTCTATTGGCATTTTACACCAGATTAATGTTCATTAATCTACCTGTCCTCGTATCAATGCTTTAACCATCACACCTGCTTCCCACCGATGATTGTCTACTTCATTTGATTCTTTCACACATTACATCTGCTACACATACTGTAGGCCATGTCATTCATCATGGCTAAACGATCAGATTTTTTTAAATTACTATAAAATAGATTTTTGGGTTCATTCACTTGTGGTTTCACATATAGAATATCTGGTGTCCAGTATTTGTCATAAACTCAGTGGTATCACAGCAACAGAAAGTTTAGACACACTACATGTAGTTTTGATCTTTCATGAACTGTGCTTGTCTTCCTATTTTGTTGTCAAAGTAAGTTGTTACACTTTAGGACATTTTAATCCATCCCAGACATGTTTGACCGCTAGACATTATGTGAAGAATTTCAGTCTGTATATCAGTAATGATATATTGGTTTATGTCAGTAGAGACAAAAAAAGAAACAACCGTTTCTAGAGACATGACCTTTTTGACAAACGTAAAAAAGAAAGTTTGAAGCATCTATTAAAACACACCACTGTTATCTAGAAACTTTCTTACTCTTATGACCAAATGTCATGATTCTCTGTATTTCCCAATCTCCCAGGCTTTCATTGTAGACTGTACAGCTTTCCTGCAGACCTCTGGGAGACTGTGATAGTCTGCAAGTGAACTGCTTTTCAGATACAGATCGGCCATTTGACTCACCCAGTCAAACATATTCCACCTCCTCACTTTGAAGCACTGGCTGCTTTGGACATATATTTAGAAATGCCTTGCTAAGTGATGAAATATCATCAAATGAGTTTTGATCATCAGTAAATTCCACTCTTTCATCTCCAACTCCATAGCCAACACTACCATGGACAGAGTAGCATACACTCTGGTTCATGAGCTGCCACTCTTTCCTAATTTCTAACTTTTTGTTCCTTATTTCTTTAAATGTTTGACTCAGAAATGGTTTTTGTGTCCTGTGGTCAAAATTGTCCTGAGCTTGCTAAGATATCATTTACTATTTTTTAGTTTATCTATGTCCAAGATCTTTTAAAAAACATAAACTGTACATTTTGACAAACCTCTTACCGTTGATATCTTTCTTGTTAATTATTATTGTGTATTTTTTCCCCCTCTTTAATGTCTACCCTTTATTTAATACTGTCAAAACACTTCACCTCAGTACAAGAATTACCTTTAGTCTTTAAGTGAAACTACTAGGCAATAAATAGAACGTCATCTGCACACAAACTCAAAAGCAAGAAATTAGCTGCCCAAGAAAGCTTTAGCAACTAAGATTCATACAGTTTACTTTACAATTTTCCATTCACCTTAATGTTGCATATCATGGATTGTGATAGTGAAACTGATCACTACTGCAAGAGACATGTAACTACAATTATCTACAAATGCAGATGTAATGAGTTTATTTTAGTTCAGTATTTAGTAAAGGGGCTAGATATCACAATCCCTTTATTTAAGCACTATATCCAATTTGGGAAATACCTGAAGATTGCCTCTGAGTGTAGAGTGTAGAAGAGGTCAAAAGGCTTCAGTGGGTTCATGAGGTGGGTGCCCTTCAATTTTGTTTTGATGATCAACCCACAACACCTCCAGCGGGCTCATCAGCAACATCTGGCATCCCCAGTTGTTCCCTTCTGCCCTGACCTCTTCCACATACTCTTCTACTGATCCAAACATCTGCCCAAGAAACTATGAACAGCTAAGATATAAGCCATTTACTTTGTAATTACCCATTTATCTTATTGTTAAACATCATAAACAGGGGTATTGTAGTTGTCCGCTTCTGCAGATAATATGTAACTGCATTTATCCACAAACACAGAGAAGAAACAAGGAGACCAGTTAGTAAACTCTTGTCACATCACATTACATGTTGTATAACCACAAAGCTGTTTACCAGATCAACCAAAACATTTAAGATATACTGTTTGATTCAGATTTTACTTAGTTTGTCTGGCCTACCCCCCATATTACAATCATCACACTCTCATCTCATTCAGGGTTTGTTTGTTTTTTGTTTGTTTGTTTTGTTTTTTTGTAGTTTAAGATTAGACAGTCCAAATAAATGAGGAAACATCTCCAAAGCCTAAAAGCCTGATTTATGGTTCTTTGTAACGTAAAAGGAATGCTGTCCCCTTTACACCGTTTTGTACCTTTCAAAGTTCTGCATTGAGGTCATATGCATTGGAAAGTGCTGCAAAGCAATAATTGTGAAATTGCGTGAAAGCCAATCGAGTGTTTAGCTTCTGGTTTTGCTTTTCTGGCCACACTGAACAATGGCATCTGAGCATGAGAGGACATTATTGGAGTTGTTGGATGTTGTCACTTCCTCTTGATCCATCTCTGTTTACTCTGCTGTTTACACTCCAACTCCAGAAATTTAAGAATGGCAGTTCAGGGGAGGGAACAAACCAAAAATCTTGTGCATGGTGCTCTTATTCCAGAAAAAAAAAAATGTTTATGTGAATATAAACCTGCAGTGAGTCATTGCAGTTTGGTCATCAAGTAACATTATATTCCTCTACACTCAGTGATAATATAGATGAAAATGGTAGCTACGCTGTAGCTATGCAAGGTGTTGTGTGCCTACTAAAACAAAGTATTGGTGCAGCACATGTTGCATTACTCCTTTCATTAGACTCCAGGTTATCTGAGTCGGTTTACAATAGCGTAGCTCAGCAGTCATTCTTCTTCAGGCATTCTGAGTAGATTTACCCAAATATCCTTCACACACTCACTCTTCTTGCCAGTGTTGTGCAACACCTGAGTGTCTTCCTTACAGCAACTATCACCACCATGTAGAGTGCTCTGAGAGGGAAAATCCCATTAATGAGGTTCTCACGGAGCCATGCTCAAAGGTCTCTGTGTCCATACCTTTGTGATTTAGCTCCATGGCTCAGTAAACCCTGAAAGTCACTTTTTAACACCAAAACAGGATTTGTACCACACAAACTGTAGTAACACTCGGTTTAAATGTTAAGAGGAACATATTTTACAAGAAGTTATTTCGGTGTTAAAGCAAGTGTACTGAAATGAAAGGTTAGCCTCGGTACTTTAATGTAACATTCATTATTTTATTCAGCAATTTTAGGACCCTTTAGCAAACAAATTACTGCATTAGCATGATTAACAGAATATTCTAATGGAATGTAAATTGAATGTAAAAATGAATGAATGACTAATTGGATGTAAAATAATTCCTAATTTGTTGGTTTTCTCTTTTTACCTTTCTGCCCTCTGTCTCTCTCTCTGTGTCATTCTGTCTCTTTCTCTTTTTAGTTGAGTTTTGGGGGGATGCCTTACAGTGGGAAGCCAGTAGGTGGTGGGAGGAAAAACTTCAAAGGCTGCATGGAGAGCATCAACTACAATGGAGACAACATTACAGACCTCGCCCGCAGAAAGAAGCTAGACACCTCCAGCTTTGTAAGACAAATACATTCACTCTCCTGCAAGGACACATAAATAAACAATATACAGATACAAAAGCTATTGTAAAGCCAGACAGTTTGAGGTACCACTTATAAAGACAGCTGAATACTTAACATGTTCTTTGTCACTTTAACCTGACCCCAATGTGGGAAGGGGCAAATTAGTCACGGCACTGAAACAGCTTAACAGATTCATAATTAATAAGACACAGCTGACCCGTCAGCGACCTCTCCATGTGTTTACTTGCTGTTTGTGTGCTCTCTGTACTCCCTGTTGTTTTCGTGCCTGACATTCCACTGTAACCTACAAAGATTGGGGCAAAATAAATATTTAAATGGCTTCCTTTCTTGTCATCAAATCTACCATTCTTTGAATGACTACCTAACGAATTCCTAACACCAAACCCAGGGTTGTCCACTTCTGGTCTTTCAAGGTCACTGTCCTGCATGTTTTAGATTTTTTCCTGCTTAAACCTACCTGAAATCAAATGAAAGTGTCATTAACAGACTTGTACAGACCTTGATGAGAAGCTGATGATGATCTATTCAGATGTGTTGAAGCAAGGAAACATTGAAAGCAGGCAGGACAGCGGGCCTTAAAAACAGGAATTGAACAACACTGGCTTAACCCAAAGCTATAATTTGGGTATTTTCCAGTCAGAACACACTTTGACTAGTATTACATGTTGTAAATGCTTCTTGTGGCTTGCCAAGAAGTGACACCTTTAGCTCTTTTTCAATTCTAGTCTCACTCACTCTCATTTGAGTTAAGTTTAAGTTTAAAACTCACTTGCTTACCATAGGATACAAAATAATTCAGCTTGTGTCTTTCAGATTAGTCTCTCAGATTAGTCTCTTGTGGATTTATAACTATCTTATTATAGACGCTATCCTCGTTTCATCTTTAATTATTTAACATATACCTTAATGTTTACTATGTGAATTTTTGCAGATCCAAAGCATTCACCACAAACCCTCTGTAGAGTACTTAAGATAAAGAGAGGAACTCTTTTCTCCTTGAAATTCTAAACTACTTTTCAACAAGTTTGTGGATCATTGTGGGCAAAAAGTTACTTCTAATTTCTTCAGTCAAGAAGATTTATTTTTCAAAACAGAGTTTGTGATTTGTATTTCTATCAGTCATACAAACAGTCCTCTGTGAAACATTCCTTTGTCCTCAGGTTATTGACTTTACCACCTACTGTCATTGTCAACTAGCATTTCTTGATCAGATTTAACACAAAGGAAACAAATATACCTTTAAAAAAATAAATCCACCCATCAATTATCTACACCTGTTTATACCTATTGAGGGTGAACAGGTCAGCAGTCTATCGCAGGGCCACATACAGACAAACAACTTCACACTCATTTTACTAATTAGCCTAACATACATGTTTTTGGACTTGGAGAAAGCTGGAGTACACGGTGAAAACCCTCACAAGTATGGGGAGAAAATCCAAACTCCACACAGAAAGGACCCGTGCCAGGATTTTAACCCAGGAGCTTCTTGCTGTAAAGCAAACATGCTAACCACCAAGCCGCCGTGCTGCTCATATTCAAACAATGCTTTACTGTATTCCAATTAGGTTCTTCTGCTAATTATTTAAAAGTTTCTAAGGACTAGGCAGCTTTGTATGTGTGTAAGTGCCTCCTGACTGTCTGGAAAAGATTTAAGTAATCAGATAATTTGTTGTTCTCAGAAATTTGCATCATCTTGCATTTTTTTTCACTATGATTGGATTCATGCCAAAGTCCTAACAAGCTAATTAGAGTTCAGGTCTATTGTGACCAACATGCTTGAATAGTGCTTCTCTCCATTGTCTTTCCTGTTTTGTTTTAACTCTACAATTGTACACACACACACACACAGACACACACACACACTAAACTCTCAATCTTTACTGTGGTATCTGGAGATTAGCACATCTCCTATTAATCCTATTTCACTCCTATGAAGTAAACTGTTCAAACTGATAGATTTATTTTTCAACCAAAATGCATGCATCCCACTACAGGCTTTTTGTCTCGCCTGTGTTTATCCCAACTGAACAAATGAGTTGTGGCACTAATCAAGTTCATTAAAGCTGCAGCTCTTATTGGCTTTGACTCACATGGGCATTCAATTCTAATCAAACCAGATCCACGCTCAGATTTTAGAAAGTCAAACACACAAACACAATCAGGAATCATCTAGCTCATGAGGCAGCTATTTATTGTGTGTTTGCTATTGATTTGGTTAAGAGCAACTGGTTGAAGGAGCTTAGTCGTATTAGTTCTTCAGTTACACAGTTGTGTTTGTTTTCATCCAGGACACCCATGGTAAAATATAGAAAGCAGTTTGAAGCATAGAGAGTGAAAAAGTATATTTAATACAAATTAATATATCCGAGCCAGCTGTCATTTGCTGTGCAAATGCAGTTTTCTATACTTAATTATTGGTACTATAAATAAGGTCAGAAAGTTTTAATGGAGTTTATCTGATAATCAAATACCAAAAAGATCTCAGCCATCTTCTCATCTTCACCTAATGACTCCATACCTGTAGCCCTAATGTCCCACATCATGGAAGTCATAGAGGGACTTTTATTGACCTGCCTAAATAAGCAAACACACACCTTCCAGGATCCACTGCAGTTTCCTTATCATCATGGGGTTGAAGCTGAAGATGCCATCAAACATCTGCTTCAAGCCTGCAGTCATCTGTACAAATCAAACTATACTGTGAGGACCATGTTCTTTGATTTCTCCACTGCATTTAAAATTACCTAGGCTGCATTAATACATATGAAACTCCAGAAGACACGGGTGGATGCCTCCACAATCTCCCGTGCTACTGGTTACCTGACCAACAGTCCAGTTTGTGAGACTGAATAGTTATGTCTCTGATCAGGTGGTCTGCAATACTCACTGATTTTTCTTTTGTTGTATAAAAGCAAGTTCCAATATTTTATAATGGATATAAAATATTTTGTGCTTTCAGCACAAAAATCATATGATAAAATTTTTATGGCTGTGTGCACAAAATCCATGCAAAGCTGATTTTAGTGAATTCCAACATGTACCTTGAACATGGTAAAGGTAAGTTTTTCATGCATATTCGCCGTTACATAAGGCCCCTGATGCCCATCTTTCCCTTGGTCCCAGCTTCTACTGCGTAAAAAGAAACCCAGTTAGATGCTGCTGGCACTGTCCCCCGAACCGCTGCTCCACAGCTTCCCCTTCAGCTGAACTGAAGCCACACCCGACCCCACAAAACCATTCAAAGTACATTAGATTCAAAGAAATGAAACCGCATACCAGTAAACGAAGTGAAGACCAATAACTGATCTGTTGTCTTTTTCTGTCTTTGTCGTTCTCTTTTCCTCAATCTGTGCAGCGTAATCTGTCTTTCTCCTGTGTGGAGACCCATACCTTCCCGGTCTTTTTCAATGCCACCAGCTTCCTGCAGCTGCCAGGTCGAACCAATCATAACACAGTGTCAGTGGGCTTCCAGTTTCGTACGTGGAACCCCGATGGCCTACTCCTCTTCAGTAATCTTGATGATGGCACACTGGAGATCTCCCTCGAGGACAGCAAGATTATTGTTCATATCAACGTGACAAAGGCAGCCAACAACTACAGAGTAGAATTAGAATCAGGTGAGATATTTGTTACTTTTTTTTTACTCATCTGTATGTTTCCACATAAAAATAGAAATAGGTTACAATGTTAAGTTCTCTTGTCTTGTGTTCAATTTCTTATCATATGGCACTGAATTACTGAATTACAGACTCCACTGCTCTTAATTTTTGCTGCTCAAAGTAATCACAAAAAAAAAACACAGAGACAAATTAATCCTATATTTATTTCATGAACAGATAATTACTTGCAAGTCAATATGACTGTTTATGTAATTTATTCTCTTTTGAGTATTTTTAGTCTTTCATTTTCATTAATGTTGTTATTGTCGAGGAATAATGTGCTTTTCAGGAAAATTTATGCACATCGTTAATGTTTAGTTAAAGCCGAATTAAAGGGACTTTTCAGACCCATTTTATCATTTATGGGAACCTTGGACTGTCTGTTCTGTTGATGAGAAATCCCTAAAGTGAAATCAGTGTTTGCTGTCGTTGGTTATAAAATGAACACCAGCACCATTGATACAAGATCCAGCAATAGAAAAGGATTTCCATGAAACAAAAATAATTATGTAAATGATGCTTTTATGCTGCAGAAGTAGTATACTATTTCAATGGACATGAGAGGTAGTTGGTAGAGTCAAACTACAGATGTTTTAACTAAAAATACATATTTAATTGGATAGATATGGGATGCTTTGTTTTCTGGGTGGAAATTTCAGCTTTAACTTTAAAGCTAGATTTAAAGGTTTAAACTTAAGAAAAAATAAGTAAAATGAAGCTGATAATGTTTAATTTTTCAACAAGACTGTGTTCAAAAGCCCCTTTTGTTTCTTTATGTGTATCCTCCTTCCCTTTTTCCCTCCCCTTCCTGTCTGAGTCTTGTTTTATCCCCTCCCCTTCCTTCTTCTCCCGATCTTTCACTTTCCTCAGACACACTCATTTACTCTATCCACTGTTGCTTTAATAGGCCATTATGCCCAGTGGTAGGGATTATTACAGGGTTACCCTTGAGGCTAATTGCGGCTAAGTCCACGATTACATCAGTATACTATAGCACATGAACACACAAACACTGCACATGCAAACACAAACTCCACAGTTTTAATTCTGTTATTAGTATCTCTTAAAAAGGAAGACACACTGGCTTCTAGCTTTAATGACACAGTGGGAGCTCAGCAGACTTGTAATGAAATGCTTTGTCCCTCTTGATGGCGAATAAGCCAGAGAGAGGCATGCAAATGCACACATGCTAAAGGCCAGACCAAAGGCACGAGAAAATACAGGTTTCGTACATAAACTGCGCAATCTATTTTGATTTTCTGAACTCTTTGTGAGGCAAAATTTAACGCAGAGGCATATATTCACGTATTTGCTGGGAGGTAAAATTATTCTATATGCACGCCAGACTTGGATGTTTTTAATCTTTCAGATTTCAAAACGCTGGACTTTTCAACCGTGCAAGTCATCAAAAATGCTTCATACAGGCAGCAAGGTTCTGGTTTTCTGTGCTGACGTGTTTTATGTTTGCAGTTTCAGAAAATCCAACTATCATATTGTAATTTTCAGTATTCTATTTGAAAAGCGAACTGAGAGGTGCAGGAAAAGAAAAGGTTGAGTGGATGAAGAAAGGGGTGTGTATGAAAGAAATACATCATATATACACTTGGGAGCAGCTGAGGCTCAGGCGGTACCTCAGAGGTGGTTGTTCAGTGAGCAGTGAAATTTTCTTGTGTAAGACACTGTTGCACATGTGCATCATTGGTAATTGTGCAACAGAAATTACCTTAAATGTGTCAATTGAAAGTAACCCCTCAAACACGCACACAAATTCAAAATATGTCTGCAAATATATGTTACACTGCAAATTATCCCAAAAACTTCCATGCTAGTTTTGACCTGTAAGCTAATGCTCGTCTATCCCACCATTTTTTTTAACCAAGTTCCTCCTCTTAAACAAATAAAACTAAAGGGAACATGAAGCATGTGAGCGGATAATCCAGATTAGACTTTGAGTGTTCTCAGTAATGTTTGGGTTGAGGGATTTGTGATTATTGGGCCTCGTTTTCCCATTATTTTCCTTGTCCAAAAAATTTCCCAACTTTTTCTCTTTTATTGAATTTCATCACTTATTTTTGGGTGGTAACAATATCAGTGCTTTCACTGTATGTCCTCAGTGTCCATAAAAATGACCAGTGTATGTTTTGATGTGTTGGATACAAACCCTATCATGAAATGAGCAAGTCAATCTAAAAGAAATCAAATGAAAAAAGTTGATTTTGTTTGTGATACAGAAATCTCAAAATGGACCTCATTATTCATTATGTCTCTGTTAGTGCCCTAAGACATTGCAGTTTCACAATAAAGACATTAAACTGCACACTCACTATATTTCTTATATTCAGGTCCCTACATTGACCCCACCTAACAATCCACGCCCCAACAAAATAAAGCACTGGTATTAATCATATGTAGTGATGCTATTTTATTTCAGTGATGTGAACAAACACACCTATACATATTTTCTACTCAACCTGAGCCTCAGTGTAATTTCTTTCTTTTTTTTCATGGTGGTTACGAGGCTTTACTCTGATCCCCTTCTTGATTAATTATCAGAATATTGGGCACCAGCATTGTCACCATGGAAACAATATTCCCCATTTCCAAGCTTTCTTGGAACCAAGAAATATTTTTTTAAGAGGTTCTCAGCCAACAAAGAAAGAAAATATGTTTTGTGCTGGCTTGTTTACAAAGACAAAAACATAAGTAAGTAGAGGTAATTAATTTTAATGAAACACTCCACAACATTTACCATAAAGGATAAAAGATTAGCTTTTACTTTCATGCTTTTCTTTTAGATAATAAAAGTATTAACAAGCAACAGAAAGATAATCGTAGATCAACAAGACTGACATTAAACAAATTTAAAAGTTCTTTCAAGAAATATATTTGTTTTTCACCACTCCTACACAAGCATTAAGATGTCTGACATTTCAAGGTTTCACTGTTTTTTCTAATTTACTTTTATGTACTCTTTTTTTTAATCATCCTTTTGTCTGAAGTAAGTTGCATTGCAAAATATGAGTCATGGGCAGCACAGTTTCTACCTCTGAAACCCAAATATTACCTTATGTTAAAACTGTGCATGAGTCTTTTTGTTCTTGCAATCATGTGTTCACGCCCACCAACTCAGCTTGAAGTAATAAGATCAGTTTCCTCGGAGATGCAGACTTACGATCAGTCACACATGAGGTTACTCGCACAGTCCGAACAGGAAGCATTTGGCATTACAATAATGAAAAGGCCTGGGGCACAGATTTGAGGGGAAAAGCACAGCACAGCCACCCCCAATTACAATGTTATATTTTTTCATTTCCATGATGTGTGTGTGTGTGAGAGAGAAAGAGAGAGAGAGAGAGTGTGTGTGCCCTTGTGGAGTTATATTTGTATGAATGTGTGTGTGTGTGTGTGTGTGTGTGTGTGTGTGTGTGTGTGTGTGTGTGTGTGTGTGTGTGTGTGTGTGTG
>JAOWBL010000013.1:5603345-5636204 GCA_028564865.1 Zenarchopterus dispar
TTTGTGTGTGTGTGTGTGTGTGTGTGGGTGTGTGTGTGTGTGTGTGTGTGTGTGTGTGTGTGTGTGTGTGTGTGTGTTCACTCCATCCCACCCCAAGAACACGATGAAAATAGATCTAGACTTTAAGAAATTTATTGTTACAAAGTAAGCTGACCTGAAAGAAAAAATATAGTTGTGTTTTGGTTCTTACTGAAAAGCCTACAATCACACTCTGGCTCTCGTCTAATTTGTAAATGGTGACTTTCAGCACTACTCTAGAATTATCTGGCTCTTTTCTGAGAGCTGCCAGCACACGCTCCTACACATACTCATTGGTTTTAAGTCTGGAAACCAGGAATGCCAGTTTTTTCTCCTTATACATTTCCTACCTCATTTCAAAAAATCTTCTAAAATTGACATCATTTTGTAATTACCCCCAAGGAAAATTAGACTCTGAGGCTCCTGCAGTTTTTGTTTCCGGAGTTGACGATCAGTTTTAGAGGCTTCCAGCTCTGTTGTAATTACAGATTTTTGTTTTCAGTGCTCTTGAGTCATTTTCCCCACAAAAATATTGACAAGGTTGAAAATGCACTTAGTGATTTCTTTTTATTATTATTGTATTTATTTATGTTTTGCAATAGGTCAAGAAAAAAGACTTTGACTGCAGTTTCAAATATTTTCAAAGAATTAGCATCAAAATGTTAAATTATTGTTACATTTATTCAGCCAATTATGAAATATGTGAATAGACAGATAAGTGAATGACAGCCTAATATTATTGTAACCACTGTGTCACTAACTAAATTACCTGACATGCACATACCCCTGTCCCCACATAAACTGTGTATCCACAACCAAATTTATCTTCAACATTTCAACACTGAAATCTTTTGATGTTTCAAATAACTGACAAGTGAACTCTGATATCTGAATTTTGTCTTAAATGGATAAAGTATATGTAAAGTAAATAGTGCAGGTTTTTCTCAGCTCAAGCTCTGATCAGTAACGATGT
Organism: Zenarchopterus dispar; assembly: GCA_028564865.1. Taxonomy (NCBI): domain Eukaryota; kingdom Metazoa; phylum Chordata; class Actinopteri; order Beloniformes; family Zenarchopteridae; genus Zenarchopterus; species Zenarchopterus dispar. The sequence goes on from JAOWBL010000013.1 coordinate 5,604,337, forward strand.
AAAGCCTACAAAAAGGTTTTAGTGCTCATTTGCACCGAGAGTGCTTATTTCAGTGTTGTAAGACTGAGCTCAACCCTGCAAGTGTTGAGCTCAGAAAGTGTTAAAAACACAGATTTATCGACCACACCATTTCACATGGAGACTCAAAGTGAAGGAAACACCTAGCTGCCGATAAAGAGAGACCCAAAGGATCCGTTTTGCTAGTCTTGACACCAGCTGGCAGCTCAGGCATTCTGTCCTGCTGTGAAGGACTTACTCGGATCAAACAATAATTAATATTTCTCCGACACCCATTCTTTTCAGAAATTGTGGTCCTCTTTAGTCTGTTATATAATCAAGAATCAAGAGCAAAGTTTTGTATGTTTCCAGTTCACTGACAACAACCATAGTGGTTTTAGGAAAGGAGGATATGGCTCCTTATTACCAAGCCTACATTGCATGCAGTTTTAAAAAAAACTGCATGCATATGTTGATATTAAAAGTGTCTTTTCAGGTCTTTTCAAAATATTCAAAGTGAGAATGTAAGATGACATGATCACACATATCCGCTTCTTCATCTTCAACCAAGCAAAGTAACTGGTCAGTGTGTCACCTCGTTATCAGACGGCTGCATATGAATGACAACACCAAAGCAAGCCATGAAACAGTCTTATCTCACTAAATCTGCATAATCCTCTCTCTCCTTCTCAGCTGTCCAATATTACTTGAGCTCTTTTTATCTGTGACATGCAGCCGGCATATGCATGGTATGAGTCTGTGTGTTCGTAATGTGCAGCAATGAGAGACAGAGGCATTGAGCATTTGCAGCAGGTTTCAGCAGGCACTTGTGCCTGTATGTGTGAGCTGCAGGAAGTGTGAAGGTTCACGGATATCGCTGTCATCACTCAAAGCTATTGCAGGTGATGTTAAACAGATGAGGGGACAGGAGGTTATACAGTATCAATTTTCTATTCCTTTCTGCTGGTTATAGAGAGGGATGGAGCACAATGATTGGTGATTGTATCAAAATAATATACAGGCAGAAATGTAATTGTCAGTGAAGAAGATTATCAAGTTGCTTCCTACCTATGCTGCCTATTTGCTTCGTAGTAATTGTCAGTCATAGAACGTGAACACCACTCTTTCATTATCTGGCATTATTTTTGAGTTCACAACCTCCCAAACAGAACAAAAAAATGTTTTGTCAAACATTATCATTTCATTTTTCTATTTATCACAGCTAGAGGCAATCAACATTTTATGTACTGACGGTGTTTATATCCAGCCTGCCATGCCCTCAACATGCCCGCAGTGGTCATACTCTCAGCAAGCATTGATCTTGGGCTTAATTTATTTGCTTACCGCCTTGATCATATACAAATACACACACATGCACACATAATCACCCTGCTGATGAAGATTGATTGGTGCGGTCTCCCTGCTGGTATAAAAACAGGGTGTTTTTAAGTGCATTCTGGGAAGAAATAAACAACGTGAAAGTGCGTTGAAGACTCACACTGACACTGTTACACACAAAGCAAATGGACAGAAGCCTGCAAATGCTCTTCCACAATCAGTATGGTTAAAATGTATTGACACAAATAGCATGCCAGGTTATGTTATTGACTGGCAAGCAGATCCATGAGTGTGCGCACTCTGCCGAGAGTGATTTGCAGGTGACCGTACCTTGAACTTTGCTGCATTGTCCTCACTACTGATGTATTACAGTCAGTGCAGCAATGAACTAAACCCAATTGAAAAGGATAGATACTGTGGCAGATGGGCACAAAAGGGAATAAGCATAAAGACACTTAAAAAAGAAAAAAAAGTTTAATGCAGAGATATCAGAGAGGCAAATAAAGACAGAGAGAAGGAGGAAGGAAGAATGAATTGAGCTTGGAGTCAGTAAGGGGTGATTTATAGAGGGGAGGACGATGAGAGTGAGCTGGCTTCTCTTTCAGCTCCAGCAGTAATGCCCCTTTCCAAAACATCGCTCATATTTAATGGAGCACAGCTACAAGGGAAGGGAGGAAAAGGAGAGCGTATAACTTGTATGCACCACGCGCGCACACATACACTACACTGACATGTGTTGACAGATTTCAGACACAGGAGCTTTGTGACTGGAAGGTGTCGTCGATAGGGAGGACAAGGAAGAGAAGGTAACAAGAGGAAAAAAGCCACAGGAATGGAGAATTCAGAGGCTTACAATATGAATCTATACAGTATTCTATAAGATATGTGGAATAAGCGAGGGAGAATAAACACCAGACATGCAGGAAGATGATCCTCCACTGAGCTTATCTTGACCCTGTTCAAGTAACACTCACCTGGCTCAGTAGAGAGCCTCTGGTTGTGGTGTGTGTCAAAAATAGAAGGTAAACATGAGATAGACACACATCACTGAAAAAATTCAGCATCCAGGCAGATCAGTCCCCCAGCCTGGTGGATTCCCAGTTACATTTGTGATATTCTTCCATTTTCTCCTTTTGCCAGGTTATTAGGAGGGGAAATTGACATGTTTGTTGCAAATGTTTGATCTTCAGTGTAAAGTTCCCAGTTTAAAAAAAAAGTGTATTTGAATCCAAATAAGTATTTTACATTAATTAGCCATTTGAAACCTTTTGTTCTCACAAAAGTGTTTTAATGCTTCAAACTGTTTCAAAATGTTTCTAATGTCCAAAAATAAACTTGTATTGTGTGCATTTCTCCCCTCCTCACTTCAACACCCCTACCACATTTCCAGGTTCTGGTCTCAGTGATGGACAGTGGCATGCAATGCGTTTGGTCGCCAAGGAAAACTTTGCCATGCTGACAATAGATGGCGATGAAATGTCTGCTGTGCGTTCCACCTCACCTCTCAGCATCACCACGGGAGGAACTTATCACCTGGGAGGTAAGGGTCACTGCAACACCATCACAGCAGATCTGACAGGAGCAGCACACTGCTGATTTCCACCGACACACTCCTCCACACCATCCAGCACGGAGGCATCAGACTATAAGATCTTGTCTATTTTTAAGGGAAGTAAGAATGTTTTCAAAAATGGGGCAATGTGTAGTGTTTATCTACTTCAGTCCAGCTTTTCTCTCAGTTGGCTTTCACTACAACTGTGCAAGTCTCTGTGCAGAAAGAAGTAATTGGATTACATCAGTTGTCTCTTCAGTTTTTAATGCTGTAAGAAAAAAAAAGCCATTAAAAAAAAAATGTTATTGTTGATTGACTGGAGGAAATCTAAAATGATCTGGAATCTCTGACATGAAGGTTTTGTGCAGCACCTGCTGCTCCAAAACTCTTCATGTTTTGTTCTTTGAGTCATGTTTACTTGTTTTGTTTTGTTTATGGCTGCATCTTAACTTTTAACTAGATAAATTATCATTTCTGTTTTCATTTGCATAAATACTGGGGGCAGAGGAACATTAGCAAATGGCAAGAACTCAGTTGAGTCTTTGCAATTGTTAACTAATTTTCAGTTACTGAAATAATAGCTGCTTACAAATATTACAAGAGGATAAGGTGATGGGTCGCGATGGACTGGCGAGCTGTCCAGGGTGTACCCTTGCCTATCTGTGCCATAAGCTGGGATAAGCTTCAGCAGACCCCCTTGACCTTGTAGATGGATTCAGCAGATGTAGAAAATGGATGGATGGAAAGATAATGGCAATGATGGCGAAGTTTTATGAAGGTCTAAACCATTTTTTATTTCTATACGTATAAAAAGCATGAAAATCAATCACAAATATGATTGTGTTCTTACAACAGTCATGGAGACACTCTAAACAGTCATTTTTGATATGAGCCAAACAGTACATCTCAGATATCAATGAAGAATCTGATAGAGATTTATACCTATATAGTATAACTTGTGTTGTAATAAGAAACAAATTGGTTGTGTTGTTGGGAAACTTTCAACAAATTCATTTGACTCAAATATGAGCTGGTAAACTGCTCCCATAAATATTGAAATTAGTTTTTTTTTTCACCTGTATTTGTAGATCGGCACTGTCTCATGACATCACCTGCAGAGCTGGACACTCCCATCTGTGGTGTTTATAACTTGGAACAGCACACTAATCGGCCCTGTTTTTATTAAATCCAGGTTAAAGTGTCATAGATTCATAAAACCTGTTCTCTTGAACAAGCAATTCCTTTTGTGCTAAATTGCATATAGTCTAGATGTTTAATTTAAATAAGTCAAAGGCACTGAAAAACGTTCAAAAATCAAGTGTTGCTTCTCTCTTTTTTTATGTTTAAAGTCTGCTCTCTTTGACATTAGGAGCAGATATAAGATTTGATGCAATCCAACACAGCAGATCTGCTATGAATCCTGCATTTCCATCGCTTTAACATCTTCAGTTTATGTTGGCATTTTATTGAGTGTGTATCCCAGTTGCAAAAGTTAAGCAAGACCACCAGGCAGACGAGCACACAGAGATAACACAGACAGCAGCCTCAATCTGTCTGCATTAGAAAATACCAGGTTAATGATGGCAGAGAGCATTATCTGTCTGCTGAACAGTGTGTATGTGTGCATGGGGCTAGGGGTGTGCATGAAATTACAGCAACAGAGAAAGACAGAAAGATAGTCAGGCTCTTCCAGCTCTGTCGTGGCTCTGTCTCTTCACTTTTACAGAGCACAATCTCCCCAATCAAGAAAAACCATTTCCTTGGGCCAGTCAATAAAGATCAGGTCACTTCACGCACAAACATCAAGGCTCTTTTATACTCTTGTCTGTTTTAATTTTATCCTCACTGGTGCTGATTTAATCCCTTAACTTCACAATGTCTCTGTTCTTTTTTATTAAAAGTATTTGAAACATTTTAATAGCAAAAGACTTTCACTTGCCTTGCTTTTCTTATACTTTTTTCAGTCATGAGTTTTGTAGAACCATTTAACCTTTTCTTGATTTGTATGCACAGATCTACTTCATTTGTTTCTATTTAGCATCTGTCTGGTCTTTCCTCTCTCCTCCACCCTTCATTTTGATCCAATTGGTGATTTATTGATTTCAGTAGGCAGAGCTTTGAATCAATAGTGACTGAAGAGAGGATCTCTGCAATGTCTATACTCCTTGAAAGGGAAAGGGGAGAAAGATGGATTGAGGAAGAATGAAACAAAGGAGAAGAGAGATTAAAAAATTGCAAAGACAAAGTAGGAAACAAGTTAAGAGATATCTTGCGGCAAATGTTGAAGTATCTAAGTTTCTTTAAGATGTTAAGATGTATGTTGTGCACACCTTTAGTAGATGGTATCACTGACTACCTTTACATAGACAACAATAATCTGATTATTCACTTTAACTGAATTAGGATAATATTATGATTAAGATCTTTAAATGAATTTCTTTATAAAAGATCGACTTTATAATCTTAATTTACATGTTAAAATACAAAGTCAAATTAATTAGGCATCACTTCCGTCAGTTCTGCTTTTTATGAACAACTTTGGAGTTCTTATTTTGTGAAGTTGTTTTACTATAACAGAAGTTGTGGGCTGCAGGTTCTTGGACATTTTTCTTGGGGGGGGGTCGATCTTGTTTTGGGCTTGTTCATATCTACTGCCTCTCCTTTACCCCTAGTATAATTTCTATGCGTAACATCTACCCAATGTGACCCCGCTCGAAATGTAACCAAAATTTGGAGCAGGAAGTGCATACAAATTACTGCAGTGCATGGCACCTCATTATGTAGAAACATTTAAATGTCACTGTACTGTGTTTACTGCACACACTATACAAGCCACACATCTTTTCTTTTAAATAAAAAGTGACACTGAATACTGTCTGTCTCTGCTGTGAGCAAAATATTATTCTCACTCACTCCTGCCAGTGTGCACAAGCACATGCATGCACACACTCTCTGATCTCTGATTTGATGCTTTGACGCATCTTGACTCTTGCAGTAATGTTTGATGTGGCACTGATTCATACTCATCCATTCCCAGTTTATGATATATAACAACCGTGTTTCTCCACACTTGTGTTTTCAACATGAAATCATTGACTGAAAGCAGATTTTATTAATTTGTCACACCATTAAATAACTCTTAATAAAGTGCTTTATTTTATTACAATATTTATGTTCAGTTTGAAATGTTGGCTCTTCTTGGCCAGTTCTGTGAGCTATTTCATGAGGACTTTCAAGTTTCAACTTCTAGAAATTAATTCCATAATTTTAATGGCCAATGAGCTGAATTCAGTTTTGTGTAGTGAATTGGCTATTTGAGTTGTAAGCCTTCATGTTATTCACCAGTGTTGTTCTGCTGCAATAAATAAAGCCAATGATCACTCTTTTTTCTTTTTTTTCTTCTTTTTCTGAGGTCTGGCAACCTTGGTCACTACACCTTAAAGCTCCAGAAAACTAAATAGCACAAGAAAGGGTTAACCGTGTAATGATGCCTCATACTGTTCTGAGTGTTTTGCTTCAGATTGCACTAACGCTTTGAGTGAAACTTTTTATGGTGAATGTTCTACTTGCTAAAACTCCAGCAGATACGCATTTTCCACAATAAGTCTCTGCACTGTCATTCTACAATATTCCTATGCCCTCACACCACTTCTGGCACAGGATGAAACGTCTAGTGGGAACAAGGTACATTCGTGGAATTTACCAATGCAAAATGGTGCAAAAACTTTAATGGCATATTTCAGTCAGTGTGCTTAGATGTCTTCATAATGTGACACTTACTGGCATACTCCACCTGCTGAATGCAATTATTGCTTACTCAGATTATAACCTTAACCCTTTACAGGGCAAGTAACCATATTTGGTCATTTCAGTAGAACTAAATATTATAATCATTACAAAAAAGTTACAGTGTTAATAGAGGTCCTTTAATATTCTCCAATAACCCTCTAAAATTTCAAGTATTTCATTTACTGCCCTATAAAGGGTTTTCAGTGAAATAGTCTTTGGCCTATTCTTTGTCCTCCTAAAATGCACATTCAATTCCTTTGTATTGTTCACATTCAAGATAAGATGATTGGTCCCAAACCGTGTACTCATCCTCTTATCCACACACCCCAAAACTGCAGAGTCATCTGAGTACTTCTGCAGATGACAGTACTCTGACTTTTGAAGATAAATGGTGAGAGTACAGTCCCCAGTGGTTCTCCTGTACTGTTTCCCACCCACTCTGACACACAGCCCTTCAGTTTTACAAACTGCGATCCGTTGGTTGGGTAGTCAGTAATCCAGCTCATTGTGGAGGCATCCACATGTGTCTTCTGGAGTTTCTCACAAATGCACAAGAGAAATCAAAGAACATGATCCTTCCAGCACTGCCTGCTTTGTCCAGGTGACAGTGGGTTCATTGAAGCAGGTGAATGATGGCATCTTCAACTCCAACCCCAGGATAAAAAGAAAATTGCAGTGAGTCCTGAATTGTGCTTGTTTGCTTATTTTGGTGAGCCAAGAAAGGCTCTCCAGGACTTTCATGATTTGTCGTGTTCGGGCAACTGGTCTGTAGATGTCAAGGGCAAGTTGACAAGATTTTATCATTTTTATTGCTTAATCTTATTTATTTATCATATTGGAGCACTGAAACCTTCTTCTGACTCAAAATTCAATTCAATTCAATTTTATTTATATAGCGCCAATTCACAACAAAAGTCGCCTCGAGGCGCTTCAAACTGTAGGGTAAAGATAAAGGTGAAAGGTTGAAGAGGTGCTGTGGAATCCCATGTACAGTAGGTGGTTTGTACTGGCCTTCAGGATAGTGAGGATAAAGCCATCTGGCCCTTACAGGCTCTACAACCACTTCTTCACCCCTACTGCTGAAGACAGGCAGGCAGGTGAGAGGGGAAGGCAAGGAAGGTTTAAGCATGTCCTCGTGTGGTGAGAGATCTTGATGGAGCTGTGTTAAAATCCATGACCGAGATGGAGGATGAGACTGTGGAGGTTTAACAGAGGAACTGTGGGTTCCGGGAGGGTAAGGAGTCTGTGTGGTTGAGAACAAGAAATGAGGCTACAGTGTTCCCTTCTGAGCTGAACCTACTAAAAAACATGTTCAAAACACCTACATTTCTTCACACAGACACAATACAGATACATCACTACAATTCTGAGAAATATAACAGGTTTTTTTTCCCCTTTTTCAGTGTTTTTTTTCCCCTCTGACACAGTTGGTGTGCAGGCTGAATTAGCAGCAGCTGCGAATGGGGTTTTACTCGTTAATTTTACATGACATAATGAATGCTGAGGAGCACTGAGCCCGGTGGTAAACACAAGTTTGAAGGCTGCAGGGGATACAAAACTGTTGATTATTGCTACGCCAAGAAGTACAAAGCGATATTTAGGCCATGGATTCACAGGGTATGAAGAAGAAGTTTTAGCAAGACATTTCTGGAGCTGTTTCAACCAGTCCAGACTTAATCGCCATTTCATAGACAAAGCATCTGGACTATTTCTGATTGTTTTATTGCCAGATGTCCAGGTTTAGCTTATTGGAATAGAAACATTACCACATTGCCTTCTGATCAGCCCTGAAACTTCCTGACCCAGATTTGTTTTCACTTGTCAGTCAGCGCATTTCCTCCCCAATAACACAGCTTGGAAGGAAAAGCCTGAAGTCATTTGAATATGTTTGTGTGGGTTAGTGTGGCCATTCATCTCTGTGAGCATGTATTAACAGAGTGAGTGGGTGATTTTGGGCAAATGCCTTTTAACTTTCAAGCACAAACAAACACACACATATGCATATTCCTCAAACAAAATATCTAGAACGTTTATTTAAAAAGAAAAAAAACAAAACTATTGAACCTCATCAGAGACTAATTTATATCCCTGAACAGAGTTACCCGAATAATACAGTGGGTATACAAAGGACAGTTTAGCCTGTGACTTGCCCTCAATTAATCTCCCTGATTGCTCAACTTGATGAGTCAGAGGGGCCAAGCAAATTACGCTTTCCTAAAGCCCTCCAACAGTAGTGCATCAGGTCTTCTTATGCGACTGAGAGCTTTGTGTCAGTATGCCGCAAACATTTGAGACTCATCAGTATCATGAATGGACTGTGTTCTTTTGTTCTCAGACCTGAGGTGACTGCTCTGAGTATATATGAATATCAGTTGCTGAATTTCACTAAATTGAATTGAAATTAATACTTTATCAATCCCCAATGGAAAATTTACATTATTACAGTGTAAACTGAGAATCAATTAGAAATATGAATTTTTAAGATATTGTCCAAAGCTGTTGGTAAGTTGGACATTCATCAGCAAGAGAGAGGTTTGTTTGAACTCTACAGAAATTGTTTTGAATGCATTCAAATCAAACTTTATTTATGTAGCACTTTTCGGACAATAAAATGTAACACAAAGTGCTTTAACAGTAAAAGCAAAATCAGTCCACCCACGCCCCCTCCCCACCGACGCTGATTACTATCAATGATTTAACACAATCAAAGATTAACATAAATAATAACATGGAAAGCATTACTGGGCACAGAAGAACCAGTGAGGTAACACTATCAAAGGGAGCCATCAGCATCTTGAGGCAGCTTCCAAACCCAAGAGCCAGACTGTATGGTAGGGGTCACAACCCACCCCTGGACAAGATTGATAGCATTGGAGTGTTGTAGTTTGTCAAGGACTTGGTAGATGACTTCACATGCACATTTCACAGGTATCACAGGAGGCCACTCAAAGTACACATCATGGACAGAAACTTATAACCAGCAGTTTTGTATCTGGGATGCAAAGACATTCCTTCACAGTAGTATATCCAGGATTACACCATCTGTTGTGAACAAGTACGACAATCCCTCCTTTTAGTATTGCTGCTCTGTTTGGAGTTTCGTTTTGCACATTTTTAAGCTGAAAAGGTCTTGGAGTTGAAACTATGTTCCTGTAGTCATGTCTTGTTGAAGTAGAGTGTACCTACTTCCCAACAGTCCTGCTTGACATCAGTTATGCTCCAAGATCTTCCATTTAATGCGCTGGTGGCCTAATATTTTCCCACATGTAAACAACTTTCCTGTGTTAACAGTCGTTCATAATATATGTTGAAAAGTTCCAAAATAATAACCATTATAAATTTTTATTCCATCCTAGATGCTGGTTGGTGGGAAAATACTGAGTTAAACTATTGAACAACTGTTTACACCTTCCGAGAGAGAAGATGTGTGACTGGATGTGTGTGTGCTGACACCTGCTTTCTGCTTTTTTTGGAATAGCAGGAAACCGCTCTGGAAGGGAAGGAAGCTGTAGTTAGCAGACTTGTGAGAAAAATGTGTACCTAGCCAGAAGCTTTCTCAGCCATTCGCATGTTGACATTGTATGTATGTGTGTGTGCTCAGTAATGGTGTGTTTAAACCGTAAAAACTGCCTGTACCTACTGAAGAGTCAATCAGTCTTGTACCCTCATCACCGCATATATTGACTACTTGCAAGTAAAATGTCAGTGATTCTGTCCACTTTTAAAATAGAGATTTTTCTAACATTAGTCTCGACTCATCCAGACCACAGTAATGCTCAAAGGCATGCATCAAGGCAACTGAACCTCCTTTTTTTGTTTGTTTCTTGAAGACGTTTCACCTTCTCAACCAGAAGATTTCTGCCGTTTGAACTGAAATTGAAGCCAATTGCCTCGATGCAAGCCTTTGAGGATTCAGTCTAGAGTTTTATTCAGTTGGCCATCTGCTTCATATCACATGGCTTTAAAGCATCACTCAGACAGCATGTTTTGATAATAGTCCAACAATTCAACTAGGGAAAGGAATTTAAGTGTTACTATTGAACATCGAACATATACAAGAATCTGCACTGCATAAAAATTCATTTAAATAAAGAGAGAACTGATATTAATATGAGTCCACTATAAGTTGACAATGAAAGAACAAATGCTATCAGAGAATCTTGGCTTGAAATAAGGCTTTGTATATTTGTTTCATTTATTTATATTTTAATCTATTTTTTAATTATTTCTGTTCACACTTAGCCCTGAACTCTTAATTAGGCATTGAAAACCTTTGCATTAATTGTAGCATTCTTGTTCATTTATAGATTGGCTGTCATACAGATTCAAGGCTATGTGTGCAGATGTGTGCAGCATAACACTGCGTTTTACTTGGCCTTTACAGTATTATATGATTTAATTTATAAAACTTCAGGACACCTGTATGATGCTTGATTTCCCAATGAATTCACACAGATATTTGGCACTTGCACAATCATGCACAAATAACACATCTGACATAAGAGCATTACGTAAGATTATTATCTGTTCGTGGTTAATCAAATATAGATTGGCAAGTGGGCGTGAGTGTGCATGTGCATCACACAGTAGTAATGTTTACCTGTCACATTCGGACACATAGATGCACATCTATACGACAATATCTACAGTAGTCTTTGAAGCAAATCAACGTTTTACAGAAATTCTTAAGTGGTATAAAATGATTGCTTTTTTATTTTCTTTTTTCATCAGGCATTCAAATACATGATATGGTAAGAGAAGGAAATAAAAACATCCATGCAGATGCCAGGTTGAGAGATACACCAGAGTGACAGACATTGTTTTTTTTTTGTTTGTTTGTTTGTTTGTTTGTTTTGTTTTGTTTTTTGTGCACTGAAATGATTCACCCCTTGAGTAGATTTATCTTTGACATCAGTAGGTAAAGTGACCAGTCAGGAAGATTTTGATGCAGTTGTCTCTTTTTGTGGTTCTGTAGCATCAAAATCTTCTCAACCCCAGAATTACAAGGTTACATAATATAATGTTTAGGTGGCAGGAAAAGACTGGGCTCTAAGACTTTTATCTTTTCCCTTAATTGTCCCTGTTTCTCATTTTGTATACTATCAAACTCATCTGATTTTCCTTATTTTTTCCTACGTGACTCATTTTATCCCTATCCTATTTTTCTTTTAGTTTATAAGCTCTTTTTTATTGTGCTCATTTTGCCATTGTCTTCTGCCCTCCCTTTTTGCCCATTTAACCAGGTCATCCCTCTTTCCTCTGCCTCCCTTCATCTCATCTTCTCCACTCCTCTTCTCTGCTCATCTGTCCTTGGAGCACCTGTTTTTAGAAGCAGTCACCTGAACCCTAAAGCCTATTTTACGGAGACTAGTTTCTCGCTCCTGACACTGCGCTTAGAGAAATTAGTAAGTGACTGACACAAAATGTCCACAAATTGAATTTCTCAAGATGCAAGAAAAACAGACCCTCAACTAAACACAGATGAATATGCACAAGGTCACAATGTCATTCTCTCTTTATACCAAGAACAGTGGATAAATGGTTATGTGAGTGGAGGCATTATATTAATTTGGCATCATAAAGTTCTGTTATTTTTTCAAGAATGTCATTTCACACATTTTGACTTAAAATCCAGCCATACTTACCTTCAACTTTATTTTTTCACAGTGCAGTTTCTTTTTTGAAGACTATGCTGTAACACTGCAGCTTTAACTCTAATTTAGTCTTTCAAGAGTTTTTGTCTACTTTGAATAAAAGCAGAAGTCTGTCCATCACATCTATCTGAATTAATATAAGTGATTTAACTAGTAATACGCAGCAACCTTTTCAATCATGCCTCTGCATATAGCACCTTCTTTCTATTCATCTCAAGGCTTGTGATGAATTAGACATGAGACTCTTGACACCCACATTTATCAGAGAACAGCTCCGTGTGTGCACATTGTGTCAGTTATGCGCTTTACTCTTGTTTATGTGCGCATCTGCCACGATGTTTGATTAAATACTGTCCCTGCAACATTAGCTGAATGCAGCAGTGTTTGACATCTATGCACATTGTATTAAACTGGCACATTTCTAAAACCGTAACTATTTTATATTATCTTTTTTTTTAAAGCTCGGTGAAACAGCAAAGAGGAAAATTGTAGAATTTTGGTTAATAGATAAGTATACTTCATCGTGGAGTAAATTCTCAGCAGATAAGGTAATGAGTTTTACTTATTTATTTATTTATTTTCAGCATTTCACATATTTCACATTGGAGCACTTTGGCAGATTTCCAGTCTGCCTCTTCTGGAAGCACGCCTCTAAATCTGTTGCAGCGTGAGCGGTGCCCAGGATGAGGAGAGCTGGTGTTATTCTTTCAGAGCGTATTGTGCTCTCTGGGCACAACAGTAGGGGGGCTGGAAAAGAGTGCCAGAAAGACTGCAGGGGATTATTGTTGTTGCTGCACATCATAAAGAGAGTTGTGGTGTGTATGTACAAATTAAAATAAGTGATTTTAAATACGTAAATAAACTCAGTGTTGCTAAGATTAAATCTGCTATCTAGAGGATGTGCAGAGTTTTTCTATCTTCTGTTGGACTCCCTCTCATTAATCTTGCTATTTAACTTCACTGGTTGTCAGTGCATTTGCATTACATTGAGATGATGATACACTTTGGAAAATAATGAACAATAAATTATCTCATGACTTGTTGGGAAAAATAGAAATGTTGGCAGTAGGGAAAATGGTGTGACAGAAAAGAAAAAAAACACTATTTCTGCTGCTGGTTTTCTTTAAATATAAAAGCTTGAAATTATCAATATACTTTTCTTTCTAACTCTCATTCATCCACAAACTATTAATTTAATGTGCAAATTAGTGCTACCATGCCCAACATAAGCATTTAGGGCCAGATTTTAATTGTGTTTTCTCATAAACTACTCCATAACTTCACTTTTTTAGACCATAATCAAACTGGTTAAGAATCAGACAGCACACATGAATGAAAAGGAGTCGTTAAATACTAACACACAGCCACATAGCGGTATGGAGGAAAACTTTTTGGACCTACTTAACAGAACGCTATCACTGTGGTCGACTCCAGCACTGACAAGCTGTCAAGAAGACCACATATCCTTTGCATTCATAAGCCAGCTACAGGACACAAAGTGCTGCCAGACAGCTGCAGTCTGCTCTGTTTCCCATCTCCTCTCTCCCTATGTGTCCCTCTCTCTCTCTCTCTCTCCCTCTCTTTTCTTCTGTCTGTCTCCCACTTCTGTTAGAAGACATCAGGCAGGTGTGGCAGGAGAAGAGACAGATGGCAAGGATGACAGGAGAAACTTTTTGGGGACGAAGTGAAAATCAAAAGATGTGAAGGAACGGATGAATCGAGCAAAAAAAAAAAAAAAAAACCTGCACACACACACACACATGTCCTCACATATTACTGTTACGCCAGTTTATTTGTTTTGTGTCAACCATCCATATAAACTTCAATTATGTGTGCAGGCACGCACACAGACACACAATGCATGCGTTGTCTTTTTGATGCTTTGGCCTTGAGGCTGATGGGCAAGCTAGAGCGAATGACAGCTTATAACATCACAATGATGGAGATGTCATTGAGAGCCAGTGTTTTATGACTTATCTGTGTGCTTGTGGCAGAGATTGAATCCCAGGTTCTCATCTCCAATATGAGACAGTGCCTGTCTTCTGTAAAAGTACACATAGACAGTATACTAGGCAGTATAGTTGAAGACATTTCTCTGCAGAGCTGGATGATGACAAATTTGTACAAGTATGTATCTGGTCAAAAATATCAGCTCCCAATACTGATCAATGGTTAAAAGTCAAGAATTTCCAAAACTTTGAGGGAGGAAAGTAGTGAAATACATCAACAAGAATTGCTGGATCTCTGCAACAATTGTTAGTGAACTGGCTTCTTCTGGACTTGATGTTTCTTGTTGTGAGAGCACTTTCTTATGAAGGCCTTTGAGGTCAAGAAGAGCAGAGCAGCACATCAAAGCAAAAATGAAGTTTGCCCATGAGCTTTGGGGTGAATTTGGTAAAGTCTGTCTCTAGGTATGATCAATACGAGCCTGAGCTGTCCGGGCTGCTAAGAGAACTCAAACAACACAGTTCCTGCACTGAAACATAGTGGTGGTGGCTGTTTTGCTAGTTCAGGCTCAGGGAACCTTGTTCAAATGAGACAATGACCCCACAACATGCATCTACATTTTGTTTCAAGAAAATCAAATTTAAAGTGCTGGAGTGACCCTGTAGGAGCCCAGAAGAGAGTCCAATTGAGGTTATCAAGGTTAATGATCACACTTGATAACCATGCAATCTAGCATGAAGAAATGAACAAAGATCCCTGAAAAGACATGTGCCAACTTAGTAAGGAACTACAACAGAAGATTGTTATTAGCTGTAAGTCACAAAGGTTACACTACTGATTATTGGTTGTCAAATAGCTGATTTTCTTGCCTTTTTTTTCCTTCTTTTTTTGCCATTATGGTTGTTTCCATGGAAACATTAGCAGTTATATTTGATTTCATAAAGGGAGGTAATAATTTTGACCTCAATTGTGTCTACGTGTGTCTGTCCAATAGTGGATTTCTGGACTTACATAGACTTTTACTGTTAAAGATGTTGCAGGTGTTTAGACAAATCCACATAATATGCATACAGTCTTGTCCTACCCTTGTCCCCAATATAAGATCAAGTCAAGGCCCAGCGGTCCTTCTGGATGGGCCATTGACTCCTGTATCTCATAAAGGTACAATATATAATAAAATATATATGTCCTCTAGTCTATTCTAGTCTTAGCACACACATTATGGCTAATGGACCTTGTGGATAAGCTTTAAAACAAGAAGACTGATAAAGGTTCATGGGTGCAAAAAAAAGTGACATTAACTATGCATCAGTTTGGTCGTGTTGTTTCTCGTCAAAGATGACGATGTTGTTGCATTTTATGTCTGTCTCTGCAGAAGGTCTTCTATTCATGAGGTCTTTTTTCAAGTTGAGAATCAAAAGAATCCACTCTGTTCTTCCCACACTGTCTGACTTTGTTGTTCAAACAACCTGCTGCTCTGCACTCCTTTGTCTCATATTCCTTTCAGGTTTCGGGGGGGTTTTTTCATCTCCAACTGTATGCATTTGACAGAAGTTGACAGTCTGTTAAAAGTTTCATGTTTTTTTCCTTTTTTTGTCGTTTCAAGGGTATTTTCTGCAGACTCTGTTCCCACCATCCCAGCGTGCATTTCAGGGCTGCATGCAAGCAATCCTGGTGGATGATCAACCTGCTGATTTGCAAGCACTGGAGAAAGGGACTGTGGGAGCGTTTGAGAATGTCAGCCTGGACATGTGTGCAATCATAGACAGGTAAGGGTTGAGACTGAATTGAATCTAAAAATGATTTTAGCCCCCAAAGGAACATTTTTACCATCACAGCACAAATTAATGGTTGAAATCTCCAGAGATCTCCGTGAATGTGTTGGGCTGCTGTGTTTGCAGCTTGGCAACAACTGAGCTGATGACATGCGTCAGCAGCTAAAACAGAACTCTCTCTGAAGACAACATGGTGAGAAAATCACAGTTAGCTGTTCAATATCCGGAATACAGAAACACTCCTTCACAGTAACCTATATTGATCCCACAGACTTAACTCTCACTCCTCTGTTTGCCATTTCTTTTCTCCTGTACTGAGAACGCATTAGAGACTAAACATAAAATATGCTGTACTCCGTGTAGAGATGTTGGAGTCCAGTTTATGTTCCCACATATATAGTATTTTATGTGCCAGTGAAACATAAAATACTACATGCCTGATGTTCTTGCCATTTCCTCATCAGTGCTCTAACGTCATCCATATATTTCCCAATGATCCCACTTCCACCATTGGTTAAGAAAAGGTTTAAACTTCCTCTTTATTGCTTTCTGTTTCCTTCTGGCTCAACATCTGACATCTTCTCTTTAGAATATGACCCAGAATCCATCACAACTAGACTTATCTCCTCCTGCAGATAAATAATTTTGTCGTTATGATTAGTTATCAAAAATGGTATTAAATGGACTCAGAAATGCATGCAGAAATCTCTTACGCAGTAGGTTCAAACCAAGGGAAATGACTTTCTGATAAAAAACAATGTGCTGATAGAAAAAAGTTAGAAAGAAAACTCCTAAAATGATAAAAAGATAGAAAATGATCAGGGCTACTGCATCAAGCTGCCACTAGTGTGGTGCCATTTTAGACATGAATAATAACTCCTGTATGCACATGCATCCATCAAACAATTCATAAAAGAAAATGCATATACACAGGCACATGCAGCACACAAAACAATGACTGTCATAAATCAACTGGTCTTAAATAGGATGAGCTGCATAGTAAACAAGACCATTATGTAAAATGTTTGAATTCTTGCCCTGAGTTTTAGCACTATGGACTCTCTTCATTGTTTGTGTAACCTTATAGGGATTATGTCTGTGTTGCTCTTTTAAATGCACTTGTCATACAGATAAATGAATGCAAATGATGAGGTGGCTTATTGTGGAAATGAATGCTTGTAAACACTGTAATTTTCACATTAAAGTGAAAGAAGAAAGTAGATTTTATCCTCTGAAATCACTCTGTGATCTTAATTAAACATTAAAAATAAGCCAAACTGCTCTCTCTTTTATTGGCAAGAGCTGGAGATTCTGTACAACTCATCCTAATGTTGGCTCAATGGCAGCAAACATCACAATATGTTGACATCTCAGTTTATTTCCTTGTTATGGGCCAGACAGACATATTAAGATGGATTTGCATTACAGGGAATCATCTATGCCTTGCGCTCAGTTTCTGTACTTGTTTATACAGTAACAGATGCATTTGTGTGACACATTTAAACTCTTTTGGCAGTCTTATCTTCAGTCTAATCTTTGTTCAGTGATGGTCATGCATCAGTTACAACAGAGTTGTTTTTTTGCTTGTTTTGTTTTGTTTTTTCTTTTTTGCTTGTTTTCCCTTGTCAGTAATGAATTAACCCTCATCGGATTACCAGTAAGAGTAGACACCAACAGCCACTGCTTGATCAAGATCAAATCTGACTAAGAGTGGTCTGGTTGGCTGAGAACTTAAGAACAAAGCCTAAACTGACTTTAATGCAAATAGACGCGTTGGAAAACTCTCTCCTCTAAATGTTTTAGTCTATAATAAAATTCTAAGAGCGCAAAGTCCAATAATGTCTTTCTCTATTTGATTGAATATTTCTGCAAGACACAATGAAAAGTTTAAATTGAAACTTGAACAATGAGTGTTACATTCAAACAAGATAGAAAAACTGAAAACACAAGCATTTCTTGTTTTTTTCTTTGGCTCTGGGGAACGGTCTCCGTCTGATACAATTCTTCATAATTGAGTGTTGAGTGGAATGCCATGAAACTTTCTTATTCTTATTTTTTTGTAATGGTAATTTTGGTTAGACTCTCTTCTTTTAAAACATGTTCATGTCTGTCTTTGTGTTTTTGGAATTACTGGCAGTCCCATCCGTGCAGCTTGCAGTATTTCCCTTTTGCACTCCTTCAAATGATGTGTTTCAGCGTTGC
This sequence comes from Zenarchopterus dispar, assembly GCA_028564865.1. NCBI lineage: Eukaryota > Metazoa > Chordata > Actinopteri > Beloniformes > Zenarchopteridae > Zenarchopterus > Zenarchopterus dispar. Next base: position 5,622,591 of record JAOWBL010000013.1, read on the forward strand.
AGTATTGAGGTGGGCCTTGTTCTGCCATGGAAGATGAATGAGTGCAGTGTTACCATCTAACTAATCAGAATGTCTTTGAAAGCAGTTCAATAGCCCTGTCTGACCTCCTTTTGATCAATGCCGTTCCACTGTGGGATTCTGTTTAGGCTGAGCAACAACAGCCACCTACAACCTCACAGACACACCCTCACGCAGACACACACAGCCACATCCATGCAATTTTCCAAATATCGCTGTTATTGTTGTATCACTGTAATGCATTGGCACATAAAATCATAGATTTTTCTTTTTCTTCTTCTACAAGCATGTCTAGTCAGCATGGCTCAGTGCACAGGGCCTTGCTAAGAATAAATCCTTTTGTGAATGCCTGCGCTTGTCAATTGCAAACCATTGTGAGAGCACAATGACATTTTATCTCAACTTCTTAGTCCACTGATGCTGTATTGTGTTTTGGTAAATCGGGACACTGTTGGTGTTTTCTGCGACTGATAGACTCTTTCAAGCTCAGTTTTGCACATATCTCTATGAACAAGGAGAAAGTTTTATTTCAGCTTCGTCATAACAGGAGGTGTACCAGCAGCGATCATCTTGTTCAGCTACAGTGACGGCATACCTCAGTACTAGTTCATTCTCCTCTTCCCATCATGGATGCATTTTTGAAACAAATCCTATAAGTTTTTGGAGCCTGTTTTCCCTCCAGCTGGCTTTCCTGCTCCTTAGACCTTTTTGAATCATTCAAAAAAGAAGACTTCAATTTTTTTTAACTTAAACAACTTATAAGCAAGGATGGTTGTTTATGTTGCCTCAGGAGCCATCCCCACCAGGCCCACAAAAATGATCAAGTTACAAAAATGTGATGGTCTGGGTTAGAAAAGATAGGTAGAAATGATTAATTATTATTTATCTTTTCTGTTTTTGTTAGAAAAAAAATTACAAGAAAATTAGATGTCTTATTTCTTCTATTGACTAACAACATAATCACCCACATTTGTATGATGCAATCCATCCATCTATCTATCCATCTGTCCATCCATGCATTCATCCATCCATCAACTTTGACTAGAGTTGAGGGGTAGCAGCCCAAACACCCTGAACACACTATACCTGACCCATATGGTGTCTCTCAAGAGTTGCGAGCACCATGAAAGAGTGAACCCACATTCCTCTTTAGGTTGAGCTCAGGCAACCCCTGTGGGTGAAAGTTGTGTCACCAGGGAATCCCCCCTTCCTGAGGCTTAACTCCAGGATGGGACTGTATTAGATATTGGGAAAAAAAGTCCCATCCTGTGCCAGAATTAGGCTTAGAATTTAGTCGCCATCATTTTAGAGATCACTCAGAAAAACTAATAGAATCAAAAACACACGTTTTCTTCAGAGTAAGTAAGCACAATGCTGCTGCGGTCACCATTGCTTAAATATTCAGCGTTATTATTACTCTCACGCATGCAGTTATATTCTTCAGTTCCTGGTTTTCTTATTCCGATTATCTTTTTAGCACCTGAAACTTTACTGTCCCCTGGATTCTCATTACGTGTGCTTGGTTGCAAGGGCATAATGTCAGTGAAATCATAAAAGGCAAATAAATTCAAACTGACAAAATAACAGTTTTTATGAATCACTGTCTTTTCTCTGTATTGTCAAAAGGAATATTATTGTTCTTCACAATCAGTCCACTCTTGCTTTAAAGAACAGTACCTGCCACATCAAGGGACTTTTGAATCAAATATCAATGTAGTTACAGTTTGTTTAACAGACACTTGCTTCTTAAAAATTAATATCACTTTTTTACTTACTGGGGGTTATTGGAGATTGACTTGCCTTGGAAATTAGGATAATGAAGCATAGTTTTTTTGCTGCAACAATATTAGAGCGGCTGATGGAAGTCATGTGACACCGTCTTCTGTAGATTTTGATTGATGCCTTTATTGTGACTGTATTCACTCATTCATTGAGATGTTGACACTGTCACAGTTTACACGACACAGAGATGTAAAAAAAGACAGTTAGAGCATGATGGTGCAAAAATATGTGTATGTACATTAGAAAATAAAAAAGTTATTGCCTTGAGCATGCAGACCATAGTGCTCTGAGAGTCCTACGCAGTGGCAGATAGTCCCCAACAGTTACATTTCAATGGCATTAGTTCATATAGGATACATATATCAAATGATGTGGATGTTTGGAGCCCCCAGAAACCATAATGATGCAGTTGTCACTAAATGTACCAAAAAGTACTAGATGGCCAATTTGGAAAGTCTGTCTAAAATTCCTCCTCAAAAACCTTTCTTAAGACTCTGTTACACAATAGCAAAATCATGTTACAATAAATAAATAAATGTCAAGAAGTTGTAAAATGGATTGCTAGAGTGTTCAGGTTTTTACACTATTATTCCAAAGAACTATGCACAAATGCCAAGAAGAAAATTTGTGAGAGTTTTTTTTTTTTTTTCTGCTGTGTTCCATCATCATTTGGTTTTGGCTGAGACTTAATTTTTACACTGCTGTTGTAATCTCACAAGCGTGACCTTTCCTTAATTATCCAAACAGGTTGGAGATGGTCTGACACCAGCTTTATTCAAAAACACCTTGTAGCATTTGAGATATACTTATTTTAAATTAGCTATGTCATTTTTGACCAGAAATGTACCTTGTACCTTGCATGTGTAATGGCAATAAAGTTGAATCTAATTTAATCTAATTTTAAAAAAAAAAGAAAAAAAAGAAAAAGGAACTGTCACTGGAAGCTGATGTAAGCAGAGCTGTAGTGGTCATCATGGCAATGTTGACAAAGAGAACCAAGAAAGTAATAGAAAAAACAGGAAGAGAAAACAAGAGAATGACTGAGCAAAAGATGGAAACGTGAAAACCTCAGACAGTTGTAAAAGCAACTGAACCCCCACACCTGTAAAAAGACCCTTCTTCAATAAAAATAACTAAAGCTCCTTTAGGTTGGCTTAACTGCAACTTTTTATTAGATGTAAATCTCCTGAATGGCACAACTTAAATGACTGGCAACCCTATCCTCCTGACTATCTCTTTACTAACAAACATCTAGTTAATTGCTCATTCAGTTCTTCGGAGTGGTTGAGTTAAAGTTTAAACTTTTTTAAAACAGAATCTCTTGCTGAATTATTGTTGTCATCTCTGTAATTTCACAGCAGGACTTTCGCAATCAGAAAAAATAACCTTTATTTTTCAAGAAAAACAGATGGAGATGTTCGGATGGAATGACAGAAGTGGCTTCTTTTAATTAAAACTTTACTTTCTTACTTTTAATCAAAACATTTTTGTTCGCAGGAATTGACTTGCAAATATTCCAAGAGCAGGTGTTTCAAACTTTTTCTTATGAATTAACTATGCAGTTAATTCGAATAGAATAGAATAGAATAGAATAGAATAGAATAGAATAGAATAGAATAGAATAGAATAGAATAGAATAGAATAGAGCTTTATTGTCATTATACTTCTGCAACATTAATTACAGTAATGAATTTATTTATCAAGCTTCTGCATTAATCAGCTGTTACACTGTAACTACAGTTTAAATGTGTTTGTTATATATTTGAATATTTAAATATAATATCCATGTAATGCCTGATATATGAAACAATGCACACAAAATCCTTTTATTTCAGTGATTACTATTTATGAAAATAAAATAAAACAATTTTATCACAATTTAAAAGTTTATAATTCATATTTTTTGTATCATTATGAATTCCATTTGGGTAATGTGATGTTGTTTTTTTAATGAATACAACTTTTTATTTAGTTATTTATTGTGATCATGGGATTGGTACAGAAGTCTTGAAAATGCATGTATCAAATATGATAAGTGCATTATAAGTTTTCCCTTTGACAAATATTCAACAGACACCATGTTAGATTTTAAAACTGGAAACAGATTATTTCTGTGAATGTGCCAGTTTTGTGAATTTAAAGTAGGATATGAAATGTGTTTTTTTGACTGAATCTTTATACATACTCTGAGTGTATATTATTTCCCAGGAACAAGATGTCTTGCTAATGTTCCTAATGGCAGTGTCCTCATCTTCAGGTGTATGCCTAACCACTGTGAGCATGGAGGTCGGTGCAGGCAGACATGGGACAGTTTCAGCTGTACCTGCGATGGAACGGGATACAGTGGAGCCACGTGCCACACTTGTAGGTATCTGATTGCGTGAGATCATTTGCGTTTCATTTTGTTTTGTCACTCCAACACGACTATAATACAGTCCTTGTGTGTGTGCCCATTTGAGTCGGCCTTCCTCTGCTCTCCTTTGAGTGATTAAGCTCCTTCACAATTCTCAGCACGGAGACAAATGAACTTTTGAAGTGTTCAGATGCTGGGCTTGCACAGCTACATTGTGTTTTGTTCCCGTCAGAGAGAAAAAGGAATCCAAGTCGCGAAGCACCAGCACACAAAGAGAACGGAGGCAAATTAATCTTTTTTGAGGCTTAAAGATTTGAGAATGTCATTCCTCCTCCCACAAGCCTCATATTATGTTCTCTTGGAGGAGAGACAGTGTGAAAAATTCAGGTAGGATTGTGCCTATTTAAGCCAAACAACAAATTTAATAAAAAAGAAGTTTCAGAAAGTTAGATGGAGGAATGAAGAGAAGGAAACAGTCAATCTCCAGGATATACAGCAGGATTACGCAGAAATGGCTGAGTTAAAAATAAAATCAGAAGGAAATTATGAATCATGAATAAAACACAAAACTAAAATAAGCAAGACGGATATTGATGTGTTTGTGCAAATGTCTGCATATGTTTGTGTGCTTGTAATTAACTTTTACGAAGTACTGCATGAATCTAGAAAATGACAGTTTTCTGTATTTTAGGTATTTAAAAATGAAACTTGTAATCCATGATACAAATGGCAAGAGATCAGAATGTGAATTTCCAGCTACTTTGAATAAGCTTTTAAGTTGGAACTATTACATGTCCACTATAATGATATTAGTGAATTATTGAACAGGGGTTTGCATGCCTTCTCTTTGGGGCAGGGGGAAAAATCATTTAGTAATAGACATCTTAAGGCTCAGCAGACTAGAGCGTCTGGTTCAGAACTAAAAGGCTGTGGGTGAAATCTGGAGGCCAGCCAGTAATATGTGGGTGGGGAGAGAGGATGAGTAATTCCTTTGCATTCATTCAAAGCCTTCATTTAGGCATGAAACTCCAAGCAGTTGTGTTGGTTGGAGCTGGTCTGAGGCCAGTAGCTGGCTTTGAGCTGGTCATGTGCAGCTATGAAACAGGACATTGCTTAAAAATATCATGTATTCACAGCTTTCCTCTGTGACAAACGATTTGAACCGAGAAGGAAAGAAAGCTCAGAATGAGCCTTTTATGTTGCGAGAGAAGCTGTTTAAATCTCAGTTGGCTGTATTTTGCTTTAAATTAGAGCTCCACCACCTTTATCAAAGGTGGTGGTTAAACTATTGTTGCTTGAAAGAGATTAAAGGAATTAAATACATAAATCAAAAAGGTAGAAAATTTATTGATCAAGATGTTGACAGGAATTAATCCTTCAAATCTTTGTTTTTCTAACAACTGTTGGTGATGTTTTATTTCTTGGTGGATTTAATATTTGTTAGTTTTTTAATTTTGGTTTTAAAATGTGTAATCTGGCATGTCAGAGTCAAACAATTACAGAAATAAAAGAACAAACAAATCATTACTGAAAAGTGGTTTGATGTGAATTTATAAAATTAGCAAATTTGATGGCAAGCTTTAAGTTTCTAAAAAATGCCTGGTTTGTATTTAGGATTTACCTCCATAATCTACATCTGGGATTTCCAAGAGTAGATCTTTGGGAATAAATCTATTTCCTCTGGGCTTCGCAGTTTGGGACCAGCTACCAGTCAGGATCCAGGATCCAAATATTCTGGTTTTAAGTCCAAGGTTAAAACATTACTCTTTGACAGAACTTCTTTTGAATTTGCTTGCATTTTTGCACAGTAATGTTGAAGATACTTTTTAAAAATGCATTTAACTTTATTTTCTTTTATTTAATTCAACTTTAATTGACTAATCAACAGTTTGTTTTTTGGGGTTTTTTTGCTTTGTAAATCACTTAGAGATGCACTTGATCATGGAAGCTCTTAGTTTTCGTTAGTTTTCTGGTAATCCACATGTAGACAGCTAAGTTTTGATAATTTCCAAAACAGTTCTTGTTTTTAGCAGACATACAGCCATGATCCTTCAGACTTATTTTCTGTTAAAATTAAAGGTTACAGTGAAGCATGCAGTAGATGTTTACATAAAGTTTACTGTTTTGACAAAACAGATGGATTAAGTGTTAAAATAAAAGCCCATACTCCCACGTTAGACTTTTACTCTGAGAGTAAGTTTTGCGATTTGAGTTGTTTACATTCTTAAATACTGCAATTTTGAATCTCATTCCTTCTTCTGGCTATTAGACTACTCTCATATCATGGTCTTTAACTAACAGTCTCAACAAAGAACTGCAACTTTAACAATTTTGTTGAACCAGGCAAGATATCACTTCTGCCAACACAGGTCCTCTTGGCAAAGAAACGGCATCCAAAACTCATTGAAGAACAGAGTCATATCAAGGATAAAACACTCATGTTCTAATAATCGAAAACCATAATTATAGGAGGAAAGACAGACAGGGTACATAAAGCGCATTAAAGACTTGATACTAAGCAAACAAGGGAAGAGTAGCTTCTCACCACACACACGTCAGTCAAAAAAAAATCAATAAAGGTTGCATATATTTATCCTAAAGTGCAGTTCTTCATTTTTGTCCTCTGTAAGCCTTTTTCTCTGTCTGTGTGTGTGGGTCAACATAAAACTAACATCAATATGCTGTCAGATATTGTGTATTAGACAAGATGTCACGTCTTGACAGGTACTGAGAAGTATTACAGAATCGACCCTATAACATCACCTGCACACTGAAAAGAGGGGCAGGACAAAGCTATTTGACATTATTCTCTGTTAAAACTGCCCTGAAATTCTGTGCTCCCATTATGTAACAAAGATATAATGATTTGTGGCATGACAATGTAATGGATGAAAGCTACAGAGTTTCACAGCCTCTCGCTTACCTGACCTGGTTATAGTTGAAACAAGTGTACAAAAGTGTAAAATGCCACATGACCTCTAAAACTCTGTTAGTACCTGCAGTTTAACCTGCTACTGAAGGCTGATTTCAGTTGCTATTCCCTAAAAATATCACATCAGCAAAGACTGAAAAGCACTATGAAAGCAATAACGGGCATGTTTTAACAAGAGTCTAATATCCTAAACAATATCTTAATGAGACAGGTATCTCACCCTGCACAATAATTATGTTATTTACCCTGATTCAGGCCCACTCATTTACAATATCTGTGCAATAAAAACTAGAATGACTATTATAAATAATTTCAAGTATGCTATACTGAAAATGTGAAGGATGCCACACTGATCTCTGAAAACAGTTGTGGTTTGTAAGGAATCGACCCCTCGGATCATGTATAAAAACAGATCCTGGAAGGAAGAGCAAGTGATGTCTGGATGGTGTCACATCTGTTGATATTTGACCAAGGAATTAATGGCAGAGAGAGCCCCACTGCTCCCCGAGAAAACACCCCGTCATTAGCACAGATCCTCCACCTTCTATCAGACGATGAGAAGATTCACAGAATGTGACAAAAAGTGTTTTCAGATACAGATAGATAAAATTACTTACACTACCTTTAACAATAAAATGTCTACAATACTAAATCCTCTTTAGTTTAGTTTAGTTTAGTTTAGTTTAGTTACATTTTTACCAAGTACCATGTAACATATTGAAGACTCAAACAGTGAACTAATTCAATTTAGCATACATACGAACACAATATACATATATATCAATCCTATAAACATATATTTGCTTGAAAGGGAGTGGGAATAAGCTGAAAACATTCATTCCCGCCCCCAATTAATTTTCCCATAAAATCCAGATGCTTGCCACTATTTACAATTGAATTATTAACAAATATAATACGATTATTATATTATAATTATCGTAACCATTAATTTCTTTTTAATTCACCAACTATGCTATATACTGTTTCAAATATAATCTCAAACTTTAGATAAGATGTAAAGTTCAGCCTACATGAAATAGTGTGACCCTCTCTAGGGAGGATGCTTCTACTAATAATACTATATTTAATATTATTAGGCAAACTTCGAGATACTCAATTATAATTGTCGCCGTGCAAGGAGTAAAAATATGACACAACAAAACAAATTCCTGCTACTGTGAACCCTTGTTAACAGTGGCTCATGTTTTCATGTTCTTCTCGTTCTCTACAGCCATCTACGAGCCATCATGTGAGGCCTACAAGCATATGGGCAGGTCTTCCGACACTTACTGGATTGACCCTGATGGCAGTGGACCCCTCGGACCCTTCAAAGTCAACTGTAATATGACAGGTAAGCGTGACAGCGAGTCCCATCACTGTTTTCTTTTTTTTTACTCTGTTGATCAAGTAAACTCTACAGCCTCTCTCATCCTTCACCTCAGACAGGGGGAGGCTTAACCTACTACATCCAGGGTTTCCATAGTAACACAGCCACAGTTAGTGACATTTAGTGAGCACCCAATACAGGTGCTTAGATGCACATAAACTTCAACACAAACACCACAAACATATATAAAACAAAGCTGTTATGCAAATGTAAGAGTGCTCCAGCATTCTAAGTGACACTTGTGGCACACGGCCACCCACTTGCACTCTTCTAAGCACACACACTCTCTCTCACAGACACACACACTGGAATAAATAGATAGAGTGGAACAGTGGAGCACACAGGCAGAGCAAAGGCAAGACTTTTAATGAAATGTCACTGCACCCCACTGGCTAGCCCCTTAGTCAAGCTGAACAGCACACACACACATGCACACACACACACACACACACACACACACACACACACATGTGTCAGAAATGCTAAGAACTTTTCATTCTGACACTCATGCACACATCTTAGAGACCTGAATGACAGATAAGATGCACAGGGAAGTGGTATTATTGACTGGTTCGCCCCATAAAACCTAACAAGTGCCCATTAAAATGTTGAGTTTCAAAACAATAACTTGATTACACACACACACACACACACACACAAAACTGCACTGTCACTACAGCTACTACTACTGCTGTTGTAGTTGCATGTGTCAGTATGTCTGCAAGTCATCCAAACAATTTTATATGAAATATACTGCATAAAACAGGCTTAACTGAATTCAGCTTCACTTTTAGATTACTATAGTAGTAAATGACTCTCATATTACTGTGTATTTGCTGATCCATAGAAGACAAAGTGTGGACAACAGTTGTGAACAACTTGCCACCCAAGACCACAATCACTGGCTCAAGCAGAGAGAGACGAACTGTCCTGCAGGTCAACTACAGTGCCTCTATGGACCAGGTAACACACCTGCATGAAGTTGGCACACAAAGTCTTGTGTTGCCAAGTACAAGATTTGCATAGATTTAAACTTTAGGGAAACCAAGATAACATATTATGAATCAGGTTGTAATTCTTGTACTTTGTGACAGCACAACCCCAAACCAGGAAAAAATACCTGTTTCATTATGTCATGTCTTCGTAATGTGTACAGGGTATGAATCTGTATTTTCTAGTTTAAAAAACAAAAAATTGCATGGGCCTACCTGGACAGTGTGTGATCTATACATACTTGTCTGCTTTAATCCTGTACATGGTGCCCATTTATTCCAAAAAAAGAGCTGAAATATTTTTCATTTTACCATAATTCCACTGTGTCATGGTCCGTTCCAGACGCCTCTGAGCCCAGATATGTTGGCACACCTCTGAACATGTTTAACATAATGGGATTGGAGATCGGATTAATCCCATTTAGGCTCGCATCTTTGACCCTATCACACCGGAACTCCTCCAGATGTCATGAATCGTGTAATTATAATGTGCCATAGAAGGAGAAATATGTAAATCCCTCACAATCTTTTTAAGAACATTTTCACAAGTATGCCTGTAAATTTTTTATGCATTTACAGTATTGACTATTTACATTATATAGTAATTAACTTCCCTTTGGGGATTCAAAACTCACTTTGAATTGAATTTACAAAGTCCTCAGCCCATATTTGCTCCTGAGAGATTTAGCCTTTCATAGATCCTTCTTTTGGAGTAAATAATCATTAAAATCATCTCTTTGAAACACGATGACTATTTTCTTTCACCTTTCACTAGTACTATATTTACACCAGTTTGTAGTGCTTGAGATGAAAAATAAATATTAGTCAGAAGCAAAGTTTTGGTTTCTTTGTAGTATATATTTAAAAAACATTGGGGGAAAAACATGTATTGAAAAACTGATGTATGTTTTTATAAAGAAAGAAAGTTTTGATCGTCCCCATGACATTGTAGTGTAGATCTATATCTTGTGATGGAGGACGTATTTGTTAAATATTATTTCTTCAACAATCATCATGTAGCTTTTGGAGTTGTCATATTATTTCATTTGAGGACATTTATTGTTTTAAATCAATCTTACTCCAGTAGAAGACCTTACACTGGGTGCTTACACACATTTGTGAGGAACAGGGACAGTGATGTTGAACTTTGTGTGTGTTTTTGCTTTTTTTTTTCCTTTTGTTGTTTTGGTTATTTTTATAAACTTGTGTGGCAACATTTTCTTTTGTATTAGATAGCCTTCCTGATTGCAAAAGGTTTCTTATCTTTTGCAGCAGGAAAAGCAGGAACCATTATATCATTATAGTCTCTATTCCTTTCATACTTTAAAAGAAACCTTGGTGTGGTTAAGGTCAGGGTTCGGGTTGAACACCAGCGGTGCTTACTACAGATTAAATGCTGGTCCAAACTGTAAACTGCCTCTCACTGGCTAGTACCAGCTCCCTTCTCTCGACATGTTTGTCAGTTTTAAGCTCTGATTTTGCTGCCGTATTCACAATCTTGACTCGAGCTGCAGTGAAAACATCCATCTTTGTGTGAACCAAATATGACGTAGTGTCACATCTGTCCACTTATGAGCAGGTATTCATCATTTGCTGGACATGTGTCTTTCAAGAAATTAACACCAGAGATTAAGAGTGTAGCCAATTTTCCAGGCCCCACTGGACACCAGCTCTCATTTAATATTGCTTCTCCCTAATACACAACAGTGTGCATAAACTCTTTTTAAATCAGTCTGGGGTGGCTTGTTAAGCTTTTACAAATGATGATTTAACATTTTCTGTGGGTAAATATAGTTTATTGGTAACAGCTTGTTTGATCTGGCAGAAATGTCCCTTGTCTTGTATAAAAACTAAAGCTACATTCTCCCAGAGGTTAAAAAATAAAAGTGTTCTCTTGAAAATTTCTTGGAAGGCTCTTTTTTCAGTGGATTCTGCGATTGCCTTACAAGACTCTTAATTACTAAGTTTCTTACTGGAAAGCAATGCAACCCAAATAATCAGCACTGAGTCAGTCTTGCAAATGCCCTTTGATAAATCAACACAATGAGTATTTAAGCCCATTCCTTTATGACTTGTCTGCAGCGCCTCTTCAGCATACAGCTAAGATTGTCTGAGTCTGCTCCCTCACATTCAAGAGTCAATACCATAATCTTCCTACTGAGTGGTTATAGATTGCTGTTGTCAGTCTCAGTCAAAAGCAAACTGTGTGTGAGCTTCGCAGGATTCAACACCTCCATAAAGAGTGACAGCAGCTTTTACCTGCAGTGTGTTCAAGGCCGTTATGTTTTATGGCATGGCATCGTTTGAATTGAACATTCTTACTGAGATTATGTCCCTCATTATATATGTGTATGACTTGTTCCACTTTCAGCTTCTAAAAGTCTCAGGAAGCAAAATTAAAACATTTTCTTCCATTTTGGAGTTTAATAATATGCTCTGACGTGACATTGACCCATCTGGTGCAATATGATGAGGTGAAAATCCACATCCCCGCTTGTGTTTCCAGGTGACGGCCATCACCACCAGTGCGGAATACTGTGAACAGCAAATTGCCTACAGCTGCCGCATGTCCCGACTGCTCAACACTCCAGGAGGTAAAAGCTGAAGATGGCATCTTTATTTACTACTGTCTCCAATACAAGTAACCAGTGCTGACACAGATGGGATGATTGCTTTATGTCACCTAGAATTTGATCGAAATTCTTTTTCCAACAGCAAAGCAATATCTTCTTCAGTCAACAATTATGAGAGAAAAGTAAAAGTAAATGAACTGAGAAGGCTAAAGAATGCAGATGCTTCCATTAGGGTAGAATGACCTGATGGAAGGAATTTTGTAATTTGACCGACCTAAAGCAACAGCCTCAAAGCACGAAAAGCACGTTTTCTTTTCCAAAACTGCCACAGAGACAGAGTTTTTGCCAAGGAGCTTTAAATACACACCAGTAGTTCACCGTGATCAAGCAGATGTTCAAGACACCCTACAATGGTTTTCTCCATCTGCATGTTTGAACCCTCCATTTATAATTCCAGTTTTTGCCCAGCAACAAGTCATTTCCAGATTGTGCTCATTCTGATAAGATTAATTTGGATTACATTCATTTGCATTAGACTGACTTGGAGTCAGCTTGGCTGTAATGTGCTCAATCATGATGTGGTCATGTTTTTTTTCTCTTAGTTAGGATTTCATTTGTTTGGCTGGTTTGTGAAATTGGCCGGTCATGTAAGGTTTGATGTGGAAGATTTGTGTTAAGACCTGTTTGAGTAGTTTCAGCAGTCAGGAAGGCACACATTTGAACAGCTGCTGCTTGTGACAGAAAAGAAAAAGGCAGCAGCGTTTTCCAATACTTCCCTTTCGTCTGTGTTGGTATTACCTTTAATATCTTGTTGAACTAATTTATATGTGAGCATGTGTGTGCTTAGTACTGTGCACAGGGCTGAGTGTTTTTCCACTCTGGGAATAAAAGGCTTGCTGTGATTGTCAGATCTACTTTCCCTCTTGCTAACATACACATATGCACTCACACAAATATGCACACATATTACACACCTGCATATGCGCGTTCACACTGTGACCCACCTTGGGGGTGCAGCTTCATAAAGACAGGACACTCTTTGAAAATAAATTTAGAGAGAAGAAAGTGAAGGAGGAGTATAGAAGGTGGTGGATTTGTTAGACGCGGGTGTATGGGGGGGTGGGCTTATTTTACTACATTTGTGAGGACTGTAAACCAGGAGTCCAATATACAGTATCTGTCTGCTTTAAAGCATTTTGACCCCTCGAAAAATTAAATATTTTGGGGTTAATGCTGTGTTTTCAAATTAGATTTAGCTAAACATTTCAGTTTGGCTAAAGGCATTCATTCATGATGAATACAGTTAGGGGGTTCAGGACTGCAGCACTTTAGTAAAGAGTATCCACAAAGGTAGTGATGGGATGTGTGTGAGTGTGCCTCTATTTGCATCTATGGGTTTTGATTGGCTGAATAGGAATAAAGCAAAAGGGAGTAAGTAATAGGATGGTATTAGTGCAACAGACCAAGACTTTGCAAATAGCTTCCACTGCCCTGAAGATGGCACCCCATCTACAAACACAGCGCACAAGTACACATACACATTCACATGTAAATACCACCACTGTCATAATAGTCTA
>JAOWBL010000013.1:5636304-5658552 GCA_028564865.1 Zenarchopterus dispar
AACATTCATTAACCAGTTAACTCTTAATTCACTACCTTGCAAGTCAGGGAAATCCAATTACCAATCTAAAACGACAGAGAAAGCAGGACCAGGAAAAATCATTTACCCAAAAATATGCTTCATAAATTACCTGTCACTTTTCATCAAATTACATTGTCAGCAGCATTTTCCACTGTGAACCACGAGCACACATGCACACGTGCCTCTACAAATGCGCTACCCCTCCACATCCACTTTCTTCCCGTCCAGATCTCATCTATTAGACAGGGATTGGCATTTTGAAGCCAAGCGAACCGTTAAATAGGAAATATATTCTGCCAGTAGTGACACTCTTATTTTCAAACTTGGATAGTAATTGTTCTAATTGTCTGGCCCCTTTCTCACCTCTTTCCTCTTTCCTGTTCTTTTTTTAATCACCTCGCTCATTCAAACACATCTGACATCTGCAAGGACATTCTGTCCAACATTCACTCATTCACAGGATGGGAACAGAAAATAATGGGGAAGTTTAATGCTGATGTGAGCAGACACATAAAAATGCACATGATGGAAAAACACAATATATTTCATTTTTTCCTCATAATTTCTTAGGCATCATTTCTTGCCCTCTCCTGCATCCTATTATCTCTAGCATCCTGATTTTTTTTAGTTTCTGTCCATCTGTTTTCACCGCTTATTTCACACTTATTTCTTGTATTTCATCTTTCATCCCATTTTCCATCTCAAGTCTCCATTTTTGCCTTTCTCCCTATTTTCATCGATCATTCTTTTCATTCCTCCTTCTTAAGTCTTCTTTTCTCTGTCTGTCCTATTTCTTGCACCTTTCTTTTCCCTCCATGGACCACTTTTTCCATCAATGAAGGGATCACAGATTTCAGAGGACCAATGTAGCCCTGTACTTACAATTTAGCATCATTCATTTCACCCGACACACACTACAAGTGCAAAAACAAGCGTTATTATTATTTGTGCCTCCATTAAAGTTGGCTATCAGCTATCAGCAAAATTACTGCTTCATATATACACTGTAAATGCAGCTTGTTTTTTTAAGTCAATAAACTACACTTGCTGGCTTTCAGATGTCTCAAACAATTTAACTCCCGCACAAGCATATCTTTTTTTTTTTGTCAGGAAAAATAATATGTTCAGGCATGCTGATTTTCAGTAAGTGAATTGTTTAAAGTTTGCTGCTTTTTGTAATATCTGCAAAGAAAGCCACAGTTTATGAAGGTTTGGTTAAAGCTATTACAACAAGCGGTTAAAGTTAGAGATCGATTTGTTTCTACTGTTCGTAAAAGAGGAACAAAAAAGAACATACAGTCATCTGCATGAACCGCTAAACACATCTCTCTATAGATACTTGGTTTTGTTGAGGTTTAAAAGTTTTTTCCAGTTTTAAAAATGTATTGGTACCTCCTTTATTGTTGCACAAATGCTTCTGGAATAATCATAGTTTATCTCTCTTAATAGAAACACTGCCATGAATAAACACATCCCTAAACATCTGTAGCAGGTGTCCTTCCTCAGTAACAGTTTGTCATTTATTTGAGTTTATTACAGATTTGCAGACATGGAAACAAACAGTCACACATATAAATTCAAAGAGCCTTTGTTAACTTGTGAAACGCCATGCTGTTTCTCTCATTTACTCAGACTTTCCCTGAAGCGACCGACAGACACGTTTAAAGCATGCAGGCTAATGAGGAGAAAAACTTTCCCATCAAATAAATGAGCTTATTTACTCAGTGGACTGTGGTTCACAGACAGAAGATGATATGTGCACAGTTTACAGTCAGTGCTAATACTCTCACATTTTACTGCTTGTACGACAAAGCACTAGCTAAATCTCTCACTCTGCTGACAGCAAAAATGCTATTATTACATAGTGTTATTGTTTCAGGATTTTTATCACATTATAAAATGTTGAATTTATTAGCCATGAAAATACTTGAGGCCGCCAATAAGGAGAAGCTGATGAGACTGCAGGTTTATACAGCACATTGGTGGAAAGGAAACATTTTAAATAGTGAGGAGAGGAAAAGTGGAAGGGTATATATGTTGATTATGCTTTCTGCACATATCACACATCAAGGAAAAGATTGTGCTGTGGTCATCACCAGATACATGATTTTAATTGCAAAAGACTGACTACCTCTGTAAAGAAGGAAGACCAAATATGGAAACTTGTCTGCACATAGGGTGTGTTAGATAAAAAGGGAAAAACACTAACTAGTTCACATATCAGTGAGAGGTCTGGTAAACACAATGAACTGAGCGAATCATACCCAATTAATTTAGATGTAAACTTTTACCTGAAACAACTTTGTATATGAGATACAAACAAGGGGAGAGTCAAGGACATGGGGGAGATGAAAAAGGAAAGAATGACAAAAGATGAGAAATGAGTGGGGTTGAGGATAATGAGGCCGTGTGCATGTGTGGTGTTGTTACAGTCAAATCTGTGGGCACCTCTGGTCTCAATTATTGCCTCGCAAGTAGTTGTCAAGTCACCTACTGTCATATCCCACACACATACTTAAACCTCAAATCCTCACAGGCCTTGCGTTAAACCCTAATGACTTTATCCCTGCACTGCTGGTTTACCACTTGTTTATTAATTTTTTTCTCTCATATGTGGCTTCTGATGTTCATCATTAACCTTTACAAATACAGCTGTGGGAAACAACAGCCTCCTTCCCTCTTCACTCTGGCTTTTTGTCCTTATGCCTGCAAAAATGAAGGCTCCTGCTAATGATGCACTGCTGTGAAATGAACGAGGCGAGCTTACATCCAGCAGAATTACAAAGAGTGCCAGTTGTTATGTTACGTAGGAAAATCTGCAGTCCTTAACTGCACAACGAGTGCTGCTGACTCATCCATTGTGTAGCCTGAAGTCAGTTAAATTACTAATATTTTCTTGTTTGTCTAATTATATTGTGACACTCCAAAATGATGATAGTTGAGATTATTTACACCTCTTTATATTTTACGGTTTTTGTTTGTTCGTTTTAGTCTATTTTGCCCCATGCAGTGCTATTTATTTTCTTACTTGACTAATGTCTTGGTTAAAGTGTCATTAATTTGCAAAATCACTTGAGTCCAGAAGCAAAGAAAAGATCAAGAACCAATAAAGTGAAAGACGAGAGAAAGAAGAACTATACTCAGGTCCTCGGGCACCTCTCTTCCCATCCATATCTTCCATCTTTTTTTTCCTGCACCCCGTAGACAGTCTCCTCATTAACACTAAATTATTCTGTCTAACTTCTTCTTGTTTAACTCTAGTGATGACAGTCTGCCTCCCTTCAGGGTTGCATGTAGTTTTTTTTTTGTCCCCCACCCATTATGAGCAGGGGTAAGTCAACCCGGGGAGTTCACTCGGTTGTTAAAAGGCACTTGAGGCTGACATGCAAAATTAGGCTTTATATAGCACAGTAAATAAACGGCTGTCAGGCTTTTGGTACAGCTTGGAAGAAAAGGCGCTTAAAGATGTTACTGTTAAGGAGAAAGCTTGTGTGTGTCAGTAAGTAGGCAGGTAAACTTTTTTTGCACAAAGTGTTATTTTACAGGAGAGACTGCACAAGAAATAGAGCAACAAAGTGTGATCCGTCAGTGAGGAGCCCAAATCGTCCACATTGCACAGAGTGTGCTCTCCGGCTGCTGTTGCCTCGGTAATGCGTCATTGCCTTGGATAATGCTGTCATGTGTTGTGTTGACAGAGTCGTGTGTCTTAGCCCCACCCCATGTCTGTTTGCTGGGGTGCAGCAGTTACAGCTTACAGTCGTACAGGTGCCAGTGTCAAAGGAAAATAGTTTAACACTTTACACTACATTAAGCTGACGTATTAAGGTGTTTTAGAAGAGCAGCATCTCTTTTACCTCTCTCTTTTATTTTCTGTGGGTTCACTTTTTCTTCCTTTTTGCTTCTTTTTCTGTCTCACATTGTGCTTGTATCTCCCCCAGTCACTCTATCTCAATCACATAAAGCCATGAGAGATCCGTTTTGGTTCATTATTTTACCCATAAAGTGGCTTCTGCTTGACTACCAGCCAAAAATGTACATCTGGCAGATGTCAGACTGTGTGGATGAATGGTGATCATGCTTTAAATTTTTTTAATAATATTAATATGTAACAAAAAGCATGTACAGTAGTCACCTCTGTCCACAAATCACATGTAATGGCGTATCTACAAGCAATAAGGTTGAAGGGTCGATGGATTTTACAGACTTGATTTTGAGCTATGTGTAGAGTATATTCACTTCCACACTACTAAATTTGATGTGAGTCTTTTTATTTTCTTAATAAGGAAAATAACATGGCTTAGCCTTCTCTGTCTATTTGCCTTCTTTGAATGTTTTAGTAAGGTTGAGACATCTCCTGACCAACTTTTAAGTGAACTGAATATAGCAGAGTACTCTAAAATGGTCAAGTCCTATTTAAAAAAAAAAAAAAAGTACCCATATGCACAGAGTTAGCACGCTTCTCTGGGGTACAATACACCACTCGCAACCATTTTTTAAACTAAGTTCTTTACTTTTGGGCTTTATTTTAAGTGTTAGATCCAGGTATAGTCATTTCTATAAAGAAATGCTTATGATGTGAGCTTAAACCCTGCCCAAGGGTTTTTTTTTTAGCAGTTTGTGAAACCAAAACTAACTGTAGAGCTTTAGGTATGAAATATCGTCATAGGTTTGGTGATTATCATCATGAATTGCAGCACAAAACTGACACTGCCTCCTTAATTCTTGTCAAGCTGACTGTGTTTCATTCGACATTATTTCTGCTTAAATTATTCACAATTATAGTATTACCATAACTATCCCTTTGTTTCAAAGTTGATGTTACATATTGCATGTGTTATATCTCGTACATACTTTTGAATTATTGCCAGGTGTTTGCTTTCAAAGGATTCACTGAGTTCTATATGCCTCCGCAGTATTATCACTCAAAAACTTTTCTGTTCACTGGATGACCGAGCAAGCTTTTATTGCACTTACGCATAAAAAGTTGTTGGTTCCAAGGATACACATGCACACAGATACATAACATAGAGTTGTGTATCGTATGAGCAAAAGTAATACAGCCAAAATTGACAAAACAGAGCTGATTCATATACTTTAATGACACAAGTGGACATTTATTGGTCCACTGGTACAGCTTTAAAAAATGGCAATGAGGAAATTGTGCATTTATTGCTGGCAAGACAGATTTCATGTTTTCTTTATTTTTTAGATGTTTCTTACTAATTGCCTCCTTACTTATCTGTCTATCTTGGAGAGGACAGTGAGCCTGAACCACTGTAGTTTTATATTTTTAAAAATTCTTTCCTCGTTATCACCTCCATAAATCAAAAGAAAACCAAACCCAAAGTTGTGTTTTCTGATTTAAAAAAAATGTTGATACAAATGGTATATTTCACCTTGATTTTATTTTTCACCTTGATTACCTGCCCTGAACAGCCCACCACTGAAAACTGCACTTAAAGCATGTATAGGATACCCCTGCAGACAACTCCACAAATAGTCCACTCTAGCTTCTTGTCAGCCTTTGTGTTTTTCATTCATTTCAGTGGCTTGTCTGTGTGCAAGAGCCATACAAGACAATTGGCTGCTGCCTTCACACAGCCATTCAAAAACATGGAGTGAGAGGTTCAAAGTGTTACCAGGAAGGGATATGGGCCTGCTCCCCGAGAAGCCGCTGACTGCACACAGCTAACTTTGACACATAATTCTCTAATCCCCATGTGTTGAGGTCTATCCTCTTGAGAGTCCTGTTCACACATCCTGGTCAAAGTGGAGACTGTCCAGCTCCATGTAGTAGAATACCTGGGGTGCACTTTGCATCATTATAGTGAATTGCTGTGTGAAATAAATGTCATGACAACTGCATCTCTTTCAGCTTTCTCCTAAGCTGTGAAAACTGAAAAGTATTGAAGAAACTGTAGAAGCTGAGGATAATCCTTACAATGCTCCATGCCCATTCCAGGAGGGAGTAAACCCGTTGCAGCATGTATATGACATATTATTCACACCAGCACAAAGCTCATAGGCAGACAGCAGGGGATATAATGAGGAGCTGAGATTTGCTGGCACTGACCTCTCCATACCACAAGAAAAAGCCAGTAGATGTGGTGATTGAGGACCAAAGGTCATGTTTGGTAGTGGAACCCCCATAATTAGACTCAGAGAGTCTCTGTAGATCTAACTAGGTTTGAGGCTAATCCTGAAGCACTCCACAGAGACCTTCTGCACACTAGGGCCAATACACGTAGGTGTAGATTCGCAGTCATCAGGGTCATGGTGCTCCTATGCTTAAAGAGAAGGTGACTCTGTTATTTTTATTATGATTGAAGAGGTTTCATTTCTCATCTGAAAGATTTCATCAGTTCTAACTGATTGAGTTCTACTGACTAACGGGCTTATAAACCTGAAACGCCCCACCAGTCAGATAGAGCTGATGAAGCCTACCAGATGAGAGGTGAAATATCTTCAGAAACCCAGAAAAGTAATCCAGTTACCTTCTCTTTAAGCTTTCAGGATGACTTGAACCAATAGCAACTGTCCATATAAATTTTACGGTCAGAACCTCTCAAAGTCTGATACACAATAACCGTCTATCATCATAGCGACCACTGCCGTTCAGCCTGAGGACTGATTACACTTTTCAAATATGGCATCGGCCAGCCTGTTTGCCAGATGCCTCGTTTAAAGCGATGACAGTGGCACATACTGTATACTCATCATTATTGCTGCGTGTGTGATTAAAACAAATGTATAGTCTGACCACTAATACTGACACAGCTTACGATGCACCATCAAATCTCATTTCTCTTCATTTGGATTTTATGAGAAGAAAAACAATTTTACAAAACTGTAAAAACTTCAATTTATTACAGCTATAACATCTGTGGATAAACCTTGTGAGAGGTAATGTTGATTTTCCAGATGCCAGTGCAGATAGCACCACCAAGAAAAAGAAATAACAATAATAATTAAAGCTGCAGGCCCTCGAACCTATGGCCACCACCCCCAGGTGCCACCACATCTCTATGCTAACCTGTAAAGTCACATCCACCTGCAATAAGTAGATGCTATATGAACGCCATGGCAACCATGTCCTTCAATGTACACTTTCTGATATTCCCGTGAGACATTATTAACTTATTACAAACCTCCTCACAATATCATTCCTCTGATCCTTCTGAGGGGCAAAGCGCAACCAAACCAAGTTATAATAATTTTGAATTTTTTTAATAGTTGTTATTTTTATTTTGTTTTTCAGTTTGTTTGATTATTTTAGTTTAGCTTTAGTTAGTTTAATAAACACATCAGTAGTTTTAATTTAATTTTGGTTTTTTAAAAAATAGATTAGATTAGATTAGATTAGATTAGATTAGATTAGATTAGATTAGATTAGATTAGATCAGATCAGATCCTTTGGGGAGGTTCGGTCAGGTAAATTGGGATACATCATTGATACACCCCACAATTGCAGAGTCATCTGAGTATTTCTGCAGATTACAGGACTCTTTCTTGTATTGGAAGTCGGAGGTGTATAGTGTGAAGAGGAATGGTGAGTGTCTGGTGCCCTGTGGCGGTCCTGTACTACTGTCCACCTGGTCAGACACGCAACCTTTCAGTTCTGTTCAGAACTGTGATAGTGAATCATCAAAATACAGCTGCAGCGCCAGGACAATCACATTAAATTAAGAAAAGTTGTTTTCTTAATTAAGGTGTCAATCAAAAGCTCCTCTTTTGTTTGCACCAAGACAAGAAAATATGTTTAAAAAAACTAAAATATTTTTGAGTTTTGCAGTATGACAAAGCTCTGAAAAATCCCAAATTTTGTTGTGAAAAAAAAAAATAATAATAAACACCCTTCGGTGCTTGGACACATGCACATGCAATTGAGACATGGATATTGAGGATTTTTTCCAACCATGACTTAGCAGAACTTGAGGAAGCTGAAAGGTAATTACAGCATGTATTTGTAAGATTTTAAAATGTGCTGCAGGGTTGAGATTTAATTATTTGCTGACATGGCAGCTGGAGTCAAGACAGCAACTTCACTGTATTTCACTAACAATTGGGTGCCAGAACTGTTTATCAAAGTCAAACTATCAAATGTATTTTTATCTATATTATGAAGTAACAAATTAATGGTTACTCCCTTGTCTTTTACTTAACAGCTCCATTAAAAAAAAAAAGTGTGGAGAACTGTATCTAGCTGTGTTGAATAGGATCACACCAAATTGCATTGTCATAGTTAAACCTCTTTGGGCAAAACATGAAAGTTTAAAGTCTGGTTGTGAGCTGTAACAGCCACAAGCAGAACATGTCAGGTCTGCCATCTTTGCTCCAAAAGAAAAACACATCAAGCAGCTTCTTCACCAAGCTTGTACTAACTTCCCCTTGTAGCTTTTTTTCTTTTTCTTTTTCACACACTTACAGGCTTTTTCAGAGCCGGTTCAAACAGTTCGTCCAGACTAATGTTTTCTACCTTTGCGCTCTTCAGCCAAAATTAGACATCAGTCAATACAAAGTGCCTACAAGGCAACCCATTACCCTTTTACAAAAGGGAGCACTCAGCACATAGCACTGTGAACACTTTGCTAATGGTTTTGTTACTGCCATTGTTTGCATTACAATTCAATATGAGACATTAAACTTGTCAATAGTTTTTTTTAGCCAGAAGTAAAGGCATTCCAGGTGACTTATAGGAAGGAAGTAGTTTTACTTTTGCTTCATATTTCATTTGAGTAAAATACTTTAGGCTTCACAAAACTGCAACAAAACATGGAGGTGGAATTTCTGGAAAACAAGGATGATCGGGGTTAAAAAAAAAAAAAAGAAAACAGACGCCCCACACACCTGTCCATCATGTCTATCTACTTACAGAAACACATCTATTATTTAAAGATGTGTGCCACAGCAGCAGATATATCATTGAAAATACTCACAATATAGAGGCTATAAAAACAAGGACACAAAACTTAAACGGTGTAAATCTGTGCAGCAGATGCTACCTTGTCTGATAAGGACAAAAAAACATATACACTTTGCCTTATCTTATTCTATTATTACTATGTGTGTTCTTGGTGCAGCTTTTTTCTGTTATCTATTTTCTTCTCCACCTTCCATATTTTTATCCTTCTTTATTATCCATCTTGTGTCTGAAACACACTGTGCTGAAAGGCGAGCCTTAGGCATCGCAAATACAAAGGTACGACACACAAATACGAGATGCACAAATAGACGTCAATTTACTGAGAACTCCCAACAACCCTGACAGCTTGTATTGTTATCCCAGCTTTGCCTGTTTAAAGAAGAACTGCCAGTTCTTTAATGCTTGCATTAAACTCAGTGAATATGCCGTGCATGTGGTCTTATTGTGTGAGTTAAAGAAGTGTGAGTTTGTCTTTTGTAGAAATTGTTGTCTGACAGCTACAACCTCTAAAAACAAGAAGAAAAAAAAGAAAGCCCTCTACATGGTTAGCATTAAAATGGTCGAAGTGTGGGATGTAAAGAAAGTGATTGATGTTGAAATGAACCTTATTGCTTATTGATCTCCGATGGGAAACTCTTATATTTGTGGCTTCAAGAATTTATAGTCTTGCTCAAAGGAAAAGATTGAGTTATTGAATATCAAGTTGTGTGTTATAGCTCTGTGGTGTATAAAATATACACACTGTGCATTTTTCTGTGTGTGTTTCTGTAAGTTTTTAATGAACTGTTTTGTTAACTTACTGCACTCATAGAATCTGACTTTTTAAGATAAGAGAAAGGCTACTGGCAATGAAATCTCATTAGCACAATGTGATAATAATGAACCGAGGTTTATGTCTTTTTTAAATTTTTTTCTTTTAATGACGCATTTCAAAGTGAAATTAAATATCTCAGATCCTCACGACCTTGACATGTTTGTCAGAAACCTACATTTTGCTGTTGTTGTTCTTTATAATCATGTCTCCTCTGGAATTTGTCCTATGACAAATTGTTTTAAAAAAATCTAATAGGAAAAAGCAAAGTATTTGTTTTGGTTTTCTACCAATTGTATCAAGGAGCTACAATTAGATAAAAGAACTCTGTCTTTTACTGTTAACCTTGGTTCAAATATAACACATTTTAGACGATTAATCTAAAAGTGCTCTTGTACAAGACACTAAGTCTGGTGGTGTTTTTAGTCGGCATTTTGAATCTGAAGACGAAGTAACCACCTTAATTTCAGTGGGAAAAAAATAACTTGATCAATTGTTCACTTAATCCAGAGCCCTTCACACATCTGTGTCCTTTGTTTTTGTGTGTGTCTGTTGTTTTGTCAGTGTTGCTTTTGGATATGTGGATTTATGGATAGAATTCCAGGGGAACATCCCATCCAAGCAACTTCTGAGGATAGCAGCACATTGGTGGGTACGATGTAGTCTACGTATGCTGAATATGATCGCAGATGTTCTTGATAAATCTTCTCACTTCAATCTGAGCTCCAATTCCTTGGTGTTGCCCATGCATATAGCACACTATGTATACTGATTGGTGTGTGGTTGCCTTGCCAACATGTTCTCTATCTCTGATTCTGCACAGTAATAAGTAGGAACAGGGGACATTGTTTGCATAGAAGTTAGGAAGCACTATTGTGTGATATTTGAAATGCAAGGCTGCAGAATGTTGTATAAATATATTAAAGGTATATTAAAGAAAAATGAAATGGGAGCTTGCTACATAAAAATTGTCAAGTTGAGATTATACAACAGTTTGTGGTTTTATCCGTCTTCTCACAGCATAAACCTCACAGATTTGTTTGTGCCTCCGTACATGTTTTTGTCGATCCTCAATCGTAAGTGTTATTTTGTGACAGGATCCGAGCCCAAGCCCTGGTGAACGTGGACTTAAAATACTCAAAATAACCTGAACAAAACCTCCTCCCTGCTAGGATAGATTGAGAGGGTATGTTTCCTTGGAGATTAATGTACTTTGTACAGTATTTATAATCCTTCAAGCAGGGGCTCTTCTTAAATGCTCACTTAAAGAACGGTGTGTGGGGTCAAACGTTTTCATTTTCTTAAGGATTTAGACAAATTAGAAGTACAATTATATTTCAGTTCTTTTAATAATGACAATGAAAGAAGGGCTTTGAGTAAAAATGGTAAACTTTAAATGAAAAGAAAAATTCAACAGTAGCACAGTAACATACAGTACTCTCCAACAAAAGTCATTATCAAATATGAAAAAAAGTGCACTGCTTTGATTAATCACCTGATCATCTTTTTCTGTTGTTGTTTGTTTTGGTAAATTATGACTATATGGGGCATTTAGGCACTTAGTCACAAAACACTGTAAACATAACTATGTATCAGAGTTATACAACAAAATACAAGTATTCCAATTAACCCTCTACTGCCCTCTATTTATGATATATACACAGAAGAAGACATGTAGCTACCAACATGGTGACTTTCCTAAACCTGTACAAAATAAATGTAAAAGGTACCGTAGCGCAAAGCACATGTCATGTTGTGATGTCGTCTCACGTCTACGGTGTGTCATGGTGGATATGTACGAATGGGGAATCCGAGTGACTGCAAAATGCTACCGTTTAATGAGCTATTGATAAGGAAATGATAATACTTCTATCCTAGTTCTGAAAAATCTTTTCTCTACGTAAATCATAGTGTGTTCATTCAGCTTGTAGATCTCTGGGATCACATTGCTATGACAACCCATGACCTGCTGGAACAGACCCCAGCTCGCTTAGAGCCAGAGTCAACATTGGACCTTTACTTTCAACAAAATCTGAATATTTCCTGGATCCACCAACACAAAAACAACACCTTAAATAACTCTCTGAGCTACTACTTTCCTACTTACCTCAGTCAGTGACTTTTGTTAGTGGGTCACAATCAGTTATCTCTCAAAAACTCCATTCATTCATTCTTTTTGCCTCACTTTCCCACTTGTGGTCTATGCTGCACGCATATGCAGACTACTCTCTTCTCTTCTCTGCTGCATCAGCGCAGGTTATATGTGACTGCTAGGTGCACACTGCACAGTACAATGTGCGAATCTTCACAGAATAGCTGACTGGTTAGAGCTCACTGGAGCTATTTTTTTAATCAGTCTTCTTTCTTCAACTTTACAGATCAGTCTAAGATAATTGTCTTCTGTCCCTGTTACTGTTAGGCCTATATCACCGTATCTCTCACTGCTGGATGGTTTACTACTGTGTGCGATTATACCAGGGCACAGACCTCATTTACTGGGGCACGTGCCCCGGTAAATGAGGTCTGGCAACGCCTATGCTGTGTTCATCTCCAGTCCACGTCTACAGATAGCTTATCAAAACACAGTTCCCCAGTGAGAAGAAATGGTAGATGGAACGATAGAGGGAAGATGTTGCACCCTGCAGTGTAGCAATAAGAAAGGGGAAGAACGTGAAGATTGAAATTGATATAGTGTAAAAGAAGAGAGAGTGTGAAACAAGGAGAGAAGGGAGGGTGCAAGGGAAATTAGTTTGTTTTCTGCAGTTTTCTGACATTGAAAGATATGTTGCTACTAATGTCCCAGAAATCCTTGAATAACCCAGCAAAGCAATACATATCCCCTTCTTAATGGGATTTCCAAAGTTCCTTGTTTCTTTTCAAATGAACACACACACATACACTAACACACACAAACATGTACATAGACAATATACCATATGGCCACTGGCTGGCAGAATGATAAAAGGCAAATGGAAAAACAGAAATAGCTCACTTGAGGAGTAATTATAATATTTCCTTCTTGTTTGTGACGAGTTGAGAGGTTAATCTCAATTTTGAAGTGTTCTACAGCGATCCGCCATTCTCTATTTGTCCTCCCCAAGGTTGCCAGGGGAAACGAATGCCAGTGCGATGTAGCGTAAGACCACAAACTGGTTATCAACATAACATTTTCAGTGATTAATGACACAAGCAAGGGGATTTAGTTCAGTTAAGAAAACATGTAAACATGTATTTGCATATGCATGCTATTGGTTTGCTGCATTTTACCTTCACATACACACTTATCTAAATGATGTACCATGAAACATTTCCAGGGTCATTATTCTTTATGCATGCAGCAGAGCGCCTGCATTAGGGTGTGCAGGGTTCGCTGGTGTCTGTGACTATATATGTGACGATCACTGGAGGCAGTTTTAACTCAGCTCTCGGATTACAGCGGGATATTGGGGCACAGAGAGATTAGACCAACTGGAAAAACAACAGGAGAAAAAAACAACAGAAATATCACTCAGCGGTGCTAATGAAGCAACACAGGGAGGAAGGTTGAATTATCCAACTTGACCTTGAGGCATTTTGAAATGAACCCAGGGAAAGTTATAAAGACAAAGTTTGAGAGAATACAGAGCTGCTTTGAGAAAAGGGGGAGCATTTGTGTGTCTGTTCATGTGACATCAGTGTATACCTCTCTGCATTTGCATATACCTTTATCCCAAAGCTATGCTGTGTATTGAAAACTTTTTGTCTATGTATGGCAGTGTGCTATAGGGATATAAACATGTTCTCATGCTTGTGTTTCAGTGTTGTGTAAGTGACGTATCTTAGTAGATAGTTTTAGTCTCCTCTGCCAGACGAGGAGAGTAAACCAATGAATATTCATGAAGTTTGTCTGATGGAGTACTGACATGCAATGTGACATTCTCTGTAATTACCCAGCTCCAGTTGTTTTTGTGAACTTTTGTGTACTTATTCCTCCTGTGTCTAGCCGCACGCATTTACAGAGTCTTTGATTTGTGAGTAATCAAGCATAGGACTGCCTGCTGGGTATCAAAAAGTGACAGCTTTGTGATCAACATGAGATCATCTTGATATCTGAAGAATAAATACAGCCCCGTATGTAATTTTAATCAGTGAGTGCACGCACGAATGCCGTCTTCCTTTATAGGTAACAACAACAAGATCAAAATCATTGAAGGCTTAATCAGATTATAACAGGACCTTAAACACATTCTTGCACAATTGTGTTCCCAAGACTCAACATAAGTATCACATGGCCTCAGCACCTCAAGATACCATTGCTGATAAAAGCCAACAGTAGTTGACAGACTGCACAATAACTCAAGCAGCAGCAGTTAAATCCAACGTTTCAATCCGAACATTTGAAAAAAAGTAATGCATCCGAGCGCAGCAAGCCGGTGTAATGGAGGGGAATCACTCTGACCTCCCAGATACGTTTCCTTTCTTTAACATGTTTGTCATAACTGGCTCCATGGAGGGTCACCAGGTCTTTTTTGTGGCAGTTCCTACATGACAGTCAATATCAGTTACAGGAGTTTTAGCATCTTGTTAAACTGCTTTTTTTGTAGCACCAAATTGAAGCCTGTAATTCAAGTCACATTCCTTCATCTTTAGTCTTCTGGGTTGTTTCCAGTTAAGAATTACTTTTCTATCATTCTTAATTTGTATCTGGTGCTTTGAGTTTAATTCACAGCAAAGCATATTGTTACCCTGTACAGCAGATTCTATTTATAAAAGTTCCTTGTTACGGCTAATTGGAAATATCTAACAGAATCTATTTGTCGCTATACTTTTACTAACTCTTGGTGTTAAAAAAAATCCTCGCTGCTTATACAGAGTGATTCACATTTTTATACAATTTATCCATCTTATACCCAGTGTTGCTATATGTAAATGTAATTTCCATACAAATTACCACTACACCCTCATGTGAAAAGGCAGAAGCATTCTGATCATTGAAGGTCTGAGTGGTGAGGGAAATATAGTTTTCTTTTAAGTGACTAAAGACAAAAATATATTTTAAATGTTTAAAGTCTTTCAGTGTGCAGCTGTTTACACTTGCATTCTAAGAGCCTCATTCACATCTGCCAATCACAATCTTGGGGGTGGGGGGGGGAGCACAATAGTTTGAATGTTGTTAAATAGGTCAAACTTCTAACTGCTTTAACAGAAGTACATTTATTGTCATTTTTTCTGCATTCCTTTATAGTATCCTTCAATAAACCAAAAGGAGGGACTATAAGTTGAGTGATTTTCTTTCAGGAAACAAATTCTATAGGCAAAACTTTCTCAAAATGTGGTTATTAACAGTTCATCTTTCATCCTTCTTCACTTTCTGCACGCCACAGGATGGTTTTTGAAAAGGATTTTGTTATTTTTGGAGGAGGGGGTGGGGTGTCTTTGATTCAGTGATGCAATTGAACTCATCCATACGTCTGGAGGCATTTTGAAAAAGACCTCTGAGGCGGAATCCAAAAAGCCAAGTATCTCATCTTTAGTCCACAGTCCCACAGGGCATTTGATTTGGATTAGGATCAAAGAACAGCAGTAATGTTATGCAATAATAACAGAACCTGGGCATTAGCTTTGTAGTTTATACCTGCATAGAATTCAGATGTGTATTACATAAAAACAATGATGAAAAACAACTGCAACTGAAGCTTTATATATTTATTTTTCCTGGATTCTTCTATTTCCGTTCACTAAATAGTCGAGATGTTGTGTGCCAGGCTAATGTGGTAGAGAGTAGGGAAGGGGAGAGATGGTGAGGATGAGATGGCGAGTTGGAAGGATGCTG
This sequence comes from Zenarchopterus dispar, assembly GCA_028564865.1. Lineage (NCBI taxonomy): Eukaryota > Metazoa > Chordata > Actinopteri > Beloniformes > Zenarchopteridae > Zenarchopterus > Zenarchopterus dispar. The sequence goes on from JAOWBL010000013.1 coordinate 5,651,872, forward strand.
TGGTGCTCATTAACCCATTAGCGGGAGTAACAGCTGGACACCCACAACCATCTGTAGCATGTTTCCTCTCTAAACATGACAGCTTAACCTGATCTCATGCAAGCCTATCGGCACAAAAACAAGAACTGCACAGACTGCATACTCTCATACACAGACCTATCGCAACCATATTTTTTTCTTTTCCACGCACACACATCTATGTGAGCAACTTCCCCAGTTTGTCACACACATACACACAAACACTCTCGTGAACCTCTCGCGCCTCCACAAGTTCTTAATTTTCCAGCTGTGTAGGCAAGTTGGCGGTTGGCAGTTTGTCCCCTTGACAAGGGTCAGCAACCCAGGGGAGAGAGCTCTCTTTCTTGCCGCTGACTGCTCAGATGACTAGAGTGCGTTCAGCGAGATAAACACTCGAAGAGGGGGGAGATGAAGATGGGGGAGAGTGGGTAAGGGAGAATCTCTGGGCGGAAAGGAGGAGGAAATGAAGTGGAGATGGGTGGGACTGAGGGAGGGTAGCACAGAGACTGGGGAAATGAGACAGAGTGATGAGGAGACGAAGGTGAATGGGAGAGGGAAGGGAAGGATGGAGTCGGGTCAGGCAGGCAGCTTGAAGGGTGTAGGTGAGGATGGGAGCAGGGGATCGAGGCATTGGGGGAGTCTAGTGAACCACGGCATGATGGATTACGATGTTAGCGGATAAGACGGGTGTTGAGAAGGGGCATGCTTGACTTGTCAAGAGCGGCTTTTGTCAGAAAGCACGATATAAGCACACACACATAGTCCCACCAAGGGATGTACACTTAGAGGAGAGACAGAAGAAAGAGGGAGACAGGCAGAGGAAGGCCCCACTGGCAAAGTCCCGTCTGATTTATAGAACACTGTGGAAAGCGACTTATACGTCTAAAGCACTAAAAAGTTTTCAAAATCTCAACCTGCCTGTCATGCCGTTGCACCCCATTGCTCAAGAAAGTGCTCTTCATGCAGTTTTACTTTACCCGCTCTTTCTCGCTCCCCTGTGCACACTTGCAACATATGTACCCGCGCACACACACAGATCATTGACCCGAACAAGGTGGGAGCCATTTTCAATTTAGGTTTTCATTCTGTTCATCCCAAAGTGATGCATTGCAGTGGTTGCTCCTTGCAAACTCTTCACTCAATGTAATCTTGACTACTGTAAGAAATTCAGATCACTGGGGGCTAGATCGAGGTGACTAAGAACCCCCGGAGGTAAATGGACAATTAGGAGGTGACCACCTCCTTTGATTATTATCAAAGTCAGTCACAACTGTAGAAGCATTTGGGATGATGGGTGAAACATCTTTGTGAACCGAGAAAGCATAGTCTATTTCCTTTCTATTCAATCACAAAGGAAGTCTTGAAGATGGGGCAACAAACAACAGACACTGGACAGGATAGCTTGCTACTAAAAATAGTAGCAAGAGACGACACACATGCAGCTCCAGAACCAGACATGTCTGGAGAAAGGTTCAGGCATGCTTACTGCATATGTTAAGTGTAATACAACTCAATGAGCACTTACATCATGAGGATTAGTCTGGAATATGTGAGTAATTGAAAAACATTGCATGATGGATGACAAAAGTAAGGCTACCAGTGTGATACATTAAATACAATAAGTGACAGTAAATAGCTGAAGTAACAAAAATTTAAGGCTGAACAAGTACAAAAGCTTGTGCTTGGAAAGAAAGTAATGCTTTTATTTTATTGCTAACCTCACTTCAACCGATCAAAATAAAGGAAAGGCCATTCATTGTTTATTTTTCAAACTTGCAAAGGTTAACAACTTTGGATTCTGCAAACTGTGCTTGTCGCTTAGTCATGTTTAGAAATGCTTTTCTCAGCCCAAACTAATCCCACCAAACTGCAGAAGCAAATAGTTTAATGTACTTGTAAGCACTCCTTTTACTCATGTGAGTCTGTGTCAGCCAAGCCCAGCAGTTCAGTTCATACGCTGAGTCCAGTCACAGTGTTCAGCGCCTGATGTCCAAATTACTTCCTGAGAAAATAAACCCAAGGCAGACAGCAAAAGTTCTGAATTCATGGCAATAAAAGGGTTCAACAAGCAAATATAAGAGAAAACAAAATGAGTAATTCAGGAAGCTTAATCCAAGTAAATTTGTTCATGCTCAGAAATTAAAAGGCCCCCTGCAGTGGCCTCAACTCTTTATGTAAAGCACGTCCAGATGCTCTGCAGTCCCAGAGTTCCCAGGCTCAGTCAGTCACACAGTAGCAGCAGCTGCTGCTGCTGAAATTAATGCAGCCTCTGAAATATGGGTAAGACCACATTTGTCACCACTGTAATTGTCAAGAACTAATCCAGTGCACTTTAAACATAATTCTGTAATGCTCTGAGGAAGACATCTTGACCAAGTTCTTGATTAACTTGTATAAACTGGGCTGAAGAAAAGAATCTATCTTGCACTAGAAATATGTGCTCAGAAAATAAATTAATGTGCAACTTCATGTTTTACTCTTTTAAATGAAAAGGGAATTTTTAATATCACAGTTTCCCTTTTCACAGTTTTATAAATGGTATACCTTACAAAATTTGGATCATTGTGTTGCAATAATAAACCTTGAAATGCACAAGCAAATATCTACTAAGTGTATCATTATTTGGTCAGTTGTTACCATGTAGATGGAGTGCATGTATACTTCTGATCACTGAAAGTACTTGACACTACAAGTCACACTCATACCGACTTTTTCATCCAGCACTTCTTTTTCTACCAGTGGAGCACATCTGTCTATCATAAACACACTCACACCTCAATGAGCAACGTGGGGTTCAGTACTTTGACTTGTGGACTGGAGCAGCCAGGGACTGAGCCACTGCCCTTTAAAATTGGTGGATAACTGCCGAACCTGATCGCATAAGAACTCTCAAAAACTGGGGACTTTAAGTTATTTCAGCTACATTAGGCAGCTGAAGCCAAGTGCGGCTAAGGGATTTAGGGACTGTAGCAGACTTCTTTTTTTTTTTTTTCAAATCATCTCTAATACATTTAGTCTATAATGTGTTTTGTTCTTTTTTCCCCAACACTTAAATATGCAGCGTTGCTCCTTCACAGTGACATGTCTAGGATTACACTATCCTTTCTTAGAGCCTAAATAATAAAATCTATGTACATCTTTGAGTCAGTTTGCACATAAAACACCTCCTGACTGAAAGGAAACTGAATGAAACTCTCATTTGATTATAAGTGTGGTTGATTGTGTATGTTCAAGAATGCCAATCAATCACAAACTGGCTGAACGCTCCCGCTGCTCAGTAGTGAGTGTAAATCTTTGTCTAGGGGCCGCCACATGAGGAGGTGTATTCTTGTTCTGCGTGTCTATATGGTGCATTTTAAGAGAAGAAAGAGACACAGGAAGAAAACTCTTTGAGACATGGCAATCAAGGTAATTTTAACTGAAGTATAGCTAAGATAAAATATGTTGTTTTGCTCTGAGTTCATGACAGTGACAGTTCATGCTGTGTCTTCAAGTTCCACTAAGCATTTAAGACGTGAAGTAAAAAAGGTTTGATAGTAAGCTGAATGTGAAATAAAAAGCATTTTTCTGCAGTGACAAATTTCTCTGTAACTGACAACTGTATTGTCGCGATAATTGGAGAGACATCTTTGTCAGGAATTATACTTGATAATGAAAAGCCTCAACAGGAGTCAACAGCAAACTGCAAAGGTAGGATTATATTCATTATATTATGTATTACATCGCTGCATGTTATTGCAGCCAGGGGAAGGATTGCTTTCACAATTTTTGGTTTTCACAGTTTTTACATTGCAAAAACAGTCTCTTTAAAAATAAATCTAATGTTCCATGAATCTAGTTAAAATTGTCCAAGTCTGAGCTGAACCTGAGGTTCCACTGAATGTGGAAAAGTAGAAATGGAAGAAATCTGGCATTCAAGTACGCTTCTTCACCTTGAAGGAACTACAACTCCACATTGATTTAGGAATGAATTACTTTTTTTTCTTTTTAGGATTTTGTGGCTCTACACTGCTAAAACAGCTCCACCAAAAATTAGCTTAATATTCTATAAATATAATCAAAATTGTCTTATTTTAAGTGAAAATTTGCCAAAAGTTGACTAGAACTCTTATAAGTAGCAAAATAGTCCAAAATAGTCTTCTAATTTTCTTGAAATATGGCTAATTTACTTTTTTAGAAACTAGTTTTTGCAGTGTAAGGAAAATTAGCAAATGAAAATCAGAGACTGATTTTTATTTGTGATTCAACAGAATCATTAAAAGAATCAAATAAATGAAACTGACCTGGGCTTAGATTAGAAAAGATGAAAAATAATTTAACCATAGTGATCTGTTAAACTGAAGTTTGTCCTGTAATTAGCATCATGGGGGTCGTCAAATCTTGCAGTTAGTCAGTCTGATTATTTGAAGGATTAAAAGTCGTTGCTCTGCTGTTTGGTATCATGGTGTTTGCCACACTGAACATGGACCAGAAAAAAACAAAGGAGAGATTTGTCTGATATCAGAAAGGAAATTCTAGACACATATATTAAAGTTGAAGGCTAGAAGAACATCTCCTGAGGAGGATTCCACTGCTGAAGGAAAATCATAAATAAAGTCAGACTGGAATTTGTCATAATGAATATTGAGAAGGGAAAACGTTTCTGAGGGAATGGTTTTTGGTCAGATAAGACAAAGCTGGAGCTTTTTGCCAAGTCACATCAACTGAAGCAATCAAAGAACAAAACAATGTACCTATAAACACTGTGCAAGAAATCTCAAGAAATCTCAAGACTATCAAGATATGGGTGTGCTCTCGAGTGTCAGAAAGTTTGGTCTTAGTTGCAGGTCATGGGTCCTCCAGGATAATGGCTAAAAACATACAGCTAAAAATTCCCAAGAATGATCAAGAACAAAACAGTTAGACGACTCTCAACATTTTTAGAAAGAGCTGAAGCATGCAGTCTGGAGAAGACAACCTTCAAACCGAAGACAGCTGGACCATTTTATGAGGAGTGGGCCAAAATTCATGTCTACAGGTTCAGAAATCTCATTGAGAGTTACAGATAACTCCTGATTCCAGTGACTGCCTAATACATTTTTTTTTGTAAATTAGTATGCTTTTTTACTTTAATCAACTTCAAGGTATTTGGGTGACCATTGAGGGTTTTTGTTTCTTTGATAGGAGGGTACCGACTAATATGGCCACGTCTCATTTACACAATCTCTATGCATGGTCACAAGCAGGAGTAGATTTTGTGCGTACCTTGAAAAAGTTCATTAATGCCAACAGATGGGTGTCTGTCCTTTGGCAAACAGTTTATGCGCAAATTCGTTCTGGTCATGTTTTATGAATGAGGCTCTTAAAGCGCTCGTGTGTTCTGTCCTCTTTCCTGCTTGCCACTTGTTCTCTCTCTCTTTCCATCCATATTATCTGAAACACATCTAGAGGTGCAGGAGTTCACAATAGTAAAACTCCTAATACTGCATTCCCATTGTGTCAACACAAACCCCATGATGATCAAAAGAAGAAATTGTTTAAACCTGCTCTTTATTGCTCTCCCCAACTCATTTGGATTTTGGGTCTTTTTCTGCGAATTGCTTGGCCTCTGGAATGCTCAACCAGCTGCTTTCACATGCAAAAAAACTGTCTTGTTGTCGTGGCTACCCACCAGAACAGATGGCAGAAGGTATAAGAAATACCAAAAGGAATCATTTGGGCAGGAGAATATCCAAACCAGTGTAGAAAAATGTTAAGGAAGGAAAAGGAAAACAGTTTTTGGTTCTCTGTACCTCGTGATTCAAGCTCCCGCTTCACAACTGCTTTGCAAAATGGTTCTGAAGTTATTTTATTTGTATGCTTTCACTGTCAGCCGAATTTTAATACAAGTAAGGACCTTCAACTCCTCAGTGAGAGTGTTTTTGGTACATGGTGCTTTTTGTGACTTGTGGAGTGGAAAATAGCACGCCATCATAACGCTGAGAAATAATACAACCAGAGACTCTTAGACGTCATGTCACTCTCCATCCGTTCTGCCTCAGTGTGAAACCAGGAGTGTTTTATTGTCCTCGCTGTCAACAGCATTGCACACGTACAACAGGCACCTCAACAGGACTTGACATCGTCACTAAGCTTTCATTCACTTCAAAAGTTGCTGTTGATGTTTGTCTCATGAAAAAGTCAGCTATGAATTGAATTAGAAGGAAGAATCAAAACAATGCAGGAAAAAATGGATATCCTGGGAAAAATACTTAAATAAGTGCAGAACTGAAAAACAAGAACAAAAGAATTTGAAAGCTTATGCAAAAGCATCTGATATTTGAACTATAATGATGATTTCATGATTGATAGTTCTTACTGAGCACCCCTGCAGATAACAGGGAGGCTGCTGATGTTTCATCACAACATCTTCTAACTGTCTGTGGAATTACCATAATCCAGTTTCAGAGTGCTCTGTAAACTGCGATTAGATTCACAGGATGATATAAGACAGTTCTCCACATGCAAATGGGGATGGTGCATAGGTACATTCTCATTTTCTGGCTCTTTATAGGTCAGGATGACATGTCATAGTGTAGCCTTGAGAGGACTCCAAACTATAGCACACATGAGTTTATATATATATATATATATATATATATATATATATATATATATATATATATATATATATATATATATATA